>CM062392.1:18326964-18926964 GCA_031304145.1 Cardiospermum halicacabum
ATACCTAAAAGGACCAGCTATATTAGAGTAATTTTGTTGCAATTGAGTCGTATAGCCTCTCATATGTTATAGCTTGACCCTTTTATGGCAAATATTGGAGCGCATACCCCTTCTTCTATATTTTCGGAGAAAGAGAATTAGAAATTTCTACGCTAAGGTAGATATATTTATGTATCTATATTCATTTTCTTCTCCTAGATATCAACACATTTCTTTGAATATTTATAACTCTTCATGTCGCTAAGTGATTAAAGAGCCGGGCAAACTATTCTTCTCCCAAAACTTCAGGTGTTTAGGGTGCATGTTGTTCTCTATAGCTTGAAATGATATTATAGACGGTATAAGATGTTACTTTGTAATTATAAGCATGATCAACGGTAAGCACGTCACAAAATCTATATCTAAAAAAAACATCACCCTTAAAGAAATACTCCTAAATATTTAAATAACACAATTTATATATATATATATATATAAATTCAATAATTATTTATTTTCACAACATTATTATGGGTTTGACAAAATTTTTGAACTTTATATCTTGAAATGGAGCCGTATGAACTCAAAAGAAATTCAGAACAATTATTAGATGGAATATTTTTTACCTAAAATCGAAATGTAACTATTCAGACGAGAAAAAAATAATTAATCTTGCAGCTATGCTGTAGGCACTTTTTCTAGTTATATACTTCCTCTGTTCTTTAATAAGTCAAACATTTCCTACGGACACGCTATTCAATATTTATCTTTAACGGTAAATATCTCTAATTATATACTATTAAAAATTATAATAATTTAATATTTAAAAAATACACATTAAAATAAATAGAACAATATCCCTCTTGAATATATTATTCCTTATGTATAAAAAATAATATGTGAAACAAATTAATTGATAGAATTATATAATAGTTTTTTTTTTTTAATGGACATCCATAAATTGTAAGTGATTATATTTGTAAAATGATCAATTGGCATGAATTAAATTGCAAAAATCCCCCGTCTTTATTTTCATTTCCTAATGGACGGTGAGAAGCCTTCTCGCTGTGTGCGGGTTTAAGACTTTGTTTTGACAGTGCTGCTACATGCAGTCTAATGAGAGGAGAAGGGAGCTTAGCAAGTTTCATTTAAGGTTTCATAAAAAGGCTATTGCATCAATCTCCACTAAAATCCAGCCCACGTAAGCTAACTTTTTTGTTTTCTTATGAAAAGTAATTTAATAAAACAACCTAAAGAAATTGGTAGTGTTTTGGCTTTAGAAAAAAACAAAAACAAATACGAAAAAGCAAACTGGATCTGATGTGGATTGCAAATTGGAACAAGGAGATAGAAACAAGTCTTGATGTGCACTCACACTCACTCCACTTGGAAAGATCTCAACTGATGCGCGTACAACAGGATCCACACTAACGTCCCACAATGAGACACGTGTTCGACGTCACTGCCCACCATTGCTTTGTAAGACCTACTTGCTTTTTTTGCTTCCTTTCACTATTTTCAAAAAGATATTTCAACCAGCTTCCAATTCTTATGGTTAATTATTATGGGAAAGTTTATTCAAAAAGGGTACCATAGAAAAGTTTTTAAAAGGGAAATTATTGGAGGCCTTTCACATTTTAATTTAAATAAAATTAAAATAATTTATTAATTTAAATTAAAGCAAAAATTAAATAAATTTTAATGGTAAGTTATTGATAAGTCTCTGACTTATATGAATTTATCCTGTTAATTCTTAAGCGTTTGTGATGAATCCAGAGCATTATCTGGTTATTTGATGATTTTGTTAAGATATTTCAGGTGATTGAGTTGAACAGGTAAAAGAGCGATAATCAAGATTATATGGTCGAAAAGCCGAAGTTATGATAAGCGAGGTCGAGGGAAGCCAGAAGCGGGATAGCAATACGTTGAAGCGTCTGGCGACATTGCCTTTATGTCGCCAGACTTATCGCCAACAAACAAATCACCAACCTGAGGAATACGACATTGCGGTGGCTGGCGACAAGGACCTTATGTCGCCAGCCTTGTCGCCAGCGAACGAAATCAAGCAACTCCAAAGTGCAAGGTGCGGTGCTGTTTGGCGACAAGAGCCTTATGTCGCCAGCCTTGTCGCCAGAGACCGTCTACGCCGAATTTCACCTGCTGTTCAAGGGCGTTTTGGTCATTTCTCAGATGAGTCTATAAGTATGAAGTTTTGAGATGTTGAAAGGACTTTTGGCTGGATTTTGAACAAGAGATTACTGCGAGAAGCAACACGGAAGTTGTAGATCAACATCCGGAAGGCGAGATCAAGAGCGGAAAATCAGTGAACTCTTTCTCACTTTTTAGGAATGATTATGTTAGGAAGAGTAAACATGATTGCTATGTGTAACTAAACTCCCAGTCTAGGGCTACGAAGTAGCCGAGCCATGTAACCCTAATTTGGTTATTACTTTTATGAATGAGACAGTTTTTATTCTTTCTCTTACTTGTGCTTACTGCTTGCTTTGCTTGATCACCAATTGCATGATTTAGTATTTTAATGAATGCTTGGAAGAGGTTTATTGGATTAGATTAGGGCAAGAGAATGTGTTTATTTATGTTGCTAGGAATAGAACATAAAGTTCACATATTCAAGGATAGGTGTTTCTTAATGCGTTTGCCTAAGCTATTCACATAGGAATATGGAATTTGAATAGGTAGATAGTCTCATGTGTGTTCGAAAGAAACCTTGGGAATAGTAAACCTTGAGAATAAGAATAAAAGCTTGTTGACATATTAGGCATGATGGGTTACTGGTGAGGTGAATTCGTAGACCTAGAACTTAAGCTCTACATTGAATCCTTACCTTAAAAAATTAATTTTTTTTTATTTTTAATAATATTTGCTCTCATAAATTTTACGCTTAATTATAGGGAATTTTATAGAATTGATCTTAGATTAGCTTTACTCCCTGTAGGTTCGACAACCTGAATTTAATTCACTTTACTACTTGATCACGTGCACTTGCGTGTAGAGAATCTTAGTAATTGCATTACTTTATATTATTAGGATTTTTGACATCAAGTTTTTGGCGCCGTTGTCGGGGACTACGACTATTTTTTTAGTATTAATTATTTTAATCTCTATACTTTAGGCTTTTGAATTCTTTTATTTTTGTATTTGCAAAGTTGTCATTTATGCGTAGAACTTGGAGTTCAAACATTGACCTCATTGATCCTTTTCCGAAACCAGAGAGAATTCTACGTGATAGACTGCGACAACAACAAATGGCGAAACAAGGTAGAGAGGAAGCTCAGCAACGTCTCACCTTGAGGGAATTTATAGCACCATCTCTGAATGGGATTCATCAGAGCATTATTCCTCCGCCAATGGAAGTGGCTTCCTTTGAAATCAAGACTTCCACAATCAGCCTGCTCCAGCATTCCTGTCAATTCCATGGGCTCTCGAATGAAGACCCAATCAACATCTGAAAAAGTTTCTTGCAATCTGTGGAACCTTCAAGATAAACAGAGTTTCAGAAGAAGCTGTACTTTTGAGATTGTTCCCATTCACTTTGCAAGACAAGGCATGGAGTTGGCTGGAATCGCTCCCTAACGGGTCAATTACCACTTGGGACCAGTAAGTGCAACAGTTTTTGGCAAAATACTTTCCACCAGCCAAAACTGCACGCCTCAGACATGAGATAACTACCTTCCGTCAGGGAGATGGAGAAACACTTTATGAGGCTTGGGAGCGTATAAAGGAGTTGGTAAGAAAATGTCCACACCATGGTTTAGCTGATGAGATTATTATGCAGATTTTCTATTCAGGTTTGCATATCACTACGCGTTCGGTGTTGGATGTGGCTGCTGGTGGATCACTTGCCAATATGACGTATGAAGATGCGTACCAGAGAATTTAAGATATGGCAATGAGTGTCCAGTGGGAATCAGAACGCAACCCATAAAAGAGAGCAGCCGGAGTTCATGAAGTAAGTCATTATGACAAATTAGCTGCTCAGCTAGAGGCATTGACTAAGAAAGTGGATTCACTAAGCGTCTCAGATGTCAATGCAGTCGAAGAATGCAATGTGGAGAATTGCAGCTGCAAACAAGAAACTGAGGGGTCTGCAGAAGAGGTAAATTTTGTCTCTAATAAATCTTCTTTCAATAACCCCTATTCGCAGGCTTATAACCCAGGTTGGAAAAGTCACCCAAATTTTGGGTGGAAGCAAGATTCTAACAAAGTTCATCAACCAATGGGAAATGCACCACAAGGCACTTTTGTAAAGCAGCACACACCGCCAGGATTTACATCTCAAGCTCCGGCAGAGAAGAAGACTACCACAGATGACCTGCTTGCTCAACTGGTCAAGTCACAACAACAGCTGATGCAGACTCAGACTCAATTCATGCAAGCTCAAAAAGTAGAGAATAACAATACCAAGGCCTCCATCCGGAACTTGGAGGTTCAGGTGGGTCAATTGTCTCAAGTAATGCAAGATCGTCAAGCTGGGGCTTTACCCAGTAATACCCAGAATAATCCCAAGGATCAGAAAGAGTCTGTGAAAGCGGTCACCTTGAGAAATGGGAGAGTTCTAAAGGAGATAGAGCCAAAAGAAAAACCCACAAAAAAGAGAGGGGGCACACCCCCTGATGAAAAAGAGGAGGGGAGCAATGAGGAGATTGATTTGGGGGTCACTACAGAGACTCAAGATCCAAAAGTCAAGGCACCCCAAAAGGGTAAATTGGCTGACATAGTACCACCACCTCCTCTCCCCAATCAGCTAAAGAAAAAGAAGTTGGATCAGCAATTTAAGAGATTCCTAGATGTCTTCAAGAAATTGGAGATAAATATTCCTTTTGCTGAAGCCTTAGAGCAGATGCCCAGCTATGTGAAGTTCATGAAAGACATTCTGTCCAAAAAGAGGAAGCTGGGTGATTATGAGACTGTAGCTCTCACTAGGGAGTGTAGCGCCATACTCTAGAGGAACCTCCCCCAGAAATTAAAAGATCCTGGGAGCTTTGTCATACCATGCACCATTGGAGATCAATTTTCAGGAAAAGCTCTCTGTGATTTGGGGGCCAGCATCAATTTGATGCCCTTTTCAGTCTTTCAAAATTTGGGTCTGGGAAATTGCAAGCCTACATCTGTGACACTGCAGTTAGCTGATAGATCCCTGAAGAAGTCAAATGGTGTCATAGAATATATTTTGGTTAAGGTGGGAAAATTTATTTATCCCGCAGATTTTATTGTTCTAGACATGGAGGCTGATTTAGAGGTACCACATATTCTAGGACGGCCATTTTTGGCTACTGGTAGAGCTGTCATAGATGTTCAAAAAGGTGAGCTGGTGATGATGGTGGAAAATGAGTAGATAAAATTTAATGTTTTCAAGGCCTTCAAGTACCCCACAGAAGACCCAGAGTGTATGAGGATTTCTACGGTCCAGGAAGATCCACAGTAATTGACTGTAGAAGATTGCTTGTTTATGGATGCATTGGAGGCTGCTTTAACTAATATGATAGAAGAAAGAGATGAAGCAGCTGCAGTAGCTTTGGAATTAGACCAAAGTCCCTACCAAGAGACAATGCAGTGTGAGGTGGCTTTAACCTCAAATCAACCAAAGCCATCCATAGAAGAACCACCAGTGTTGGAGCTAAAACAACTCCCAGAGCATTTAAGGTACGTATTTTTGGGTGATTCTTCCACTTTACCTGTCATTATATCTGCCAAACTAACCCATGAGCAGGAAGAAAAATTGCTTGAGGTTCTTAAGCAATACAAGAAAGCAATAGGGTGGAAAATTGCAGATATCAGGGGGATTAGCCCCTCTCTATGTATGCACAAGATTCTGATGGAGGGGGACCACAAACCCTCAATTGAAGCACAGAGGAGATTAAATCCCAGCATGCAAGAGGTGGTGAAAAATGAGGTTCTCAAGCTACTGGATGCAGGTATTATCTATCCTATTTCTGATTCGGCATGGGTTAGTCCTGTCCAATGTGTGCCTAAAAAGGGTTGTATGACTGTAGTTGCTAATGAGAAAAATGAGTTGATTCCTCAGAGAGTAGTTACTGGTTGGCGAGTCTGTATCAATTATAGGAAGCTAAATAAAGCCACTAGGAAAGATCACTTCCCATTACCTTTTATTGATCAGATGTTGGATAGGTTGGGGGGTCATTCCTTTTATTGCTTTCTAGATGGGTATTCAGGATATAATCAGATAGCCATAGCTCCAGCAGATCAGGAAAAGACCACTTTCACTTGCCCTTATGGCACTTTTGCTTATAGGAGAATGCCTTTTGGTTTATGTAATGCCCCTACCACTTTTCAGAGATGTATGATGGCTATTTTTTCTGACATGATTGAAAAATACATGGAAATATTTATGAATGATTTTTCAGTCTTTGGGACATCTTTTGATCATTGTTTAGAAAATTTAGGTCTCGTCTTAAAGCGATGTGAGGAGACTAATTTAGTCTTAAATTGGGAAAAATGTCACTTTATGGTCACAGAGGGGATAGTCTTAGGGCATAAGGTGTCTGCCAAAGGTCTAGAAGTGGATAGAGCAAAAATTGAGGTGATAGAAAAACTTCCTCCCCCATCTTCTGTTAAAGTTGTTAGGAGTTTCTTGGGTCACGCAGGATTTTATAGAAGGTTTATACGTGATTTTTCCAAGATTTCTAAACCTCTGAGTATGTTGTTGGAGAAATAAAATTCTTTCCAGTTTGATGATAATTGTCTGCAGGCTTTCAATGCTTTGAAAAATAAATTGGTCTCTGCTCCGGTGATTATTTCACCCAACTGGGACCTTCCTTTTGAACTAATGTGCGATGCAAGTGATTTTGCAGTTGGAGCTATTTTAGGTCAAAGATGCGATCGTGTATTCCACACCATCTACTATGCCAGTCGTACATTGAATGATGCTCAGTACAACTACACCACTACTGAGAAGGAATTATTAGCTGTGGTTTTTACAGTTGATAAATTTAGATCTTATCTGATAGGGTCTAAAGTTGTTATTTGTACTGACCATGCAGCTATCAGGTATTTGGTAGAAAAGAAAGATAGTAAGCCTAGACTAATTCGTTGGGTTTTATTGCTGCAGGAATTTGATTTGGAAATTAAAGATCGTAAAGGAATTGAAAATCAAGTTGTAGATCATTTGTCTAGGTTGGAACACCTTCCTCTAGAGACTACTGTGGACATCAATGAGAGCTTTCCAGATGAACGGCTCTATTCCTTACAAGCAGCACAGACTCCATGGCATGCAGATTATGTCAACTACATAGTTTTGAAGGTGGTTCCAGATGACCTCTCCCCACATCAGAGGAAGAAATTCTTTCATGAATCCTTGAGGTATGTATGGGATGAACCTTTTCTCTTCCGTAGGTGTGCTGACAATATTTTGCGTAGATGTGTTCCTTGTGAAGAAGTTGAGCAAGTTATACACCGCTGTCATTCATCCGAATATGGGGGCATTTTTCTAAAGACAGGACAGCTGCGAAAATTCTTCAATCGGGTTTCTATTGGCCTACCATGTTCAAGGACACACGTGCATTCATCGAGAGATGTGATCGTTGTCAACGCACAGGTAATATTTCCAAGAAGTGGGAGATGCCTCAGAAAGGTATTCTTGAGGTAGAGTTATTTGATGTTTGGGGCATTGACTTCATGGGACCCTTTCCCCCATCCAACAAGAATGAGTACATTTTGGTCGTTGTTGATTATGTCTCCAAGTGGGTTGAAGCTATTGCAACCCCAACAAATGATGGGAAGGTGGTACAAAAGTTTCTCTAGAGTCATATTTTTATGCGGTTTGGGACTCCAAGAGCAATAATCAGTGATGGGGGCACACACTTTTGCAACCATCTCATTGATCGGCTATTGGCACAATATGGGGTAAAACATAAGATCACTACTCCTTATCATCCCTAAGCTAGTGGGCAAGTAGAGATCTCCAATCGAGAGCTTAAGGGCATTCTAGAGAAGATGGTGAGTCGTGCACGAAAAGATTGGAGTTCCAAGTTAGATGACGCTCTTTGGGCGTATCGCACAGCATTCAAGACACCAATTAAGATGTCTCCATTCCGATTAGTTTATGGGAAGAATTGTCATCTACCTGTGGAAATGGAACATAAGGCTTTTTGGGCAATCAAATACCTGAATTTCGACCTCAAGCCAGCTGGAGAGAAAAGGCTCTTACAACTAGAAGAATTGGATGCACTCCGACTCGAAGCCTACGAGAACTCTCGGCTATATAAAGAAAGAACAAAGAAGTGGCATGATCGGCACATTATACGTCGTGAGTTCACTCAAGGTCAGCAATTTCTACTTTATAACTCTCGTTTGAAACTGTTTTCAGGACAACTCAAGTCTCGGTGGTCGGGACCTTTTCGAGTTCATCATGTACATGAAAATGGTGCCGTAGAAGTGGAAGATGAGAATGATGGCCACAAATTCACGGTCAATGGTCAGAGGCTGAAATTTTATTACGGAGGTGATAGGGATATTCCAGTTGCTACCGTACAATACTTGGATGAGAAATAGAGCACAACAAGGTCGGGCCCACGACGTTAAATAAGGCGCTAATTAAGAGGCAACCCAATATTTTCGTTCTTCACATTCGGTTTGAGTTTCTTTTATTTTTGCTTATGGTTATATTTTATTTCTCATTGATTTTTCTTTGTTTGGCGTGTGAAAAAAAAAAAGAAAAAAGAAAAGTGCAGGTTGTGCAGGTCTGAACCCTTCTGGCGACAAGCCCTCATGTCGCCATGCTTGTCGCCAGCACATGACTCAAATGGCTCAAATGGACAAGTTTCGGTCCAGTCTGGCGACATAGCCCTTATGTCACCAGCTATGTCGCCAACGTTTGACACAGGCTCGCACACATCTCAGCATTGGCGACAAGCCCTCATGTCGCCAGACATGTCGCCAGAGCTCGACTTTTCATGCGCACATTCATCAGCGCTAGCGACATAAACGCCTTGTCGCCACCCTTGTCGCCAGAAAGCGATAACAAGCGTACATCAGAAGGAGCATCAGCTGGGCGCACACAGCACCGACCAGCTCTTCTCCTTTCTCCATTCTCTTCTCCTTCCTCTCTCTGCTACAATGAGTCGCCGTAATTCTAGATTCTTTCGCCATACTGCTGCGGACGAAGAACGTGCAGATCAAAATAGAAGAGATGAGGCTGCAAGGATGGAGGAGCAGCATCGCAAAATGGGTCGAAGACAGGAGGAGGGCTGTTGAGAACTCCCAAATTGTTGAAGAAAAGGGCATTGATGAAGACCTCCTGCAGCAATTGGGATGGAGAGATGTTCTGGCTCAGAGGGGTTAGTTACAATTAGCTGCTACACGACCACCATCTAACCTTGCCATAGTAAAGGAGTTTTACATCAATACTGATGGTTTGAGCATTAGGAGGAATGGTTGGGCTAGAGTCCGAGGGATAACGGCTGCTTTCACTGAAGAGGACACCAATGAATATTATGGGATTCCTCGGACTGAGTGTCCCAACTACAATTTTGGGTGGTCGGATGAGATTCAGCGAATGCCTGAGAGGATACTTCTACAAGACCTCTGTGGTCCAGACCACACAGCTGATGCCCGCCACACTAGGACGGAGGATTTATGCTATGAAGCTCAAGTCTAGAACATCTTCTGCTCCTATTCCATCACTCTAGTGGGCAGACGTGGTCTGACTCTTGATAGGGTCCGAGTGCTTTATTGTTTGAAGAATGGGCATGCTATCAACTTGGGGCGCCTCATCTCACTTCAGCTCTCTCAGCAGCTTGATGGTAAGCTCGGTCACCAATTTATTATTTTTCCTTCCCTTATCACTGGTTTCTATAGGGAGGCAGGATTAAATGTTGATGGTGCCGGTGATCACATGATCACTCATTCCGTGACCTCCTTCAAGATTGTCAACTATGTCCGCGGAAAGAGAGTCATGCCTCCTCTTCTGAACGCGAGAGAGCGTGCTCGTCAGGAAAAGAGATCTCGGGGGTCCGGTTCCTCCTCTGCATCCTCCAGCCAGCCAGGTTCTACCAGTTCTCCTCACACTTCTGCTCCTACACCTTTAGAGACTCTGCGTCAGAAGACGGTAGCTACTCAGCAGGAGTTGGTTCGCTCTCAAGCTGCGATGCTGGAAACTATGGTGAAGAACCATGAGGAAGACAAGGAAGAGATTGCTCAGTTCAAGGCGAGACAGACAGCCTTGGAAGCTAAGATTGAGGCGTTGCAGGCCCAAATCAATGCTCGATTTGCAGATTGAGCACAGTTGACTATCTCTTTTCTATATGCTATTTATCTTGTGCTATTTTTATGTTTTCCTGACTCCGTAGGTTACTTATGGTTGGCTGGCACTAGTGTGTTGGATGTTATTTGCTCACAGATTTGGTACTTTCTCTATATTTATCTCATTCTATATGTTTTGTGGTACATCAGGGACGATGTACAGTTTTAGTTAGGGGTGAGTATTATGTATAAATTGAGCATTATGCATCACTTGATTCAGGTACTGGAGCAGTTTGGATATTTAAGTATTTTTCAGGTTTTATATTGAGTATGTTGAGCTGAACAATAGACAGTTATTTGGAATATCTTTGTTCTTTATTCACCTGAAACTAATAATGCACCAGTTTTAGGAATTCTAATGATCTGTTTGAGTAGGCAATTGGGAACATGTAGTGGAGATACCCTAGTGAGATTTTGAACCTTGATATGTTTATTTTAGATAGAATTCATTTTATTCTTCACTTCACATACACTCTTCTACTAATTTTTGTGCATTAGAATCCCTCGATAGGGTTGTTGGTTTTGGCAGGTGTTCCTCAAGTGCATAGGGCATTGATTGGGTAAGCTGGGCAGCAAGGCGAAATGTGGGGAATGATGTGGGCATCGTGAGTAAGAGCGAGCCACAAAACAGTCCAGGCCTAAAGCATATCCTAAAATCATGTCCAAGTGAAATCCTGAGCCAAGTTGAAGCCTAACACTATGAAGCTATTTCTTAGTCCTTATCCAGTCCAAGCCAAGAATTCGAGGTCGAAATTCAGAGAAATTCAAAGCCGAAACTCGAGTTCTAAACACTTAACTACCTAGCAACTCGTAAAAGGCACTCAAGAAAATAAGTTGGGATACAGAAATAGATGGTGTGCAGTCGGAATTTCCAAAAGATTAAAGAATTATTCTCCGGAAGGTTAGAAAATTATTGAAGAATTATGCACTTTCTGTTTTTCTTTGTAAATAAAAAAAACAAAAAAAAGGAAACAAAAAAAAACATTAGAAGTGCATAGTATTGTTTTTTTTTTTTTTTGCTGCTCAGAGAAAAGTGATGGAAAATTTTGAACAAGAAAGCTATTGTGATCAGAAGATGAAAAAGTTCAAGTTGGGGGTGAAGTCATTCACGAGTTCAATGTTATATCCCTCTAATAATCCAGTCTTTTTTAGAGCCGAGCCTAACCTCGCAGAACCTTGAAAGACCCACTTACTCACATGGAGCCAAGCTAGTCCAGCACCTTGAGATCTCTAAGTGCCATGCAGCATCTTGCCAATTCTATTGGTCACGAGGGTAAAGTTCACTATTCTTCGTCTCCTTACACTAAATTTGAATCTAAGTAGTTCATCATTAGGTCAACATTCATACTACTTAGTATTGTTGAGAGTCCCTAGGATCAGAGAGAAAATATTTGAGTAAAATCTGAGAAGAGTAGATCAAAGCGAACTAGATTCCTAGGCTTGCTCGAATAGGGAGTTAGACTTTCCGAAAAGCTGGTTAAAAAAAATCATAGTAGGGTGAATAAGGTTTGAAGCTGGTGCTGATTGTGTTCTATTGTTCTTTTCATACAGAAATTATAGATTTGAAGATTTGGTTATGCTCTGGTTCTGAATTATTGTGATGCAATATGTTTGTGGGTGTCGTACTAGGTAAACTCTCAGGAGATTATAACTCCTCCTCTAGGGCCACTTAGAGGTTTAAAGGCTTGTGGGATATGTTAAATGTCATCGTGTGTCCTACGAAAGTGGCTAGATTATTTTGGGTTTAATACTGGGATGTTTTCTGTTTGTTAAAGATTGTTCTGCCTTAAATAAATTTCGGCTTGTACTTTATTGCATGCTCGAGGAAGAGCAAAGGTTTAAGTTGAGGGTTGTGATAAGTCTCTGACTTATATGAATTTCTCCTGTTAATTCTTAAGCGTTTGTGATGAATCCAGAGCATTATCTGGTTATTTGATGATTTTGTTAAGATATTTCAGGTGATTGAGTTGAACAGGTAAAAGAGTGATAATCAAGATTATATGGTCGGAAAGCCGAAGTTTTGATAAACGAGGTCGAGCGAAGACAGAAGCGGGAAAGCAATACGCTGAAGCGTCTGGCGACATGGCCTTTATGTCGCCAAACTTGTCGTCAACAAACGAATCACCAACCTGAGGAATACGACATTGCGGTGGCTGGCGACAAGGACTTTATGTCGCTAGCCTTGTCGCCAGCGAACGAAATCAAACAACTCCAAAGTGCAAGGTGCGGTGCTGTTTGGCGACAAGAGCCTTATGTCGCCAGAGACCGTCTAGGGCGAATTCCACCTGCTGTTCAAGGGCGTTTTGGTCATTTCTCAGATGAGTCTATAAGTATGAAGTTTTGAGATGTTGAAAGGACTTTTGGCTGGATTCAGAACAAGAGACTACTGCGAGAAGCAACACGGAAGTTTTAGATCAACATCCGGAAGGCGAGATCAAGAGCGGAAAATCAGTGAACTCTTTCTCACTTTTTAGGAATGATTATGTTAGGAAGAGTAAACATGATTGCTATAAGTAACTAAACTCCCAGTCTAGGGCTACGAAGTAGCCGAGCCATGTAACCCTAATTTGGTTATTACTTTTATGAATGAGACAGTTTTTATTCTTTCTCTTACTTGTGCTTAATGCTTGCTTTGCTTGATCACCAATTGCATGATTTAGTATTTTAATGAATGCTTGGAAGAGGTTTATTGGATTAGATTAGGGCAAGAGAATGTGTTTATTTATGTTGCTAGGAATAGAACATAAAGTTCACATATTCAAGGATAGGTGTTTCTTAATGCGTCTGCCTAAGCTATTCACATAGGAATATGGAATTAGAATAGGTAGATAGTCTCATGCGTGTTCGGAAGAAACCTTGGAAATAGTAAACCTTGAGAATAAGAATAAAAGCTTGTTGACATATTAGGCATGATGGGTTACTGGTGAGGTGAATTCGTAGACCTAGAACTTAAGCTCTATATTGAATCCTTACCTTAAGAAATTAGTTTTGTTTGATTTTTCATAATATTTGCTCTCATAAATTTTACGCTTAATTATAGGGAATTTTATAGAATTGATCTTAGATTAGCTTTAGTCCTTGTGGGTTCGATAACCTGAATTTAATTCACTTTACTACTTGATCACGTGCACTTGCGTGTAGAGAATTTTAGTAATTGCATTACTTTATATTATTAGAATTTTTGATATCAGTTATCAAATATACTCATAAGTAATACATTAATCATTTATGCTAATGTAATATTTTTTTTATAAAACTCACTTAAATTTTAATTAATTTATGTTTACTTTTTCTTTTATAAATACTAAATTGATAGTTGACCATAAATTAAATCTATTTCATTTTTTGATCATTAAAAATAAAGTAATTTTTTTATTTGATAAAAGTTTCTTTTCAATAACAATATACTTGATTGGTAATTGGTTTCATATAAAATTAAAATAAAAATCTTTTAAAATTTTAATAATTAATGAAATTTAATTTTTTACAAATTTTTTAATAATTCATTTCTAATTTATTTATAATTTTAAAATTGATTTACAATTTACTAAATAATTAAAATTGATAAAATTAAAAATAAAATAAAATAATGAGTAATATAATAGTGAATTTTGAAATATAACATAAATTATGGATATATTTCGCATTAAATTTTCAAATCTATATTAAATTAGCGTTTTAAATAGATAAAGCAGTTAATCGTTAAATTAGTCTCACGATTAGGTTAGTGTTGAATTGAGTGGTTGATGTTAGTTTTACCTTTCAATTAGTTTTTAATTATAAAGTTACTAAATATATCAGAAATTTACTAATAAATTTATGTACTTTTTCACTTACTAATTATTTATTAAATACCACATTATTAACCTAATTTAATTTTTTTTTAAATCATTACAATTAAAATACTTAATAGAGATAATGTAATTGTGGGTATCTATAGTTGTGCAAAATTTTCAGTTAGGTACTTCAACTTGCAGGTACTTCAACTTTGCAAGGTTTCATATAGATACTCCAACTTGCAAATTAGATCCTTATGTAGGTACTCTAACTTTATGAGATTTCATATAGGTACTCTAACTTGAAAATTAGATCTTATATAAATACTCCAACTTTACGATATTTCATATAGGTACTGCTCACAGATTGCACCATGTCAACCAAAGGATCTAAATGATCTGTAATTTGCAAATTGGAGTATCTATATGAAATCCCACAAAGTTGAAGTACCTAATTGAAAATTTTGCACAGCTACAAGTACTCACAATTCTATTATCCCTAATTAATAACTTCCAACTAAATTAGAAAGTCAATACATACCCCAACCTAAAGCTGCTGACACAACCCATCTCAGAGTATCTCTCATTCATCTCTTCACTAATAAATCATAATTTTCTTGCCTCCTCCCCTCCATCTTCACCATTACTCTCATTTGTGTCACGTATATCCCTTCATAATTAAGCTTCTCAATAGTTCAATTTTGGTGGGAGATTTAATATGGATTTAATTTTACTGTGGTCATTTGTTATAATTACGGGTTGGGTAAAATTGTAGTTTTAATCGCAGCTGCTATGAACAAATGGGAATTAAAGGATGAGAGGTTGAATCAGGGAACTCATTAAATGTTTAGGGTATCAAGCTTTGATTGAAAGGAAACTTCTGGAATCAGAATAACTGTGAAAAAAGCAGCTTGATCATGACCAACTGCAGTAGCAATATGATCAGCAGTAACAAATTTAACAACTGAAACAGAAGGAAGATATATGTACTACATTTTGTTTTCCTAATGAGATGTTGAGGATATTCGGTACCTAGCTTGTATGGTGTATAAAGGCAATACATTGTTGAAGCCTCTATGCAAGTTGTTTGTGAAAGGCATCAATAATAGAATCACTATGAGCAGCATTTTTTACATGATATCAATGCTCAAGCTCAAATTATTTTTTCTGATGAGATGTTGAGGATATTGGTACTAAGCTTGTATAGTTCAGAAATGTACCACATTATTGAAGACTCAGTGCAAGTTGATTATGAAAGGCATCAATAATAGAATAACTATGAGTGGCAATTTGGAGATTATATCAGTATTGAAACTCAATTTGTTTTGCCTGATAAGATGTTGAGAATGGTACTAAACTTTTACAGTAAAGCAAAGCAATAAACTATACAAGACTTTGAGCAACCTGAGTGTACAGGTATTATAATTTTATGATTTGTGATTGTCTGTATTTGGCTGATGATAGTAATTTCTCTTATTGAAATTCTAGCATTAATTCTTGATTTTTTTTTTGTGTATTGTGAAGGTGAGTTAAAGGTATATGAAAGTGAGCAACCTACAAAGCTACGTCTTCCTGATCTAGAAGTTGACACCAAGAGTAGAATGACCATAACTGCAAGTTAGTGGTTTTCTTTATTATCTTAATGGTTTTTTTATGTGTTTATTTTATTTTGATGATTTATGTATTTGTTGTGTTGAATTATGGATGTATAATCTATTTGGTAGGTTCTATTTTAATGTTTCAATGTGAGTTTACGTGTGAATTTGGTGATGGGGGGTGTGTTTGATTGCTTGGAAAATGTGAACTTCAAGAGGGAAATTGATGATGAATTTGTGTGGTACGGTTTGTATAGTGATTGAAATATTGGATTTTTTAAGGTAAGGACGATCGTTTCTACTTTTTCTTTTTTTTTAAGTGTTTATTTTATTAGTTTGTTGAAATGAAGAATTTGGTGTGAATGCATTAATTTCTGATTTGCATTTTAATCTTTATGAACTTCAAGGAAAAACAAAAGGGAAAAATTAAGGAAAAGCATGATAAGTATATTTAGGAGAAATTGGTTGAGATTTATGATATTTTAGACATTCCTATGGCGTCAAATGTGAATAGGAGAAGGGTTTGTTAATCTACTGTTATAATAGTTATTCTTCACTTTATGTACAAGTTTTGGTTAACACTGTTAACTAAACTACTTTTATTTTTGTGAGAAATAAATATGCATCATGTATACATTTTAGAAGCTTTTCTATTACTTACAAAAAAATTATACTTTTCACAGTAGACAAAATCAACACAGTGGAGTTCAGTTATATAAACCGTTACTTATAAAAATTGACACTTTTCTAAACCCATTAGTTACATACTTTTGTGAAAAAATAGTCATTTCATGTTGCAAATATTGCATACAAAATGTTATTAAAGCTTCCTACATTTAGTTTATTAGTTTATAACCAAGGACTTCATTGGGTTATAAAATTCTTTACCTAAACTGAAAGCTACCTTCATTTAAGAATTGAACAACTTTATTAACAAGATTTTCTTTTACTTCTACTTGATATGGTAGTTCACCAATTCTTTCTAACTTAGCATTTCCTTTATGTGGGTTCTTATAGTCATTTCTCCCTTTTTACTTTGAAAATCTCTACCATCACATATTGAAGTTGCAATCAGTTATAATGAAGTTTCTTTGCGTCATACTTATTGTAAGCCTCTTTGACCGCCTTGATTAAATCAACTATGTTCTTTGGTAATTTTTTTTTCTTGAATTGATTGAATGACATTAAAAAACTCTAAGTCTTAAGATATTCAAGTCAATGCTTTGAGCAGGTTGACATATCAAATGTATATTAAACCCATCTATATTGGTTGCTTCCATGAATTTCGCGTCACATGGACTAATATATGGTCTTACATTATCTTTTTGGATCCATATATATTTGGTCTCACTTGGTTGCTATAGCTTCTAGATTGCTGGAATGACTAAACTAGTTGGTGTTTCTTTGATAATGCTCATTGTCACTAAATGTATTGTCCTTACTTCAATTGTCCCCTTTTCTCTGTTTATGGTGGTTCTCTTCGCTATATATTCTTCTGTTAATGACCAAATTCCATTTTCTCATAAAAATACAATTGCCTTCATCATCAAATTTAGGTCTTACAACTACTGCTATAAAGATGAGTTTTAGGATAAAATTTTTTGTGTGCTTCTTAATGGTTCATCTTCATTAACTAAAAGATAATACCTTTCCATCAATTTAATTAATCAAAACCATTTCTCATCTATATGTACCAAGTTTGTCAGCAACTCAAATTTTTGTTTATGATTTATAGACACTGGAATGATTTAGATTAGAATCCATTCCATTCTCTTGATTTTTTGGACTACTATGGGGAAGGCTTGATATTGTTTTTTGTGTCATCTAGTTACTCCTTTCTAAGCATTCTAAAAATAATATCTTCACTAACTTGTAAAGCAACAACAAAGGCTTTAATTGTGGTTCTATGTTCTTAGAGAATTAACTTGATGTGTTCTTCATCATAGACCTTCCATTTTCTGCCAACCTTTCTAGCTTTGCTACTTTTTACATTGATCACAAAACTATTCAAAACTTGTCATTTAAGTAGTTTACTCCATAATTTGCTTACTGTTATTCTATGTTTATTAAATTCAGCAGCAATCTTGCTTATATTACCCCTAGGCTGTTCAAATTTATCATTGACAACATATAAAAGTCTCCAAGCTAATTGCTTCCTTGTGTTTGTGTACATGTCCTTTGTTTTACTTATATTATTTGTGTTTGTTGTCAATATTTCAATTTATTGTAAGTGTCGATTGTTGTTTTCATTTTCAATGTCTCCTATTTCATCATAAAACTGAATAAAATTATTCACAACATCATCAATAATTTCATCTTTATCATTAGATGATAGGTAATTTACCTCTTTGATGTTGTTTGTGCAAGAGTTCATCCAATTCAATGTCATTATCATCACCATGAGAGTACTAGAATTTTGTCCCAAACTTCCCTACTTCAGAACCCAACATGTATGATCCAATAATCACTTAAAGAGAAGAAGATAAAAGAGAAGAAGATAAAAAGAAAGAAAATGAAGATTAGCTCTTTTATTTGTTGTGAGTCAACTCAATACAGTTTTTTCCGAATGTTTTCTTTATCAGGTTCTATTCCTTCTCTCATTTTTTTTCCAGTTATGTACTATTCTCTTATATTGGCAGAAAATATGTACCGTTCTTTCTAAGTTATGTACTCTATTGCATCTCTTACATTGGTATAAAATCTGATGTGGTTTGGCACCCGTTTTAAAATTTAGGAAAGCTTTATTTTTCACTTTTTACCTCCAAAATTATAATCTTTGGGGGG
Source organism: Cardiospermum halicacabum (assembly GCA_031304145.1). NCBI lineage: Eukaryota > Viridiplantae > Streptophyta > Magnoliopsida > Sapindales > Sapindaceae > Cardiospermum > Cardiospermum halicacabum. The sequence goes on from CM062392.1 coordinate 18,345,380, forward strand.
CCTCCTCATTAATTTATTTTTAATTTAGAGTAAAAAAAAAAAGAAATTATCTTATGAAAAGTGACTACAATAATTGAGCCACTTTTAAAAATAAGAGGAAGTATATTCTAAAAGTTAATTTAAAATTTAAATATTAAAAATGTAATTAAAAAATTCATTTAACTTATCCTATCTAATAATCTAAAATAATAAAATAAAATATGTGGCATATAAATTAATTATTAAGAATTAATAATTGAGGTTTAAGAACCTCCGCTATTTTTATTTTTAAGTAAATACAAATGAGTAGATAATATATGCATTTAAGGCTACTTGTGATTGTAAAATAATCACTTATCGGATGGTGAAATCTCAAATATATAGGGATAATGTAACTATAGGTATTTGCACAAAATTTTAACTTACGTACTCCAACTTTGTAGGTCTCGTATAGGTACTCCAACTTGCAAATCAGATCCTTATATAAGTATTTAAACTTTGCGAGGTTTTACATAGTTACATCAACTTGAAAATTAGATCTTATATAGGTACTCTAATTTTACGATGTTTCATATTGGTACTGTTCACAAATTGAGTCACGTCTACTGAAGGATCTAAATGATCTGTAACTTATAAAACTCGCAAATTTGAAATATTTAAGTGAAAATTTTACACAACTATAAATACCCATTATTATATTATCCCATTTATATAGAAGAATAATAACAATAATATATATATTTAAAATTGAACGATGACTATACTTGGAGATTTCATCGTTCAATCATTATTTTATAATTATAAGGAGTTATAAACGCATACAATGTTTTGGAACGGCCAGCATCTGCATGGGTGATAAGCATCAGTATCATTGTTTGCATTGCAGATATATATCGTTTTCTTTTTCCTTTTTCAATGATGTTTTTGATTATGATTTTGGAGTTTCTTTCACTTGACTTTTACGAAGCTGACGACGAGTGATGAGGTCAAGGATGAGACAATCTTCTTTGTCTTATTGAAACAAAGCTCTGATCCTCCAACCTGGACTTCAAACTAATTAATGCTTTCCACTACATCTGTTCCTAGTTCAATTTGTCTGCTTCTCAATTTCCAATCTTAACGCGAAGCATCCATCAATTATTGGACGCTTTCAATAAATAATATTAAAAATAATTGTACTATCATTCTAACTAGCATGAAAAGTTTTCATTGTTACTTATCAAATCAGTGGAAACATGTGGGCAATTTTTTCAAATGATTTTATTTATTATTTATTGGTATATAAGAGTTAATCCAAGCATAATCTTTGAATACCAATTGACACATTATACGGTAAATATATGGTAAATATATGAATTTAAGGGCTCCAGGTAAGAAATAGAATAGGATAACTTAATACAATTTATATATTTATCAAGCATTTGACTACTGTTTAGAATAGGATAAAATAATACTATAATTTTATACCATATATATGTTGGGATTCAATCCAAAGTCCCACATCGGTTAAAGAAGTCAAGCAAGACTTGTATATGTACATCCACACCCACTCTAATACAATGAGGCCTTTTGGAAGGAGTTCAAGAACAAAACCGTGCGGGTTAGGGCCAAAGCGGACAATATCATTCTATGTGGGGTAGAAGGAGCGGAGCTTGGGGCCTAACAAGTGGCATCAGAGCCCCGGTATGAAAATGGAGCCCGCAAGTGATCCGTATTCGGGGTACCTTGTGTCGAAAGTCTTCCTGATAATCTGGTGGTCAGGCGGCGTGTCCCGTTGATGCGTAACGGCTGTGCAAGATGGTTAAGACGGATCGGATGGATTATGACTCGAGGGGAGGTTGCTCGAGGGGAGACCACAAGATTGGTGGTCCTTTGGTTTGAGGGGAGGATTGTTGGGATCCAATCCAAAGTCCCACATCGGTTAAAGAAGTCAAGCAAGACTTGTATATATACATCCACACCCACCCTAATAGAATGAGACCTTTTGGAAGGAGTCCAAGAACAAAACCGTGCGGGCTAGGCCCAAAGCGGACAATATGATTCTATGTGGGGTACCTTGTGTCGAAAGTCTTCCTGATAATCTGGTGGTCAGGCGGCGTGTCCCGTTGATGCGTAACGGCTGTGCAAGATGGTTAAGACGGATCGGATGGATTATGACTCGAGGGGAGGTTGCTCGAGGGGAGACCACAAGATTGGTGGTCCTTTGGTTTGAGGGGAGGATTGTTGGGATCCAATCCAAAGTCCCACATCGGTTAAAGAAGTCAAGCAAGACTTGTATATATACATCCACACCCACCCTAATAGAATGAGACCTTTTGGAAGGAGTCCAAGAACAAAACCGTGCGGGCTAGGCCCAAAGCGGACAATATGATTCTATGTGGGGTGAAAGAAGCGGAGCTTGGGGCCTAACAATATATAGGATAACTTTATCATTGATAAATGCTCCCATAACTTTATTACGTACTTTTCGTATTAAATGTTCATTATGTTATTAATAAATTATTTTAATAAAATTAAAAAAAATTAAAAATATAAAAATTTACATAAAATTCTGGAATAATCCCAAAAAAATCTGGGAGGATTTCAGAAAATTTTTTCGAAAATTAAAATGACCAAATTACCCTTTAAGAGTTTTTAATATTATTTTAAATTTCTACTTTTAATTTATTTTTTAATTATTTTTTTTAAAAAATTAAAAACTGGTATGACCAAATTACTCTTCCAAAATTTGTTGAAAAAAATCAAAATAGTAAATAATAGTAAATTGGACATTCATTGACATTGGGAAAAAAATTACGGAGATTTTGGAGAAATTTCTAAAACCCTCGTAGATTTTTTAGAATTATTCCTAATACTTATTTTTATTAAAAAATATATGAATATATTTTTATTATATTTTATTTATTTATTGTTAATCCGTAAATAACTGTTTTATTACTTGTTAAGTTTTTGGGTATTTTGGTAATCCATACTGTTATCCTATTACTTATCGAGGTTTACCAAATATAGGTTTAGTACTTTGTTATTCTATCATGTTACTTACTACGATAACCAGTCAAATACAATTTATGGATAATTTAATCCTTATACAAAATTTTTATCCTAATCATTTTCCTTATACTATTCTGAACTTATCCTATCCGATGATCTATGTGAGCCCTAATAAAATCCATTCATCTTGAAATTGCAATTCTATTATGATTAGAGGTTGAAATGGTAATCTGGTTTATTATTATTTCTTACTTAATTGATCGGTTAACTCCAATATTAAGGGTGTGTTCGCTAAATACTATTTAATTTTTAATTTTTAAAATTTAATTTTGAATTATTTATTTTTAAAAAAAAGTGTTTGATATTTTTTTATTTTATAGTAATTTTTTTTTCAAAACAAGCATAATTAATAGTTTAAATGGTGAGAAAATAATTCAAACTCATTTTTTTAAATTAAGTTATTTTTTTTCTTCTTATTTTTATAATTTCAAATAAAAAATGACTCACCCAAACCTGATCAAAATTAAGGTCAGAACAAATGGCGTGGCTAGAAAAATTTTGTTGATCCTAGCTCAGCCTGACCCTATACTAAAATAGGGAAGGTTTGAACCTGATCCTAACCCTGAATGGACAGGACGGGTCTCGATCTGGCCCTCACTCTAATATATTAATATTTTAAATTAATGTATTTAAAAAAACAGTTCATCAATTAAAATTTAACTATCAAATATAAAGAAAAAATTAATCTAGCAAAAAAAATTAAAATAAGTCCAAAATCTATCAAATATATATATATATATAGGTTTAGGTTTTAGTATAAATTCTATAGAATGTAAATTTTAAATTATATAATTAAATTTAATATTATAGGGTCGGGCCGGGCTAAGAGGATTAAAATATTGATCGTACCCCCATTCACGGCAGAGCCGCAGAAAGATGGTGGGGCCGCCACACTACACAATATGCATTCAATTATATTCCAATAGATTATCATATGAGATAAATAAAAATCAATAAATAGAGATACTTTAAAAATGGAGTTTAATAAATCAATTTAAATGAATAATACCAAACCACATTAAATGAAATCCAATGAAAGAAATAAATAACCAATGTTTTACATCTGAATTCCAAAATACTCCGAATAAGAAAAAAAAAGTGAATATATGTGGAAAGATGAACTGCTATGATGACCAATCCAGACGCAAACGACTCGTACTAGCTCGATCAACCTGTTAGTTTTTTCACATAGAAGAGACAAAAAGAAAAATAAGAAAGCATCAGGCTATTGATGCCTAGTTAACAACTCCATACTCAAACAAACACAAGCATATGTGTCTTTATTAGCAGAAAATCAAGATATTTGCACAGAAATGCACTTTGACCAATACAATCATTAAACATTCAATATATCACACACAATGCACTTAGATCGATACCTCAATTAATGTCATCCAATACAATACTCATTTAATGCAAAAGAATATTTAATAATTGGTATATGTTTGGATACGGATCGTGTGATTTCACACGGTCAAACCGTGTTAGGCTCTATTGGAAATTGTGTCCGTGTGAAAGAGTTTACACGGGCAGACCGTGTGATTTAACATGGGCAGACCGTGTAACATACTGATAAAGTTGGTCTTGGGCAAGGGTAAACATGGACCGTGTGGCGTAACACGGTCAGTCCGTGTAAGCCACTATCAAATTGTCTCCAGATGGATTTTTCAAACATGGCCCATATAAGAGCCCACAGCTAGATCGTGTTCGAGGTTGTTCCCTTAGGTGTGTTTAACTATCCTACCTGGTTTTACCCATCCAGCCATTTATGATTAGAGTCTTTATGTTTTCTAGTCTATAACACTTCCCCATGTCATCAATATATCAAACACCATGTCACACATTCCAAGGCCAATAAATGTTAAATTTTAAAGGCATAAGGGTCTCAGGAGCCCCCGAACTTGACTATACTTTTCAAGTTAACCCTCAAACTTTACGGAGGGTCAATTTAGCCCCTTAACTTCCAAATGATGGGTCAATTAAGCCATTTTGCTGATGTGGAGGCTGATCTGGCAACAAAAAGTGTTAACTTTAAAATGTCAATTATGCCCTCCACATCAGCAAAAAGGGCTCATTTGACACAAAATTTGAAAGTTAAGGGGCTAAATTGACCCTTCGTAAAGTTGGAGGGCTAACTTGAAAAATATAGCCAAGTTCAGGGGCTTCTAAGACCCTTATGCCAAATTTAAATGAACTAACCACTTAAATAAGTAAACAAAAGGTATAATGGTCTTAGAAGCCCCTGAACTTGACTATATTTTTCAAGTTAACCCTTCAACTTCACGGAGGGTCAATTTAGCCCCTTAACTTTCAAATTTGGTGTCAAATGAGCCCTTTTTTCTGACGTGGAGGGCATAATTGATATTTTAAAGTTAAGATTTTTTGCTGCCACATCAGCCTCCACATCAGTAAAAGGGCTTAATTGACCCACCATTTGGAAGTTGAGGGGTTAAATTGACCCTCCGTAAAGTTTGAGGGTTAACTTGAAAAGTATAGCCAAGTTCGGGGGCTCCTGAGACCCTTATGCCTAAACAAAATCATAGCATCCAATACTTATTACACCAATCCTCATTAATCAATAATAAACGTACCGAAGTACCACAATAAATCATTGGGATAAATGACATGTGGCCCCCTATACTTAGTTGTTTGTCCCGTTTAGCCCCCTGTACTTTGTATGCTATCATTTAGCCCCCTGAACTTGGCTTTTTCCTACCATTCCGCCCCTTTTGATAAAACATATGTCATATGTGTGTGACGTGGCATGCCACGTGTGTTCAATGCTATAATAAAATTTTATTTTACCCCTTACACTTGACCTTTTTTTCACTGAACCCATTTTACAATTGCACACTAAAAATTAATTAAAAAAATAAAGGCAGAAGGGTCTCAGGAGCCCCCGAACTTGACTATACTTTTCAAGTTAGCCTTCAAACTTCCAAATGATGGGTCAATTAAGCCCTTTTTGCTGATGTGGAGGCTGATCTGGCAGTAAAAAGTGTTAACTTTAAAATGTCAATTATGCCCTCCACATCAGCAAAAAGGGCTCATTTGATACAAAATTTGAAAGTTAAGGGGCTAAATTGACCCTTCGTGAAGTTGGAGGGCTAACTTGAAACATATAGCCAAGTTCAGGGGCTTCTAAGACTCTTATGCCAAAAATAAAATTACACATACTATGAATTTTTATATTATGTTTTTATAGTAAAAATTATTTTTATATTAAAGTTATATGATAAATTTAGTTTAAAATTTTTAAACTTTATAATATTAATAAATAGGATTAAACTTTAATAATTATATAGTTATTTTAAAATTAAATATATAAAATGGTATATTATTAATTTTATTACATAATTTGGTAATATATATATATATATTAACTCTTCTTTATTTTGTAATTTTTTTTAATTAAAATCAAGATAGATTGTATATTTTCCATAAACATACTAATTGATATAAATGTACATGTTAATAGATTTATAATTAATACCAATATACAATTTTATTAAAATTATAAGCTTGTTTCTTTTTTTTTTCAAAAATTAATTAAGGTTATAACTGACTTTTCAATTTGAATTTTATTGGTTTATTTGATAGTCTGAAAAAAAAATAATAATAAAAAGGCTCTAGTGAAAAAAAAAAGAGTCAAGTATAGATGGTTAAGTGCAAAAAAAATTATAAGGGGTTAAGTGACAAAAAGGTCAAGTATAAGGAGTAAAATAAAATTTTATTATAGCATTGAACATATGTGGCATGCCACATCACGTACATGTGGCATATAAGGGGCGGAATGGTAGGAAAAAGCCAAGTTCAGGGGCTAAATGGTAGCAGACAAAGTACAGGGGGCTAAACGGGACAAACAACCAAGTACAGGGGGCCACATGTCATTTATCCCTAAATCATTTATAATTTTTGACTGCCCCTAATCTAGACGCTATATCAAAATGGAAAATAATAAGGCCGAAGTCTGAAAGTAGGTCCGAAGACCAAAATCTATAGTGTTGTTTAATCTCCCTCTGGGAACGATCATTTACCTATGGATCCTAACAATAGACCTGAAGTTCACCAATAACAATAGACGGCAGGCGGTGGTGCCGCCACTCAATAGAAGTCGTCAATCCAGTTTCCAATAGTGGCTAGGTAAACCACAATTTACCTACATTTTAATAGGTCGAGATCTTTAATTTTTCCATAATGGCATGTCACTCTATCTCTATATCAATCTATGACCAAGGGCAATCAATTACTAAGTAATTAAACACACATTTCCATTACCTTCATTATTTATCAATTCAATAACCTATTAAAGGTGTTACAAATCACTCTAGCAATTAGGTTAAACAACAATTTGATTAATCAATAATATCTTATAGGTTCGTATCCACCGTTAAACCTTGACATACAATAAATACATTTATGACATAATAAATACAGATGTAATAAATACATATCATTAAATTCATATTATTAATTATATGTTATTAATGGTGCCTAGGTAACATAACTACACTAATATTCCAATACACACCACAATTCATATACTAATCATCAATTCAACCACATATAAACCATGTACACATTTATCCATGAATTAAAATCAAGATACACATTGAATCAAGCATTTATTCTAAATATTCAATATTAAATTCCAATCTCAATTTCATTCAATATGATTATAACTAGTTAACCGGTTTAATGCACAATCAATTAACACACAACATACAATATATAGAGTTTAAAACGGAATTGATAACTTGTCCTCCGTCAATTAGTTAAGCGACATCGGTTGGATTTCCACCATCACCCAAGTCGCCTAACAATAACCATCCACACAAGCATTACATTAAACACTTAGTCTACACCAAAAACCAAACAATACAAGCCTAATTTTTAGACCGTAATTAACCCGTCAATCGGACTAATAGAGTCTTAATAATGGTTTATCCATATTATCTCCATAAAATTATTTTTTCAACACAATTAAGACTAAAACCTATTCTAGGGTTTGAAAATAACACTAACTTTAAATGGCCAATTCAATACTCAACAATGATCTACTAATCAATAATCATGATGATGGTAAGAAACAATTTTACAAAATATGGTACTGAACAATAATCTACTTATCAATAATCATGATGATTGTAAGAAATAATTTTACAAATGGAAATCAAAATCTCGGGTCTTAGAGACTTACCGTAATTTGTAGAGAAGAGAATGTTTGAGAGAAAAGTCAAATTATGTATTTTGGTGTTTTCCAGTAAAACAAAACAAATGAGTGAATTGAGTTGAGTTAGGGGTTTTTCAAATGGTGTTCTTGAAACTTGGACTATGGGCCCTTTTTTTAAAATAATCATATTACACTTCAAAATTAGTTTAATGGTTTCTAAAATATTTTCCGTTCATATAAAACTTTAATTTCTCGTTTCAAATACTCAATTTATAAAATGTATCTAAAGATGGGCATTTTGATATATTGGACTCTATATTTCCGATTGACACCCTAAATTACCATTTTAACCTTTAACTCGAATTTTGACCGAAAGTCAAAATTCACCGAAAAACACGAAAAATTTTAGACCCTAATTACGGACGTTAACTTGCATTGTGTAGGGTCCCCTATTTCGAGGGTCGGGCGGGTCAGGGCCAAGAAAAAAAGGGACAGTTAGAAAAATTTTAAGGGTCAGGCCGGGACGGGTCCCCGAACCTATGACCAGGTCTAAACACACCTAAATTCATCAAGTTAATAATTTAAAGGGTTATTTTCAAAAAAAAAATCCCCAACTTTTTTCAACTATTTCATTTTGAGTTTCTAATTTTGAAAAAATCGCAAAATCATCCAAAATCAAAACAACTAATGGTTTGGTGTAGAGAATGGTTTAAGTATTGAAGGAGTGGTTTCAGATAATTATGATATTTTAATATTTTGAAATTTTTATTTAATAATTTCAAATTTTATAAAAAAAATTATTTTTAAAGAAATGTTTAATAATTTTTACTTTTAATTTATAACTGTATTATATTACAACATAAAATTATGGGAGATTTCCAAAAATCAACCGCAGGTTTGACAAATTAGCCAAAAACCAACCGCTTTTTCATTTTTGGCCAAAAACCAATATTCTGACAGTTTTCATCCATTTTACTGTTTATCCGTCAGTTCATGAACAGTAACCAATGGTATTTTTGTAATTTCCGATTTTTAAAAAATATTTTTTTATTTTCTTTTGCTATATAATTATTTTTTATTTTTTAAAAAATTGAAAATCACCAATGCCCTGAACACCACTGCTATAACGTCGATAATAACATTGCAGACTTTATTGTTGATGGTGCATCGAGTTCTGAAAATCTTGTGGCATTATGAGTCATCTAACTTTTTTGTGCAAGTAACAATCTTTCTAGAACACAATTAATATGATTTCCTTATTATTCTTCTACGACTTCAGCTTCTTCATAGAAGGCATCATTGTCATGATGTTGATCTTCTACACTATATCCACTTGTTCTTTCTTCCACAAACTTTACTATTTTTCAGTTGGGGAAGCTATTTAAGAGATGTTCTGGCTTATTACAACGGAAACGCTTATCCAAATTTGGCCTAGTGTAAGGGTTAGATTTTATTCGCCACTACGGTTAGGGAGTTGTTGAAGTTGAATTTGGGACTTTTTCTTATGGAGTGGGTGTTGTGTCGTTGGTTAGTTGTTGAAGAGTTGGAGTGTTTGACCTCCTATAATTAGCTAAATTTTGTTGAAGGGATCGATCCAATTGTGCTTCTATCTTCATAGCCAGGTATACCATATCTCCTAATGTCTATACTGTTTGGTAAACCATATTTTCTTGGATTTCTTCTCTTAAACCACCAATATATCGAGAAACTTATTGATCATATCTTTCCATCAAATCATATCTCGCAAGCAGTCAATAAAATTCCTCCATGTAATCTGCTACCTTCCGGTTAAGTTAGTGACACCTTGGTAATTGTTGAAACAATATCTGCCTATAGTCCGGAGGGATGAAATGTTATTTGACTAATTGTTTCATCTTTGCCCAAGTTTTGATTGGTTGTTTCCCTCTTCATTGTCTGTTTAACTATAACTAATCCCATCATGATAATTCTCCTCCTTTCATCTTATATATTTAACCTTTTCGATTCTCTAAAATTTCCAAGTAGTTGAAAAAGTTTTCTAAATTCGAGAGTCATTTAAGAAGGTCTTTGATGTGCACTCGACCATCAAAAGTGGGAAAGTCCATTTTTAGCTTGAAATCTGGTCGATCTTGATGTGGGGAATAACATTTGTGGGTGTGGGTTTGGTAGTGTGCATGACTATTAGGGAGTTGGTCTATTGAAAAGAGGTCGTCTTGAGATATCAAGTTCTACAAGATCATTACCATTCTAACCATCATTGGATCTGTTAATAGTTTTTCTTGCTTGCATTGAAGATATAGGATTTAGGTTTATGTTGGTTTGGGTTCTACTGTTTAGTCTGATTGCGGATCAAGCAGATCAATAAGGTTTCGAGGTTGATAATAGGATTGGTGGTGATTGAAAATCTTGGTCTGGTACTCCTCTAGCAGCATTATCTTCTGTTGTTGGTGGTGGCTAATGGGATCTTCAAAAGGGTTGAGATAAAAATAAGAAAAAATGGTTATTCCTTTATTTATAACCTGAGAGTTTTTAAGATTGCTCTTAAATTGTCGTTTGATTGTGCTCGAATTTGGAGCAAATATACTAAACACATTTTTCTAAAGATTGATAATTGGGATTGTCAATTGGAGTTTTAGTAAAAGTAGAGGCTATTAGATTTCCGTCACAGCATTATGCAGTCAGATTTAAATGTAGCTCTTTCATTAGCCGTTAGATCATGTTGAATTTTGGATAAGTTATCCAGGATACATTGATGTTTATTTTGAATGGTGGAGATTGAATTTGGAGACTTATAGAGAATGTTAAATTGATCCGAACATAGGTCTTGGTTTGGTTTATTTTATTTCTCTTGTTATTGATCTTAATCTTGATGTTATTATGATTAACTCTATTATTGGTTTCCTATTTGGTTTTGGAACAGTGTGTAATCTTTACTTCGATCACAGTGGAGTTTTGGAGTAAATTACGATCCCATGGTTCTTACTTCTCACATTGAGAAGGTTTTCTATGTAAAAATCTGCTTATGTTAAATTGTATTTTTTTATGTTGATTTACATTGTGAGCATGATTAATGGTGTGTTTTACTTAGGTTGATTATATTTTATTCATCTTAGAGATATAAGTTTTATGGCTCGACGATGAAGAAGTTAGGAAGAAGCATAAATTTCATGTTTATGGAAAGTGAAACTACATAAGATTTAAATAAGTTTAAGGTCGTAGAATATGGCAATGTAATAGTTTCATTGATTTGATTTCAGGTTATGCTCATGAAAGTTTTTTAAAATTAATAAGAAAAAAAAGATATATAATAAGAAAAAAAATAAACAGATTAATAAATTAAACTAATTTTAAAAAATAAACATATATATAATTTTTTTTAAAAAGGACCTATTTAAAAAAAATAAACAGATTAATAAATTAAACTAATTTAAATATTTTAAATAAATAAAAAGGTATTCTTGAACTAAAATAATATCCGAAAAAATTGTTAGATGGAAAATAGCACTGCTTTTAATAAAATATGAAATAAAATGTGAAACAATTGAAATTTAACTAATTAAATATTTTTTTCTAAAAATTAATTTAAATTTTTATATTCGGAAAAACTCCTAAATAATATTTGTAAATCATAATATGTTCTCAAATCAATACCATTTAGAGAATTAATAAATGGTAATTACCAAATATTTCCTAGTTTTGAAACGTTTATTTTTCGCCACTATTTTTCGAAACGTTGTGTCAAACTGTCCCATTAACAAAAAAAGACATCCCATCATAACGGAAAATAACTTTAATTTTGTAAATGGAGGCGGTTTAATATAACATTTAAAAACAACTAATATGAAATTTTTTAAATGGCCGTACTCAAACAAATTTGTACCAATTGGATCGTGACTTAAAAAGGGATAATATTATAGTAACGTGGAGTCGGACGAGAAATAGCCAGGGTAGCATGACCGCTCTAGACGATGGCAACGAAGTGATGAGTAGTGGTGGCATCAGATAAAAATAAAAGAAAAGTGGAAGTGAAGAGAAGAGAAGATAAGAACAAGAAGATAAGAACAAGAAGATTTTTACTATATATGTAGATGGGTGGGGAACATTTATATAATTGAAATGCTTTTGCCACTTTGGCCCACACCATTTTGGTGTTGAAATGAAAGTCATAGAAATCAGAGACACTTTAAGTATGTGGGTAATTTTATATGTTTGTTATAGAACTAGTACAAAGACTTGCATGAAAACTAAATGTCATTGGTTCTCTCTTTCTTTCTCCACTTATGCCAATAATAATATCATAAGGAAGGCCTATTCTCTCTTTCTCCTTCTCTGAGTCTCTTTGTTCTTCTTCTTGTATCGACCGACATGGCTCCTAACAACTGGGACTTTCTTCACTATTAGAACCGGCTGATTCAACTTCTTCTGTATTTTCTCTTCTAACAAGTCAGTACTTGTGATTTTCATTTGCTTCTTCTAATTACAACTATACCCTTTAATTGAAATTGATGTGGCAGTGTATTTGAAAGAGCAAGATCAATCAGGAGGGTGGTGGTCTCAATTGAAGAATAATCCAATGTCTCTGGACAAAATGGATAAGGCCTATGACCTGCAAATCAGCTTCTTTCCTGGTAATTGAATCTTTCTTTATGTTTATTGTTATTATCGAAATAGGTAGTAGGTAAGGTGCTTTTGCTTAAACACTAAGAATTTGGACTGTTTGTTTGTTGATGATTTACTCTAAAGAGCCTATTATACTCACTAGGTTCATGTTTCCACCTACCAAACACTACATACAAGGATTAAGGTTTTTCCTTTTTAATAAATCATTTATATGGAAAGTATTTATGTGGTGGATATATAAGCCAGCTGAGTGTTATTCTGGTTTTTTTGAAAATGGAATATAAAATATGTATAGTTCACTAACTGGAAAGAGATAATGGAAGCAGTGGTATCAGATTGTTATGCAATTAGTTTATATGAACTTTTTGGGGAAGATTTAGCAACATCATGAAGATTAAAAAATTCAGATAATTACTGTCCTCTTGTGATTGAGAGGACCAAAGTTAAGGTGGTGATGCTCAAATACTGGTCCTGCATGCTGTATGACTCTAGATATTAGGTTTATTCATCCTAATGAGAGCACTCTTGGAGTCTGGAGAAAATTATTTTGTGCCACTTCTATTATTTAGCACAATCTAATGTGTCTTTAATAAAAAGTTTTATATATATATATATATATATATATATATTTATGCATTTTTTTTTCTATCTAATCATTTTGAGTTTGGATACTCTTTTCAAATAATATATTATTTAATTTTCAAATATAAAAAACAGTAAAATAAAAAATTATAAAATATTTTTTAATATGATTATATTTAAATGGATCAAGAATTCAATCCATAGATTAAATTAAATTAGAATCTTCCTTTCTTATATCACACCATTTTTAGGGTATAGAGTTAAAAATATGCTGGTAACAAATCAATCAATTCGCCCATTTCAATATTTAGGTCCATATCTAGGGTAAGTTTGAATCACTTTGGTAGTGGTTTCATAATGTTTAATTTGGTAATGTACTACTATACGAAGTATATTACTTTGGACTTCTAACTTGTTTGGATAGATTTTTATTTTCTTTTAGTAATATTTTGTTTTATTTTAAAATAATAATGAAATAAATAAAATATCCTTTAACTTCATTGATTTATATTTTATTAAATAAAATAAAAATAAGTTACAAAAAATTAAAATTATAATTAAAAAAAGAAGAAAATTGAGTTAAATAGAGGAAAGGAAGAATTAAAAAAAAAAATCAAATTAAAATATAAGAATAAAATAGGAAAAAAAAATTAAAAGTAACAAAAAAAAAAAAAGATAGCCACATGAAGAAGGAAAAAAAAATACTAAATAATTAGAAGAATTTCAGTGGAAAAAGAGAAGAAAGATAGAAGAGACGGAGAAAAAGAAAAAAAAAAGGTGGATGAGGAAGAAAAATGTTGGGGTATGATACCCAATTTTACATTGGTTATACAAGAGAATAATGTCTAATATATAAAGCATGTAGAGAACTCCAGTAAGAGATTTTTTAAGTAAGAGACTTTTTAGGTGGTGGTATCCAAAAATAAATCTGTGCAGGTTCGGTTTTCACCTAAAGCGGACAATATCATACTAATGTGGGAGTTGAGGAATTACAATATTATACTAATGTATTAGTTAAGGAGTGACTCAAAGAGGGTCCAACGAGCGGTATCAGATTCAGGTTCAGAGATAGAGTCCATGATTATATATGTGGTGTGCCTTATATCAAAATACTTTCTGATAATATGATGCTCAGACAGCGGGTCCCATTTATTAGTAAAGACGGTACAAGAGATGATTTGACGAATTGGCAAATTATTTTAAGAGGAGACCGGTGACCAAGGACCCAGTGAATTATCTCGAGGGGGGCTACACAATGTGCAGTCCTTGGTTTGAAGGATTGATGAAATAACTTAAGGGGAGACAATGTGACCCTTGATTTGAAGGGAACAATTGTTGAAGTGTCAAACTCAATACCACATCAGTAATAGAAAGAAAGAATATCTAGTATATAAAGTATTTAGAAAACTTCATTAATATAAGTCCTTGGTAGTAGTATAAAAAAAATCCGTACAGACTCGATTCTAACTTAAAACGGACAATATCATATTAATATATTAATATTAAGGGGAGAGTTAGAAAGCAGCTGTGCAGGTTAAAAAAAAAACATAAAAATAATTTAATTTGTAAATACTATCCTAAGCAACCATTCCAAGTGAGGGCTCTCCACAAAGGAAACCAAATCATGCCATCTCAACATAAAATCCAAACATGCTTTTAAGTTTCCCAACAATGCTACGGGAATTATGCCATTCCGTGTCGACTATAGATGGCAATGCATAAGTGGATTAATGTTGGTATTAAATTTTCATCAAATTAATTTTTATTAGGTAAAATAGGTAGACACGTAAGGACAGGCTCCTGTCATTCCTCAATTATCATTCAAACTCCAAATTAGTTAGGAGGATATTTGTTATATCCGAAACAATTTTCACTTTGATAATTATTTTTTATTTTAGTTCTAGTGAAAAAATATATTAAAATTAACTTTTGTGTTTTTAGTTGAAAATATGTCAATGTTATTTTGTTTTTAAATAAGTTGGTTTACTTAAATACTATAGAGTATAAATATTTTTATATAATTATTATTTTTCTTTTAAATTAAAATAAAAGATTTTATAATAAAAATTTATTTTTATGTATAATATTATCATTTTAATAATAATAAAAAGAATAATTATTTTTTTATTAATTTTCAAAGGATAATATTTAAAGATTAGAGGACATATGTGAAAACATATTTAAAAAATATTTAAACATGATGGATACACATTATTGTTATAATTTTTTAAAATTAAAATATAATATTTAATTAAGTATTTATTCTTTAAAAGTAATAATAATTGAGTCGCAGCTCTAGTTGTCCACCGAACATCAAGGTGGGAAATTAATATTGGCTGAAAAATATAATTAAAAAAAAAAAGCCAATCTATTTATATATATAAAGCGGAACTCCCAAGCGGGCCCACGAAGTTGACGTGGCATGCTTGAGAATTCAGCTTTAGGTGGAAAATGAGCTAAAATGAGAGTTTTTTTTTTTTTAATTTTGGTTACCATTTTGTATCTCTCTTATTAATTGTGATTTTTTTCTCCTTTCATTCTCTCTTATTAATTGCGATTCTTTCCCTCTCTCTCTCTTTTTTTTTTAAACTATATTTATCAATTTTATGGTTTAACGTGCCTCTTTATCTCTCCCATTCAACGTGACCCTTTCATTCCATATTCTCTTAATTGAGTGCAATTAGATTTTATGACAGAAATTAAACTAGACAAATTCCATTGAAGAGTCACTTAATTTTCTATAAATTCTTCACCACACGAATCACCACCAAAATTCCTTCTTCTCTCTCAATCTCCTCAAAATGTCGTGTTACTAAATTGCATTTCTCTTTCTCTTCCACCCTCTCTTATAAACTAAGACAATCAATCATTAGTTTGCAGCAAGACAATCACGATGACGTGAATAATCACTTTTTGTGCATATATACTCGGTTTTGCATGCAACAACATTTTTTACGAAGACATGAAAACTACACCCTTGGAGGTGTGAATTCCTCTTTATGTATACTACTGGAGATGCGAGTTTTGTTTTGAAATGTAAACCTACACTGAAACTCCCACAAATTATTGTAAGTTTTCGTAAGTCTTCATTATTGAAAACGCGAGCCTATCTAAGTTCATTCACCATCCGCTCACTCGTTAATATCACTTCAAATATTAAGTATTTGTAGTTTTATTTTTCATATTGGCGTATTTGTTTCCATGTCTTGTAATTTATGTAATGATTGTATTTATTTCCACATAGTGTAGATAGTGTAGATTTATGTAATGATCTCTCTCTCTCTCTCTCTCTCTCTCTCTCTCTCTCTCTCTCTCTCTCTCTCTCTCTCTCTCTCTCTCTCTCTCTCTCTCTCTCTCTCTCTAGTTTTGTGATATTTCTCATTCCAATGTTTCTAAAATGTTTCTACTTTTATAGTGATTTTAATTAAATTACACTACATTATACAAGGTGAAAGCTGCTTTTGAGTGCTAATAAAGTCGAGATATAAATGCAATATTTACATTTTCAAATTTAGTAAATTGTAATAAAAATTTAAATTTCCTATTTTTATATACTTTAATTGTATTAAATAAAATTAAGATTCTATGATACGGTATCATTAACAATTTTGTTAAAATCATTTAAATTGACCAATTTTAATAAATTTAAATAAAATTTTAAATAAATTTGTTCATATAATTTAACTTAGATTACATTACTAATTAAATTTGTATCTAATATCTTTAATTAAAACAAAATATATATTCATGATTAAAATTAAACATTTTACCATATGCTTCTACAAACTAAAATCCAACTGTTAATTAAATTATAAAATCCAAATCATTAATATTTAACATATCAAAATTAAAACGGGAGCATAACATTAATTATTCCACTAACACTATTTACATTTCTCTAATTTAATAAATTTAAATAAAAAATAAATTTTTATCTTTTCATATGCCCTAACTTACAAGTACAAATCTCTTCGTAAAATCACATGAATGATATTAAATGACTAGACTTAGAGTTATGCTATCCTGTTAGTTTATAAATACATTAAAAAAACATTTCAACTAATAAGTTGAGTCCGAGGATTAGAAAATAATATTAATAACATAGGGAAAAAAAATATTTAAAATGGTTTACAAGTTTCACGGAGGGAACGTATGTAAAGTAAAATTTATATGATTTCTTAATCCTTACGAATAAAAATAAACTAATACTAATAAATAGAATGAAACTATACTCGGCATGTTTAAGGTCATTTATCAATTTATTTATGACCATGTTTAAGGTCATTTATCAATTTATTAATGACCGATGATGTTAAACTAGATGTACCCGGGTTACTGTTTTATTTTGTTATTAACTTTATTTATCAACTGGTTAAATAATTTCTAGCAGAAAGTTAGTTTAATTTATTATTGATGTCAACAAATGATAAAAAAAAATTATTAACATAATCAATCCCGCGCAATGCGCGGGTAAATATACTAGTATATATATATCATTATTAATTGAAAAAGTAGATAGAGAAAATTAATTGCTATAAATAACCCTTTTTATTTTTTATTTTTTTAAAAAATCTAACAATCTGCTTGAGTTTTTATTATGAACTAATCGACTATCAAATTTTACACATTCTTCTTGCTGCATACTAAATTTTAAAAATAAAAATAAAAGTAGATAAAATAAAAAATTATATATATTTTAAAAAAGACTAATTTATTAATATATATATATATAATCAGCATTAACAACCTGCCAAATACATAAACAAGAAGTCACCGCTCGTTTCCTCGTTAGAAAATCTACTAGAAAATTAAACTTTTTAGAGATGAAAATATCATAGGGGGAGTTTAGTTAAGGGAGCATAGATAAAATATTCTCTACGATAAATTTGATAAATTCAAGAGTAAACTGCTTCTGCATCCACCACAACCTTAACGTTTGACAGAATGACGTGTGTCGAATCCGTCAAAATATAATTCCTGCAAATAGTAGTATAGTGAAGCAGGGTCGAATCTACAGAGAACGGTAAATTGAAATCAATAATGATGGCGACCAAGTTATCATCAAAATAAATAAAATGGGGGAGGGAGGTTTTGAATATTGAATCAAGATACGAATTAAACTTAAAAAAGTAATCAATGGATAGAAGCAATCCAGCAAAGCAATTCTAACCCTTTACGTGTTGATCATTGAATCTAATGATAAATTACATCATTCAACAGACATAGTTATAATTGTCGACTCAGCGCCTAACAATAAATCTTCCCTAACTTATTAAACTGATTGGACTCAGTGCCTACTAACCAACCACTAACCTAAACTGTAGGTTGCGTTAAGAACTAGGAAGACCTATGCCCATAACAAATAAATCACTCGGCGCACTTATTTAATTATGACCGCGGGTTCGCACAGCACGACGTATCACGCTGTTTGCTACCTAAATCAATTAAATTAAACATGCATGATTTAATCTAATCGAATAGCGGGATGCTAGAATAATCAATTAATTAACTGATCACATTAATCAATCAAATATAAAAGCACATTCAACCTAAACCAAGTAAAGCAGAAAACATGTAGATGCTGAATAATATAAACAATGAATAGCAATTCTCACAACGAATGTAAAGGAAAGAAATTACTTCACTGGATTATAAGAGTTTAGCTAGCGCGGGCAAAGCTAACATCATCATTCTGGAATTAAAAATGTACGTACAAAAATAAATCCAGAAAAAAACTTAGTGGATATAGAAGATAGAAAATCTCCCTTCCGTTCTCTTTCTATCTCAAAACTAATATAATCTCATAACTGAAGTTTAAAAATCAAAATCCTAAAAAATCTAAACTGAGAAATTTGAATAAAATCTAAAAACGTTGTTGAACTTGAAATTTGACTTCTTCAACATCCATTTTTTGTAAAATTGTCCTTTCAACCCTCAGATCTCCTCTTAATTGCAAAATCATCTCCAATGTGTACAAAATTACAAAATAAAGCAATTAAGTATCAAATCCTTCAATTTAGTCCAAAATTAAGTAGGGAAATAAACATAAATAA
Organism: Cardiospermum halicacabum; assembly: GCA_031304145.1. Classification (NCBI taxonomy): domain Eukaryota; kingdom Viridiplantae; phylum Streptophyta; class Magnoliopsida; order Sapindales; family Sapindaceae; genus Cardiospermum; species Cardiospermum halicacabum. The sequence continues at coordinate 18,364,817 of CM062392.1, forward strand.
TGTATAATATGCACCCAATCACAGAACTACAGAGATATCGAGATTTCCAAAAATGGCAAACTTGAGACCTTCTACCAGCATATAAGATTCGGCCACCATAAGAGAAATACAGTGACACAGATACTTAGCTTTAGCATAGATGACAAACTGGTCTGGTCCTGAACCACAATACTATACCACAACCGTACCTGGAAGACGAGCAAGAGGCATAAACACTGAGTTTGAGGTCTGGCCCTGAAAACTGTCCACCAACATCACCCACATTAGAAACAAAAGCAGGTAAAATAGGATGAGGGGAAAACACATAAGTAAATTAAGCTTGCATGAATTCAGACATAAAGGAATCAGCCCATGAAATGCAATTAGGAGAAAACTGAAATACAGAACCATGATTAGATGCATTTTTCTTTAGCCAAGAGTACCAAAGTCCTGCTATAAACACACATAAATCAGATAATGACAAAGAAGACTAAACAACACTGAAGACAGAATCCAAATCACAATAAATAAGTTGGTAGAGGAAAGACCAAAAATGTGAGACCTTTCATTCTTTTCTAACAATAGGGCACCAGAGGATGGCATGGTTAGTTGGTCCAGTACCTAAACCACACCTAAAACAAAAGGGATGGGATAAAAATAGAAGGGATGGCATGATAAATACAGAAGCAACAGGGACCTGACTTTGAAGCAGCCTCCAAATAAAAACAAGCATCTTAGGTGGTAAAGGTAAGGACCATATATTATTCCACCAATTCTTCGATGAAGAAGAACTGGGAAGAGAATGCAATATATTAGATTGAGTACACTAATAACTTGACTTAACAGTAAAGTTTTCAGAGAAATAGTGGTGCCAAATTAATTCATCCACATGATTTCGAGAAGGCAAATGGATGTTTTTTATATGGTCTGAGTCTACAGCAAAAAAGAAAGAGTCCAACTTCCTAGTGTTCCAAAATTGAGAATCAGCTTAAGACACAATAAAATTAGAGACTTTAATATTACTTAGATAGCCAACAGAAGAGGGTTTGAAATTCGGACAAAAAGGAATCCAATGATCAATGAATGCCCTGATCGATTTATTATTACCTACAGACTACCTTGAACCTTGAAAGAGAATATGTAAACCCCAAATTAGACTTGACTAGATAACCGAGCTAGAAGGATGATCAAAAGCATTAACAAACCCTGAAGTTACCCTATATTTAGCAGCTAAGAGGCGAGCAACCAAAGTTTTTGGATTATAGATCAGACGCCACATTTGTTTTGCCAAAAGAACTCTATTGAAACTAGAGAATTCACGAAACCCCATTCCCCCTAAGGCTTTAAGCCACCAAAGATGATTTCAAGACAACCAGCTAAGCCTTCTAGATTTATCCACACTTGACCACCAAAATCGACTTACTAATTACTATGAAATAATAATTGATTATTTATGAGTTGGAGTTTGGTAGATTTTGGGATGTTCCCATATTTGCACCTTAGGCACAAAACATAATAATTATTTTTTAATTAATTTAGTTATATAAAATTTATTATTTAATTACTTTTTAAATTGCTCAAATGTGAGGAAAATTATTAACTGAATTGTAACCTATACAATAAAATCTCTTTGATCTGATGATTATGCTTGGTAAGGGTGTCAAAATAAATCATGACACAATGGGTCGACACGAATCCGTTAAAATAAATGAACAATGAGTGGAAGTTAAATGGATTTCGACTTATTAACGACACGACTTTTTTAACACGATTAAAGGGAAGTAGCTAATAAATTTAAAATACATATTTAACTACATCAGTATTAATCTCAACTTAAATCATTTTATAAATACTTTTTCTTAAACATAATAATTTCTACATCTAATTAAAGTATTTTTTTTATTTGAATTACTTAATATTATTTTTTTCTGTATATTAATTATTAATTAGATTTCGATATGATGGGTTGACATGGTTCAACACGAACTTAATAATAAATGAGATTCAGCACGAACTTGATAATAAACGGGTTGGACTGAGGATAAATGACTTGACATGATAATGATATGAACCTGTTAAACTCGTTCATAAATAGAGTTGAGTTTGGTCCAACATGACCTGTTAGCACGTTTTGACACTCCTATATTTAATAATCGGGACAATGCATATTTAGATAGGGACGAAGTTAGGCCACGGCCTGCCCGTGCACGTGCCTGACTAACAGCAGGAAGATTTTTTTAAAAAAAAATTATTTAAAAAAAATTGAAAAGCACTTGAGCAATACACCACCAAAACACTTTAAAGTTTCTAATACCTTCGTCACAGGTGTTATAATGAATGTTATCGTATTAGGATACAATTGTGTGATTATTGTGATGAATTTATTTTGGCTGATATATAATGAATATTATTGTGTTGAATTTATTTTACTGGGAGATGTCTGATAAATTGATGTCTTGACTCCGCCAAATGTATTTAGACCCCTAAAGTTCCGATAACTTTTTATATAAACTTTCAAAATTTTCATTTAGACTTATTAATTTTCCAAAATTACATCTGAACTCTCAAAATTTTCGAAATTTCACCTAAACTCTCCAACTGCTAAAAGTATTTCAGTTAGACTTTTAAACTTTTCAAAGTTTCATTTGAACTCTCAAAAATTTTAAAATTTTTATAAAATTGAATTTTTACAAAATGTTAATAAAGATCTAATTTAAATGTTTTTAGCAGATTGAAGGATTTAGTTGAAATTTAAAAAATGTGAGAGTTCCCATGAAAAAATTTACTTATTTAAGAAGTTTAAATATGCATTTTCCTGATACAATATTGAGTTTAATTAGTACCATATTTGGTAATTAAAATAAAAAAAATTAATATACTTATAATTTTATACAAATGCGATTTTTTTAAAATTTTTTTAAACATCGTTTTTTTTATCTCATGGTTTCAAAATTTGAACTTTCGTTGTTTGTATTTTTTGTCACTGTTTATTAATTTTTCTCTCTAACTAAATTTTGATATATTTTTTTTCAAACTTTGAATTTTATTTTTTTAATTTCGTCCTTGTTAAAATTATTTATTAAAATTTATGTAATTTATTAAAATTAAAAATAGATTATCTATCTCAATTTTTATAAATGTAAATAAAATAAAACACTATCCAGATAGTGTATCTTTTCCGTGTCTTGTCTGCATTTTATTTTTCTCCCAAGAATAAATGTATGAAAGTAGTGTAAATTATAAAAATGATGTTTAAATATATATATATTTATGATTTTGATTTTTTAAAATAATTTGTTATTTATGTATGAATTTGAGTTAGAAAATAGTATAAGTTGTTGAAAAAGTTGTAAAAAAGGATTTATAATTTGAATATCATATTTAATATTTAATATGGAATTTGTGTAAGAAAATGTCTAAAGAAAATATTTATATTTTTTTATCAACATCCAAAATATTATCAATATATTAAATTGTTATAGAAAAAATATTTTAAAAAAGAAAATTATTTAAAATAAAATTCACTTATTATATTGTATATTTTTCTTTCTCTAGAATACATTACATATAAAAATCTTTTTAATTTATTTATTTTAAATATTTTTAAAAATCAAACAACAACATCATACTTATATCAAGGTTAGAAAAAATAAAATAGATTAATCCAATTTATTTTGTTACACCATGTGTTATATTGAAAGGAATTATTAGCTGCAGGAATAAATGGTCAGTAGATATTTATTTTGTTTCAGAAGAGCACTGAAAAAAAAAATGGTGATTTAGGTGATGGTAAAAGTTCAAGTGAAGGACAAAAATCTTGCAGTCTGCAATCTTCCATGCCAGACAATCATGCATCCTTTGACTTTGGGTTCACTCAGCCTCTGGTAATTTCTATATATATCTTTTTGCATTTTCAAATTATTTATTTTTATTAGCTCCTAAATTTATCCTAAATGTATAGATTTGCACCAATTATCCTTATGGTGAGCAATGCTTTGGAGTATTTTCGGGTTATGGACCTCAGATTCCGGTTAGTAGTTGTTGTTTAATATAGTTAGTTACAATGTTGACATATTTATTAGAATTGAAATTCTACTCGTCAGGGTCGCATTATGCTACCTATAAATGTGGCAAGTGATGATGGACCAATATATGTGAATGCAAAGCAGTACCATGGTATTATGAGGCGTCGAAAGTCACGTGCCAAGGCTGTGCTCCAGAACAAACTCACTAAAAAGCGCAAGGTACGTATCTCTATATATATAGGGTTTGGTTTTAAATGAATGTGATGTGATGTTATGTGTTATGGGGTGTTACAGCAGCCATACATGCATTATTCACGGCATCTGCATGCAATGCGTCGACCAAGAGGATGTGGTGGGCGTTTCCTGAACACAAAGAGTCAGGAGGATGTGGAGATGGAGAAGAAGAAATCTGGCTCTCAAACTTCAGAAGTGGTGCAGTCTGATGCTGGATATTGCAAGGTGAATGGATCAGAGGTGACAAGCATCTACTCGACTCACTTTTCAATGAATCAATGGGTTGCAGCAGCAGCAGCAGCCGCAGCAGCAGCAACCTTAAAGTAATCAAATGGAGTGTGGATTGTCCCACTTCTCATTTGGTTTAGGCAACTCATTCTTGGCTCATTGGCTTTTATCCATATCTCATCTTTCACCAACCTCTCCTGCTGTTGGTGTTATAAGGTCAGGTATACCTTAAAAGCCTTTATCTATATATATACATATCTATAAATCTTCTAAAATAATGTTCATCTATATGAACATGGTGTGATCCTATTGTCCAAATATGTGTGTATCTCTGGGTTTGTAAGTTTAAATAACTACTCTCTAATTTTCAAAAACTTATTGTAATGAATGCATCCCTTGTACATTTCTATGATATGATATTGAGGGTATGTTTGGATTTTAGCATCGTGTAAATTAACTTGGTATGTGTTTGCTTTGTGATGAATAATTATTTATGGAAATTTCTACGTTCATACCAAAATTTACATGTAATTGAAATTTTACCTTTCCTGAATAATAATTTTATAATAGTATGTAGGGTCGAGAAGAATCCTATTTATAATAAAGTTAGTAGGTTATTCAGAATATGAAATTTAAATAAAGTTAGCATAAATTATGTATTCTTCTTAGTTTTATAATGTTTTATATATTCTTTATAATATTGGAATCTAATTAGAACCTAATTTCTTATTTTTATTCCTTGAGCAAAACATTGTAATCTCAATGGATTATTTCAAGGAAGAAGTGAGAAATGTCACTGGAAATCAATAAGTTATTGGAAATTGCTAATGGCAGCTAGGAATAGGTTTTAACAGCTGACATTAGTGGCTGGAAAACTGAATGTGGAAAATGAAATTTTTAAAAGATTTGATTATTTGTCGTCAGACACTTGTCAGATATTAAAAGCTTTTAGCACCTGACAATATTAGTTGCTAAAAGCTTTTTCTAGACGGTGTTACCAGTTGCAAAAAATTATTTGCAGTCTGCATATGTCAACCACCAAAAACTTTTGACATCTAGCATCGTTAGCTGCCAAATTGTTATAACAATTGACGTAGTAGCTACTAAAAGTTTTCGGTAGCTCATCTTGCTTGTTATTGATTTTTTTTAAGCATGTATAGATATAAGCTATATTTGTAATTAGTTATATTTTTTTTTTCATTTTTTTATAATTTATAAATTGCAATTAATTTTGATTAATAATACTAAATTATAAAAACAATAATATTGACAATACACAATAATTAAATATTATATGTAATTAAATAAAATATGTTATTGCATATAATATCTAATCTTAAACATACAAGTAAAACATTATCTCAAATATCAATACAATCCAAAAGTTTCAAAGTATAGTTTAAATGTATTACATCCTACTATCTGCGTGCAGTAAAAAAGCCGATACCAAACTATAAAGTTATATTTTGTATCCTCTAAATATATAGCCTCATGAGTAAATCAAAATAAAGGAATATTACTCGTCGACACTTTGGTTATTGAAACTCTACAACAAATTGGTCCCAAAAACTTATTTATAGTTGCATTTGAATTCGATGAGTTAATTGTTATTTCAGCCACTACTTTCCCAATTTCTGCCCAGTGCAATAATATATTTTTGGGATTTTTTTGTCCTTCACTTTCTCTATTACGTCCTACGTCATTTCTTTCATCCTCACTTGAAGAGCTTGAGGAATAACCTTTATCCTACCAATTAAGTACATTATTACAAGTATAAATCACTTTAATACATTATGTCAAAAATAGCATATACACATACATAAATATATAAGTATAAACATGTCATTATATTATTATATATCTTACTTAACTAACTTGCATTGATTGAGTTACCCATCTGTGTATCTTGAATTTTCTGTCCACCTTCCAAATAAGAACTTATAACAAACTGACTTAGAGTTGTCATTTATTATTCTAGACAAAAAACTTTATTTTTTCAAAATATTATATCTATTTGTTATTTGTCAAAGCAACAACTACTGATAATTTCAAATCTATACCCATCACTCAAACACATTTACGATGTTCTTTTCCTAAAGCTTTAGCAAGAGGATCGTCTTTAAATAATGTACCTAGAGAGTATTTTTTAAGTTTTTTTTCTATCTGAAAAGAATGATGATATTTAGCTAATTAAACTAAATTTTAAAAACTTATCATTCATAATAACTAATTATATGGAGATTAATTTATCACAACTTTTTGTGGACTAACTTACCATAACCAAATCTATTTCATAAATCTTATATGTAGCAAATTGATGGCATTTTTTAAAGCAAATTTTTTCCTTCCGTTCACAACAACTACAACACATTTTCCAATTCAAACTCAAACTCAAATTTTTGGAATCTAACAAGAATAATAAATCATAAATATAGATGTTGTGAAGTAGTTGTTTAAGCTCCTAGGAAGCACAACAGCTCTAAAAATTCTCAGCTCCAAATATATTAACAACTAGTTCTTATGCAACCTTTTTTAAGGTCAAACACACATTTAAATAAACCAAAATATAACGAATATTTAAGTGTACTCTTTAGCATCTTATAAAAAGAAACTCAAACACACCTTTAGCATCTTATACATTCATTAGTAATCCACAATACAAATTAACTTATGATACATATAGTATTTAGTCTCGGAATTTAAACATTTGACAAAAGAAATTATCCTAGTATCATGGTTTATAATTTTTCATTAAAGTGCAAGAAACATGAAATTGAAAGAGATGATCTTCAAGCCATCACTTTATGCAAGAGGCTTGCTTCTAGCTCGCTTGATTACTTGTTGGTGATTCAATAGAAAGAGAGAGAAAAAAAATAGAAAGGAAAGCATCAAGCTATTTATGCCTGGTTTCATTTTCAGACTCTAACAACCACAATAATTCATGCTTCTTTTATGTTTAACTTGCATGAGCGTACAAAATGCACTTTAGAATATTCAACATCAATAGTGTGTACATTTGTAAATATTTTTAAACTAGAAATCAAAGTTTAGAGACTCTAAAAGGCACCTAGCATCTTATTCCATGTCTTGTCAACCTTGACCAAGCCAATAGAAGTGTAACGAGGGCACCAAACTAGTACCACGGCTTCTCAACATCTTGACCTGCATCTTGATCACTTGGATGGAGATGCCGACCAAGGCGCCCATAATGGTACTGAGAGTTTCTAGAGCCTTGGTCTATGTCTTGATCATGTGATGAAGCGGCCGACCTACACACCTAGAAACGTGTCAAGAGCTCCTGACATTTTGTCTATATCTTGGTCACCTTAACCAAGCTGCCAGTCAAGAGGCCCAGAAGTGTACCAAGAGCCTTCAGTGTCTTGTCCCGTGCCTTAGTCAACCAGACTAAGCTGTCCAATACACAAAATAGGGTAAAATCTGATTATTTCAACCAAAACCAACCCACCTAATTATTCCATTAGTTCTATTAGGTTAGTGAGTTAGTTTAAGACTACCCAGCACATAATTCTACCACAACAGAACAGACTTGATCAACCTTTAGTCATACAAGTTTATTACATCACAATTCAAAATCAAACCAAGATTTTAGGTTAAAAGTCATGTAATTCACATCACATCTATAACGATGAACACAATTTACCCAAATGTTTTCAACTGCCTCTAACTCTAGCTTATAAAGTTAAAATAAGACTTTAAGGGCAAAATCGACTTTAATAGCAAAGCTCATTTAGGGTCCAAGGACCAAAGTCGTAGAACTAGTTGTACCATCTTTTGGGCCGAATAACCATATTTTAGATTTCTTTAACTTTAGGCCCGAAGGCGGTGGTGTAGCCTCACCTTTTAGGAGTCGTCACTCAATTCTTTTATTTTGACCTCTTAGCCATGATTTACATATGAAACATATTTAGGAGTCGTCACTCAATTCTTTTGTTTTGACCTCTTAGCCATGATTTACATATGAAACATATGTTGAGATATCTTAAGTTTTCCTATGGCAATGTCACTACTTATCTATAGCATGCTAAACTAAAAGAATTTTTTTTTTCTTTTAATGATTTACACATACCTTAGCCATTTTGATATTTCCTTAGTCTTTACAAGCTTAATTAACCACTTAGAGACAATTGGGAACTATTTAATGATCCATACAACATTTAATCACATGAAAATATTATAATTCATATAGTCCAAAATCAGCACATGATAGTTTGAACAATTCTAAAAACAACCTATACAATCATATAGTCATGTAATCTCACTATCCATCAATATAACACATATATCATAATCAAGCCAAATACACCAAGATCACCAATAATGCATCTTTAAGGCACATAACAATAATGAATTCCATAATTTCCAATTCATCAATCAACATAGCTCTTTATGTCAATGAATTATTATCCAATTAATGCATCTTATACAAGAAACACACAACAAACATTTATATGGAGTGTAAAACAAGAATGCTAACCTTTCCTCCATAGACCAAAGCTAGGCTTCTTCAGTTTGGTGTTCATCAACACCCAAATTGCTTATAATCAATACCGAAACAAGTTAACAACACAAGACTCTACCAAAATATCCAAATCACTATCTCTACTCTAGGGTTATACCCAAAATTGATAATAAAAGACTCCAACAAATGAAGTATATAAACTAGAATTATAATTACATATTGATAACTTTATTAAAAAGTATTACTTGAGTTCAATCAACACAAATCCAATAATCACCATTAGATAGTTTGAGGGTTTCTTACCACTCAAGAGAAATGATGGGAAGAAGCTTTTGTTTCCCTAAATGACCTCTAAGGGAGTTTTGTAATAAATTAAAGGGGTAAATTGGGTAGATGTTGTTGGTTGGAAAGATGAGTAAAATCGGAGAGTAGGGCTGTGTGTGATTCATATATAAAGTGAGAGGGTAAGAATAAGGGTTTTGGAAGGGTTTTGTTATAAAGAGAGGTAAAAAGGCTTTTGGGGTGTTGATGGACCTTTAGTGGGTTCTGGGTCCATTTCTTAATTAGCCCAACCGACCTCCCGGTTCCTTATCCATCCTCAGTTTAGTAATATTTTTTTGAGCCTACTGATAATTGTTATATTATTCGAAAGCTTAGACTCTATTTTGCTAAATTCTTGCTTGAATTAGGGGCTATGACGATTCAATTATTGATGATTCAGGATTCATGGTCAAGAAGTCAAAATGGTTAAAAATTGGATAGAAGACCATGCATTCAAGCAAAGGAAGTTCAAAGGTATCAAAAGGATACAAGGAGAACAAGAAAGAAGAAAATCGAAAGACCAAATAGGACCTCCATGACCTAGTCCGCATCCTAGTTCTCAGTACTAGGCCGCTAGCATCTTAACTAGGGCGCCAAAAGTGGTACCATAGCATCCCCGCGCCCAAGTCCGCGCCTTGGCTCAACACGACCATGCCGCGAAAATCTTGACTAGGGCGCCAAAATTGGTACCGAAACCTTTAAATCGTCCTAGTCCGCGCACTGGCATCATTAACCATGTTGCCAACCACGCTGCCAAAACTAGTACTGCAAGTAATATCGCACCCTGGTCTGCACCGTGGATGCCTTTGTTAGGCTGCCGACCAGGCCGCTCTAGAAGACTAAGAGACTCTGTGCCCTGGCTACCTTTGTTAGGCTGCCGACCAGGCCACCTAGACGTAAAAATTTAACAACTTTTGGCCTTCTTGGAGGGTATTTTTGGGAAGAAAAAGTGAGGTTGTAAAAAGAAAGTTATAAGATTTTTGTAAGGCATCTTTGGGCTGAAGAATAGGAGCTTGAATTGGGGAAGTCCTTGAGCTATAGAAGAGAAGAAGATTTTCATCAATCAAGTGACACCAAGAAGGGAAGTGCTTCAATTTTTCCAGCGGGCTTCAACTTCGGCAACAAGATTTCATCTTCTACAGCTGGTTTAGTTGTTCCTCACCTTTCTCATGACTCTCTTGTGAAGAACTTTTGTTAGTAGAACTATGAGTAGCTAAAGAGATTGTGAGGTTCTTTGAACCTTAGCTATTGTGACTATTGTTATCCTTTCTTGATGAATGAATGATGTTGTTTTTCAATCATATAAACTTGTTCTTAATGCTTATGACTTCTCGATCAACCCTTGTATGAATTAATGGTGTGGACTAGCTTGAAAAAGTAGTTAATGTTAAGTTTATATGCTCTAACGAATAGGGTATGTAAATTAGAGAATTGATGATAGGTGAATTCATGGAACTCTTCTTGAACTTAAGTGACATAAGTGAGATAATAGAATAGTTAATCTACTAGTGTGAAAAATACTTAGTAGTGCTTAGCCTTGAGATTAATTGATTGCAATTGATATTTGTTGGATAACATAGTTATAATAGTGAGGGGATAAGACCTCTCAAACCCCTTTTCACTCTAGATTAGCCAAGATCTTAGCATAATTTTATTAATTATCACCCAATTAAATTAAATTGTGACTTTGTATTTGATTGAACTCAATTATTCAATTATCACTACTAGCAATCAATCCCTATGGATCAATTTTATTATTACCTGATGACTTAGGTGTATACTTGCAGCACTAGGTGATAGAAATTCAACCATCATCTAGAATAATTCATTCCTTGCTCAGAAATCCACTTTAGGTATAAAAACTCATTTTCGCCCAAAAATCCCTAATTTTGAAATAAAGCATTGTCTATGAAAATGCCCTCAATATTAATTTAAATAAATTATTTTTTGACTCTATGCTTCCGTTCATAGTCTCTAATTACTATTTTGCCCCTAGATTGAATTTTTCAATTGATTCCTATATTGAATTTCAAAAAATTCAAACTTTGACAAAAGAAAATGACCAAAGTAATAAAACTTTTAGGCCCAAAATTTGAATGTTACATAGACCCATTTTTATTATTAGGAAAAGAAAAAATCACTTTTGATGATTTAAAATAAAGATAGATTCATATGATAGAGATATTGTGATGCTATCAAAAGCACACATGGTTATCTTATACCATTATTTAACCTAGCCAAACAAATGAAATAGAGAATAGGTTTAACCATAATCATAGCTAACAGAACTCCCAACATCATCTACATTCGATCAATTATAATTTCCTCAAATCTTAACCTCTAAAATCCACGTTACAAAGCTTGAGTTCTCAAGCAGCTATCACAATCTCTCCCCAACACAGAGAATATACAGAATCTCCCGTTGGAAAGAATCATTTATTCTATTTCGCAAAATCCCTCAAAATTTCACTTTATAATCTCCCACAAAAATTAATATAAAAAGAGATAAAGCACTCATTCTTTTTGTGACAAGGTCATGACTTCACGAGAAGGTGTAACGTCTAACCCCTCGCCCCTAGATGACCCTAGGCACGATGGCCAAGCGCCAGCGACCACTAATCCCACGGACCACCACTACGCTTTCCAGAATGCTTTGTCCTTACTCGCATGCTTTTCGGGCAAACTTTCCGAAAGGTCACCCCATCATAAGTGACGCAGAACGAAAGCAAAAAATAAAAATAAAGAATATTTAGACTTAGTCATGAGTTTTGATAGACTAATTATACTCAGTCACAAGTGTTATGTGACCAATTTCGTTTGGTCGGGATGATGAAACTCCCTAATCCCAGGGAAGATAAACCCTAATCCAAAGGAACTCTATTTCAGATAAAAGAAAATATTCAAAAATTGAAAGATGTTTAATTGACGTAAGAAAGCCTCTTATAAAGATGTTACAATCTAGATCAAATAGAAATCCTTTTAAGAAGGAAATTCCTAAATCAAATAGGGATCCTTTTAAAAAGGAAATTCCCTAATATTTTAAAACAACCTAAAAGGAAATAAATAAATCAAATAAGGGAAATAAATCTTAAATCCTACAATAATAAAGTCTTCCTTCTAATCTTGACCCGGTCCAAGTCTTCCATTAAATTTAAAGCTAACTGATCCGCATCATTCCCTTCCACTTGAAAAGAACTCGTCCCCCGAGTTCCTATGAAATATCTTTGGAGAGTGTCAAATTATTTCCACCTTCTTTTCTTCCTTATGTATATTGTCTTCCATAATAATAATTTGAAGATATTGTGAAAACAAATAATCTTTAAAAAAATATTTTGACAACATGAGCTAGATTTCTAGACTTCTGGTAGAAAATAAAATGTGCCGCTTTTGAAAACCTGTCAACTGTAACAAAAATAGAGTCAGATTCACATTGAGTACATGGAAGACCGATAACGAAATCCACATCTGCTACTAAAAAAATAAAATCTACTTTCGCTTCGAGCAAAATTGAGTATGCTTTTGCTTCTAATTTCTCTTCAGCCTGAGGTGAATCCTTCTCGATTACAAAATCACCCTCAGATTTGATCGTGATCTCACTTATTTTTGATGTCATTGTAGATTTTCCTTCCAATTCAGAAGGTCTCACAGATCCAGTAGGCAAGATAACAATCTTCGTTTTATTCCACCTGAAGTTGTATGAATTATTTTCTCTTTTGTATACAACATTCAGATCAAATAACCAAGGTTGCCCCAACGAGACTTCGCATGTATAAATATTCATAACATCATAAATAACAGTATTTGAATAAGATTTACCCATCAAAATAAGTACTTTACAGATTCAATTTACTTCAATCAACATACTTTCTTTATTCCAAAAAGCCTTGTATGGTGAAGGATGAGGCTCTATTGGTAATTGTAGGATCTCCACCAACTTTTTAGCAATTAGATTTTCATAACTGCAACTATCTATAATCATCCTACTAGCAGCATCTCTAACTCGACAATATGCTCCTAAAATCTCCATCTCTTATGTTGCATCTTGATTATCCCCAATTGACGAATACTACTTTGATATCAACTGTAGGGATGTCAATTCTACCCGTATACCCGCTTACCCGTGGATACTCGCCCGCTATGGACGAATATGGATATATCCATTAAAGTTGACGGGCGGATATGAATAGAAAAATTATACCCGTCAAGGATAAGGATAAGAATATGGATACTATAAAATATCCTTACCCATATCCTCTACCCGCAAAATAAAATAAAATATAATTTAAAAAAAATTTCTTTATTGTGTTGAAGTCATATTACTTCACGATAACTCTAGATTTTCATATAAAGATGTTATTATTTTTTTAATTATTTAGTTTTGTATATGAATTCTTGTGACTATAATTAATCTTAGAAAATTAGCAAAAGAAATTATTCACAAGTTAAATATAAAATATTTGTGCAATTTTTTTTTGCGGTGGTAACTTGTGATAAGAACTTCAAACATTAATAAAGCTTATATTTTCCGACTATCTTATTTGAAATTTTAGTTAAAAGATTGTCAAGATTGTTGTTTTTTTTAAAAATAAATTTATTTTGTTTATAATTTGAATTAATTTCGTGATTGAATTGAGATTAATTTTGTGTTCATAATTTGAATTAATTTTGATCATATCTTATTTTAAAAAATTATTATGAGGATATGAGTATACCCATGGATAAATCCATATTCGCGGATAAATACCCGCATCCTTATTCTGTTAACTTAAAATGATATGGATAGAAAAAAAATTAGAGGATAAGGATATGGATATTGGCATATTCGCCCATATCCTGCCCATTGCCATCCCTAATCAACTGACAAAAACAGAAGCGAAAAATAAAAATAAAGACTGTTAGACTCTGTCACAAGTTTTGATAGACTAATTATACTCGGTCACGAGTGTTAGGTGATCAATTTCGTTTGGCCAGGACAATAAAACTCCCTAATCCAAGGGAGGATAAACCCTAATTTAAGGGAACTCTATTTCAGAGAAAATAAAATATTCAAAAGTTGAAAGATGTTTGATTGACGAAAGAAAGCCCCTAATATAGAGGTTCAAATCTAGATTAAATAAAAATCCTTTTAATAAGGAAATTCCTAAATCAAATAGAAATCCTTTTAAGAAGGAAATTCCTAAATCAAATAGAAATCCTTTTAAGGAAATTTCCTAATATTTTAAAACAACCTAAAAAGGAAATAAATAAATCAAATAAGGGAAATAAATCTTAAATCCTAAAATAATAAAGTCTTCCTTCTAATCTTGACTCGGTCTAATCTTCCGTAAAATTTAAGGCGAACTGATCTGCACCAATAAGATTGCTCCAAGTCAAGCAACGCTTAACTTTGGAGTTCTCAACTTCTAGGCTCCCGAAAAATAATGTGCATATTGGTTATATGGGTAGCAATTCAATTTCTTTTAACCTTTTCTCAATTTGGGATGTTACAATCCACCCCGCTTAGGACACAATGTCCTCGTTGTGGTTTGTCTACAACCTTCCCTAAATTTTTACCCCTACTTAGCGATTGCCCTGGGCTCTTCTGTCCATAGGCGTACCTCGTGATCGCAGGATTGCTCTAATACCATTTGTAATGTCCAACCCTTACCCCCGGATGACCTGAGGCACGGTGGTCGATCGCCACCTTATCATATAACCGGTCTCAAGGCTGACCACTAGCCTCACAGACCACCACTATGCTTTCCAGCTTGCTTTGTCCTTACTCACATGCTTACTGGATAAACTTCCTGGAAGGCCACCCATCATAAAATTGCTCTAAGTCAAACACGCTTAACTTTAGAGTTCTCAACTTATGAGCTCCCGATAAATAATGTGCACATTGGTGATATGGATAACAATTCCTTTTAACCGTTTCTCAATTTGAGATGTTATAAAAGGTCTCACTTGCTTCTTCACATTCAAAAATAGATCTATTTAGGCATGACAATTATCTTTACTCTCCTAGAAATCACACCACAACAACCTACTAGTCATAAAATACTACGTATTTGAGAAAAAAAATGAAGAGATAGTAGTGAATTAACTTTATACGATTGATTTATTTTAGAAACAGTTAGGGTTAAGTCACACAACAACTTCTTCAAACTCAAAAGAAGACATCGTATTGTACTTTTATATAACTTCAAATTTTCAAGCTTGATCGTGGTCAACCGTGTTATGACTACTACGGTCACGAGCCCAAACAAACCGGTGACCAAAAATCAATTTTTACCATCAATCCTTTTCTTGATTGTGCCCCTAATAGACGATCTAGTCACTATCACAATTTAGATTAACTAGTTATACAATTCATGTTAGCATTTTTTATGTTGACTCATTTCAAATTCGTTTGATGAGATTAGGTTTTTTAGGGTTAATTTTGTTCTTCTACTTTCGTTGTATGAAATGATGTTGAAAGCTTGTGTTTGTTATTGATATATAATGATTAAAACGTGTTTCAAAATGTGTAGTGTTGTTTATGTATGTTTTACAATAACTTCTTGAGGATTATAACCAACAAACTCTACAAGCTTGTTTCTCGGACTTCACGACTAAGAAGTGGGACAATATAGACTAAAAGCATCACTTTATAAGTTTTCATGTAATTTAATTTGGAAGAAATTAATAATAAAACATGATTCATGGTCTTAAAAACTAGGAAGAGAAAATTGGTACGATTGTTGTACTTTTACTTAGAAAATCATTGCATTTGTGTAGGTTATTTTTAGGTGCTTTTGGTGGGTACAACCAGAAAGAAAGAAACTTTATAAGTTGTGTCGCAGTCTTCATGTTAATAAAACGTTTATAAAGTATTTTGCTTCTCAAGTGTAACCACTGAGAAGTACTGTTTCTAAGATTCTAGGTAATTTAAATCGGAATGCAATTGATAATATAGCCTACTTATTGGTCTTCAGGAAACGTTAAAATTGGTACGTTTGTTATGTCTTTAGTTTGAACATTGTTGTATTTATGTTGTTTATTTTCAAGTGCTTCTTAGTTGAAACGATGACATACTTAAAATATTGATATAAATTAGAGTGAATTCAATATGATTTTAATTACTGTGATAATTTTTTTTTTAAGAAAAGAAATACATTTATCAGGAAAAGAGTTAGGAAATGGAAAGAAAATGAAGAAAAATGATCAAAAAGCTTTAGAAAACGGAATGAAACACACTAATAATGAAGTTAGTTGAAGTGCATTCTGAAAATCCAAAAAATAAAAAATAAAAATAAAAAAAATTCCAAAAAGTTTAAAATATACAACAATGTATTTTCAAGACCAATTCCTAATTCACTTTTGAATTAAATTCTCTAATAACCTCCATTTACGAATTAAATCACACAGCAGTCCATATCAAAACTAGAAAATGAGACAAAATCATTTTAGAAGCCCTCAAATGCATAGTAAGATGCACTACAGCCCAGATTGCAATCCAAATCTCCCGAAATTATTTCGGGAGCCTCTTAGAATATACTTTAGTCGAAGCATAGTCCGATTTTGGTCCGATCTTCCTTTGAATTGTCTCAGAATATGCAAAATATATACTATGGTACATTTTTCAAATCCGGTTTTTAGTCCGTTTTGAGCATGTTTTTGTGCTCTGTCCAAACTTACAAACAATCTAGAATTTTCATATTTTGTATTATAAATAGTAATTAGGGCTGGTTGGTGAATCAAACAATCTCATTTTCTTTAGTATCATAGAGAATACTTTGAAATAGTTGGAAGGAAATCAAAATAAATAAGCTCAAAATACATATGCCTGATCATGGTCAGGAATAATGCAACATGTAATCATGCATGATTGAGGAGACCGTTACCAGAAGCCAAGCAACTCTCTCCAAAAGCAGCAAAATTAAACTCCCTTCTCTAAACTATGACCTGCATGGAGGAACAACGTTCAACAGGATTAAGCATTAACAGTCAGGGATGCAGCAGCTACTTTAAAATAAAACTAAACCAAACCATTCACAGAACATACAAAATCATTCAACATGCATCGCTGCGCCAGTACATGAATGCAGAGCCATACATTTTCTGGAAGTCCATAAACACGGAATTATAAAGTTTCTCGAATAAACAAGTAAATGTTGACCAACACATTCATTACAAACATCGATGTTTAGCTATTACGTTTGTTACTCAACTCACTGATGTCTTTATGGAGTGACACACTAGACTAGAGCAAATCTAAACCTTGTCACAGTAAGTCCAAATGCAGAAAATCAAATGAACTTGGGGCCATAGTTTGAAGCATGTATATAAAACACCCTATATATGGACAAACAGTAAGCTGTATGAGCGTATTTGAGAAAAGATGCTTTTATGGGACTGTAGTTTCCAGTCATTATCATTCAACAAAAACTCAGAAAAATAGAGGTTCTAAATTGATTTGTGGGTGTAAACAGCCTATGTTTATTTACCGAGTGTCGCGATGACCAGCAAGCATAGCATCAGCTGCAGAATCCAAGTCCTGAGGAAAGAAAACTCTGCACAATAGAGGTTTTAAAATGAGATAAGTAAAGATAGCACAGTTGTAAGGACATTTCATAGCTGATGCAAAATGAAACAGCCTTTTATCCATCTCAATGAATATTAACACCACTTGCTAATTTAACAAGTCAAACATAATATTTTGAGTGTCAATGCCTCTATGAATAATGATATCACAATCCAATGGTGCAAACAAAACTACCTGCAGGTGTTGTGGTACAAGGTCCTGCTTAATTGATCTATGTCACTGATACCTTTACAGCCGGCCACCACTTCAAGAACTTGCCTGAAAACACATTATAATGTGTTTCAGATTCTTGCATAAGAAATAAGAACTTAATGAAATTGAGAAGATAAGGTTTTGATCATAAATTCATCCATTACTGTTAAATGAGAAGCAATGTGCTAGTTTCCCACCTAAGAAAGACAGAGTTCACAATACTAAAAGGCTAGTGGTATTTATAATAATTAAAAGCACTAATATTAGATAACAAATAAAACATAAAATAAAAATAAAAATAAAAATAAAATAAAATAAAATAATAGTTCATGTAACAGTAAACCATTTTTATCTTGAGAACTGCATATTAAAATTGACGAGATTCAAGAGCTCAAGTTCATTCAAGAGCTCAACTTCCAAGTCCCATATCTTGTACATTGGGCATGACATTATCCAAACAAGATAACGAATAGGAAACCTAATGCAGCACCTAAAATCATTTGCCTTACCGTACTAAACAAGGTTCATTACGGCCTTTGACAATGCAGTCTTGATCATATTTCTCTTTCTTTTTGGAAGGCCACACAGATTTAACAAAGTTAATCCCTGCATGAGTGTTCTTGATTTCACAGTATGGAGAATCTGTCTCAATCATAATTCTTTCAACAGGAATTCCCCTCATAACTTCAAGATTCTCAGTTGTTTTGAGAGAGCAACCATTTACACCTATTTAAGATTAAATAAAAATAACTTTCACATGCTACAAGAAATTTTAAGTCTGTGACTACAGGAAAGGAAAAAATTCTGAAGAAGAAATATAAATATAGAATTGAACTTTTAGATATGATTTCCTTCCAACAACAATTATAATAGTAAATAAAGGAATCTCAGACCACTTGCAAGTAGCATAGCTTAAAAACCAGGAAATAGAGGCAAAAATGTGCCCAATCTTGAAAATGAGCAGTGATTAAAACAAAAGTAAAACTCCCTTCTACTATGTCCATCTTGTATCTTGATAGATCTTGATATTAAAATGGGGATAATGAATGTAGACAAAATGGTAATAATGACTTTCCGCAGGAAATGCAAAGTTATGAAAGACCAATGGTAGATAAGTCACCTATATACATATTACTGTAGGAAAGAAGTTTATCGCGATCCTCTGCACTATCAGTAAAAGAATGGGAGACCCCAGCACTAAACCTACATAATAATAAAAAAAATTTAAAGCGATGTAAGCATGGATCAATTTAACATTTATACATTCAGTGGATCACCACCAGTACAGAGCAAGGACTAATTGGAGCATAGTTTTAGTTTCAAAAAGTGCTAGTGTCTAGAACAAACTACTACTTTAAACTACTTTATAAATTTTCCCTTATTTGACCCAGCTATTCTTCTCATTACTTTCAGATTTTGTCATCAGATTAAATCAATTAAACAAGGTCTACACAATGCTATATAACCTACCATTGATTGAAATACGGATACGGGTACGGTCACCTTGCTCTTTCTTTATTTTATTATTTTTTTTTTTCCAAAAAACTGAGCCGTGTATTAGAGCTATGTATATGGTTACGACCATATACAGCTGTCTATCCGTTTTAAAACAAAAGCTTCAAACAACTGCCCAAAAAGGGCCGCTCGTGGGTTTTGTTTGGTTGTTTTCCCCCATATACCAAGCCCTTCTGTTTCAACAGAGAAGCCTAAATGAATTGCATTCAGCTGTCAAAGTTTAATTTCTAATGATATATATGGACTATATTTGTTCTACGAACAAAGATGCTACAGCACACCTTATTGGTTAATGCCAGGCACAAGAAGGTACATCTTTTCACATAGGGTTGTGAGTGTAAGTATATAAGGCTCTACTGGTGAGTCTGCCAATGCTTAATCACTATTTTAATATAGAGGGATATCAAACAGTTCCTTCCACAAATAAAAACTCATCTAACAGAAAAAGAGAAAAAATATGGAAAAACAATCTTTCAACTTCTCCTAACTTCACCATTAAGAGGAGGGAGCAACTAAGTGGTAAGCTATGTAGCACCGATATTTTTACTAGTATCGTATCGTATTCGAATGGGTGCTATATAGGTGGTACGAGTTTAGACTTGTAGCTTTGAGGTCACAAGATCAACTCCCAAGTTTAACATTTTTTTTGAAAATTTCTTCTCTCCCAAATTTACCATTCTCCAAAAATAATTATTGAAATTTTCTCAAATGGAGTAGACATCTGACAGTAAAAAGCCAGATCTAGCCCTAAAATGGAAGACATTGGATCCTAGTAAGAAGCAACCAATCTATACTTGGTAGTATCAAAATTCTCTTGGAATATAGTGAGAACAAAATAACTCAATTAAAAAAAAAAAAAAAAAAAAAGAGGAGATCACTTAACATCATTCATAGTAGTAATAGTAACGATATCTGATTATAGTGATATCTAATTCTAAAACCTTAGGTAATTTCGTAGAACAATATGTACTAACAACAATAAAATAATAATAATAAAATGAAAAATAATAAAAAGAAGACAGAAGTAAAGTTAGAAAAGTAATTATAAAACGAGAACAGAATTTTTACAGCATCGTTATTACCTGTCCTTATTTCGCTCTAAAATTTCACAGAAATCCTTTGCTGCTGCACGCATATGGAGAAACATAGGCAGCTTTGTGGCATATGCCAATTCAAACTGCTTTTCAAAATACCTACATTCCACATTGTATACAAGATAAGCAAACACAAATGTCCGATCAGAGTCAAGGAGTCAGCAACTAATTACCACTAGAAAGTACATGATACAAAAATTAAGTATCAGCAACTGCTTACTTCTTTTGAATTTCTGATGGACAAAAATGAAGTCTATCATAATCCAGTCCACATTCACCTATTGCCACCACCTTAAGTATATTCAATATCAAATGCCAGCATTTAGCACCAGAAAGTTAGAGTTGAGATAACTTATTCTAACATTTTAGAACAGAGAAGAAAAGAAGCATTATCTTATCAAATCATCATGTAAACATAACTTATTTAGAAAAATGAGATTCGGATAATAAGTTACTAGTAAAGTAAAAAATCATTGAATCTAATGCCCACATAATACAGAAACAAGAAGTTAGAGTAAAATGCTAAGGAATCAAGAACATGAGTCAAAATGTGCAAAATCAAAATTAGGACTTTTTCTGTTGTATTTTAGGAATTTGTGGCAACAGCTTTTAAGCAGTGTTTGTTTAGTGGTTAAAATTAGTCAAAACCACTAGCTGTAATATCCGACCCCATCCCTTTGACTCTCGTCTTTGGAGGACCCGAGGTGGCCTTGACCAGTCTCAAGGCTGACCACTAGGCTCACAAACCACCACCATGCTTTTATGTTTTGTTATTACTCGAATGTTTTCCAAGCAAACTTTCTGAAATGTCACCCATCTTAAGATTGCTCTAAGCCAAGCGCGCTCAACTTTTGAGTTCTTACCGGTCATTACTTAACATATGCATATTCTTTCGTATAATCGCAATACATCTCGTGCATAGTCATATAATCATAAATTCATCCAATATGCATTTCCAAAACACATATCAACACAACTTTAATCAATTACAATCATGAGCGGAAAAATAAGTCTCTAACCTTTGTCCTCTAGTATTTGCAAAAAATGTGGACTTAGTCCACCCAAAACGCCAATACTCAAATTTCAGCGCCTAACACGCTCTTAATGCATTGTGGCATATTTTAACGCTCTAATGATGACAATATACATCCAGCCAACTTTATTCAAACCAACTGACCTTTTGAATTTGAAATTTTCATTTACATGATTCCTTAATGTAAATGCTCATATATGCATCTAGCTACACCATGCCATTCCATTAATATCCAAACACTTCACATAAACTCTAACATAACATTTCTTTAGGGCAAATAGGCATTAAAAGATAATTTGGACACAACCCATTTTTATAAAAAAAATTACCACATGAATACACATTATTTGACCATTTCAATCCCAAAACTTCAATTTAAAAGTGGCTGCATACCTACTGCCATTACGGCAGAGAATTCGGTTAACCGAAACCGAACCGAATTTTAATCGGTTAACCAAAAACCGAAACCGAAATTTTCAATTAATAAAAAATTAAATTTTTTATTCATTCGACTTCCATAAATTCAATTGCGATGCTCACATCATGGAAGAAAATATAAGAATAAAAAGATATTAGTACAAGAAAAGAATAGGTAACTTGGTGACTAAATAGTGAAAAATAGAGAAAATAAACTTAAAAATTAATGTTTTTTGTATTTATTCGATTTTTCGGTTAACCGAAAATTTGGAATACCGAAACCGAAAACCGAACCGAATTTTTCGGTTAACCGAACCGAATTAACCGAAAACCGAAAACAGCCATATTTTCGGTTAACCGAACCGAAATTTTTTTCGGTTTTCGGTTCGGTTTCGGTAAAAACCGAATTCTGCTCACCCCTAACTGCCATAATATGTGAATAAAGTTTGCTACATACATATTGTCATGATTAGAGCGTTAGAACATGTCACAATATATTACGAGCATATTAGGCCATGAATTTTGGATATTGATGTTTTGGGCATATTAAGTCCATATTACTTGCAAATAATGGAGGGCACAGGTTAGAGACTTATTTTTTCGCTCATGATTGTACTTAACTGAAGTTGTGTTAATAAGTGTTAGGAAATGCACAATGAATGTATCTATAATTGACGGTATGAAATGCATTGCGATTATACGAAAGAATATGCATATGTTCCCCTTTTGGCTATTGAAAAATAAATATATTATCTTTGTGGCTATTGAAATGTAATATGTTACCTTGTGGCTTATTGAGTATTATTGGTAAACAAAATGTTATTTTTCATAAGAAATTTGTTAATACTAAAAAAAATAATTTACATTGACGGTATGAAATGCATTGCGATTATACGAAAGAATATGCATATGTTCCCCTTTTGGCTATTGAAAAATAAATATGTTATCTTTGTGGCTATTGAAATATAATATGTTACCTTGTGGCTTATTGAGTATTATTGGTAAACAAAATGTTATTTTTCATAAGAAATTTGTTAATATTAAAAAAAAATAATTTACAATTGACGGTGTGAAATGCATTGCGATTATACGAAAGAATATGCATATGTTCCTCTTTTGGCTATTGAAAAATAAATATGTTATCTTTGTGGCTATTGAAATGTAATATGTTACCTTGTGGCTTATTGAGTATTATTGGTAAATAAAATGTTATTTTTCATAAGAAATTTGTTAATACTGAAAAAAAATAATTTACAATTGAATTTGGATAATCACTTAATAAATTTATTACTCTTAGTCTAGTTTGTTATAGAGAATGTATTGGTATGCTATAGAGAAACCAGAATTTATCTCAAATATATGTTTTATATGTGAATTTAAGCTAAGCAGCCTAAAAGAACTAGGGCAAGACATCATTAGCCTTTAGATCGTATTTTGGCCTTCGAGTCCCCTGTGAACAATGGTGCAAAGTACAAATACAGCACACTGTATCACCAATTCAATACGTGATACGACGTATCAATACAGTTGATACAGACCAGTAATACGAAAAATGACTCAAAATATAAAAATAAAAAAAATAAAAATAAAAAGTAATAATAACAATAATAATTGATATATGAATAATATTCTAAATTATCATCCAAAATTCAATTTCATATAGTTCAATCTTAATATAAACCGAAAAATATATAGTTAACTAAAAGTAAACCAAATCTGATAAAAAATAAATAAATAAATAAAATACATATCAATAAAAACTTGTGAGACAAAATCTTATTAAAAAAAACTATCCCTTTTTATTTTCTGTAACGACATGATTGCAATAGATAAAGTTAAAAATAAAGCATTAAAAATCAAACACTGAAAAATGAAACATCAAAAAAACATGCTGCCAGTTTATATATATATATATATATAATTCTTCTTGAAGGATAGCTCGAAATAGTCATTATTAGAAGTAGAGGGTAACTTGTATAATAGTAATCTTAAAAAAAAAGGGACGTTTCTAAGAAAATAAGTAGAGGGTAACTTGTATAATAGTAATCTTAAAAAAAAAAAAAAAGGACGTTTCCAAGAGATACTCTTTATTGAAAACGATTAGACTTTTATAAATCCTGAGAGTACAAGTATAAGATATAGAATATGATATCCATTACAGATGTTCTCTCGTTCGTTATTTTAAGATTACATGAATAATTGTGATAAGATAAAATAGAACAGTGTTGTCCTACTATTTATCCCAGAAGATTACAAAAATAAGATTACATGGGATGTATCCATTACAGATATCACATTTTTCACATGGAAGATTCTACTCGTCTACACTCACATTATTGACTTGTCTACTCTTCTCTGTCACAGTCAAACATTGAGGTCTATATACGAATCAATATCTGAATGGTCATACCCTAAACCCTAAAAATGATAACATATTTGAATGAACGGTTCCAGAAATATCCTCAATATCGCAAAAAAAATGATATTGCCCAATCTTCTCAAACAATTTATGATTACTAAAACAAATCCTAAAAATGTATCTTTATGTCCTATTTTCTAAGAATACATCTGATGAAGGAAGCAACTATAACCATTTAGATATCGATCCAGATCTATACCCCAATCTCTTGTTTGGCTATGATAGAGAGGAGTATGACAAGACAATAATGTGAGTGTGAGACAAGATCTTCATTAGAAAAATGTAATATTGGTGTGACAGCTTTTGAAAATCTCAATCATGCAATCTTTATCTTTGTAATCCTACGGTACCTATCCTATCATATTTTATCTCAATTATCCATGCAATACAAAAAGAAGAAATGGGACAAGGATATCTGTAATGGATATCATATCATATCCCATCTCTTGTACTTTTACTCTAAGGGCACTATAAAAACCTAATCGTTTTCAATAAAGAACATGACTTGTTTTCCTAAAAGCCTATTTTTTTTTAAAATTATTATGTATATATATATAACGATATTAATTGCAGACAGGGAGATGATTGGTTTATATATTTAATATAAACCAATTAATAATTTTCTTGATCGTATAACCGTATATATGAGTATATACACTCGTATATACGTTAATATGGTCCCATATTACAAATTAATACGGTAATAAAAACACCCCCTTAAATATGACCGCTTCGACACAAATTTCTAATAATATGACATATAAATCGTTCAAACGGTCGTATCACACTGTTTTTTCATTGCTTGTGAGCTATTACTCTTATTGTGACTTCGACCTTCTTGTCCCGTTTCCACTTTAGAAATTAGAATTAATGGTGATTGTTTCAAAACCGGTGTAATGTGTTCATCGAATTTGATTTGTATGGGTTTTGAACTTGATTGGTATATATGTTTTGAATTTGATTTTTCCATATGCTTTAGAACTTGATTTGTTGAATGAACTTGATTTGACTTATGACTTAGAAATGAATTTCAAGATTTTGAACTTAGTTAGATTTGTGTTCTTAGCACCATGATGAATAAATGTTTCAAAAAATCTAGTTTTCTCGAATGTATTTGCATTGGTACAATGTTTTTTTACCTTTGGAATATCTGTTTTTTTTCCCTAAATGATTTTATGAATGATTGACTTTGGTTTTGTTATTCCCTTATGATAAAATATTTCAAAAACCCTTCCAATCGGCTACTGTCAAGTTGCTGAGCTAAAAGCTAGGCAAGTATTGACTTTTCCAAATAAGTTATCAAGCTATAGCTGGACAAAAACTCTGCATCTATTCTCGGTTTTGGTTTCTTCTTTGTGTTGCTGAGCTACAACTTAGCACATAGCTCGGCACCATCTCGTCTCCTCTTTTCGATTTTGGTTTCCTCCATGTGTTTTTCGAGCTACAACTTCACATGTAGTTTGGCAACATCTTTTCTCAAATTTGATTTTCTCATTGTTACCAAGCTACAACTCGACATGTAACTCGGTAGCATCCAACATCTTCAAATTTTCTAATTTGTTGGCCCTTGTTTACTTTCGTCCAAACTTCAATTTGAGTGGACTTCAATTTGAGTGTGGTTTGTGGCTCCGTATTTATTTTAAAATCTATTATTTATTTATGATTTTTTTTATAATTTTACTGAGCTGGTCTTTAATTTTGAATTTCGAAAAATCTTCTGAAAAACAAACTTTTTTACTTTTGTTCTCTTTTATTTGAGGTGTTCGATCTAGGTGTGAATTACGGTCGCGCGTTTGTATCAAAGTATACTATCTATTTATGATTTTTAAATAACTTATTGACTTAGGTTTTCTGGCCCATTTACAAAAATCCCCTCTGACTTCTGTTTTAATGGCCGTTTGCAGCTACAAAATTTTATTAACTCCTAATTCCATATGTACCTTCAAAATATGTAAGTAATAGGGTGTAAGTAATGGGGTTAACAGTGTTTAGAACAATGTCAGGAGTAGGATTTAGAAGTTCAAAAGAATGCTATATTTTATTTTCTAGGTTCGTCTAATTAATATATATATATATATATATATATATATATATATATATATAACTAACTATTATTTTACTTTATAAAATATTCAAATTAGAGAATCAAGTAATTATTATAATTATTTTTTTAAATCTTTGTATAATTAAAGACTTAAAAATAAAAATAAAAATAAAAGCTTTAGATAACAAGATTTTGTTTCTTTGTCATTCTAACCAACGACCTTTGTACTAGGTAGTCCCCTTGAACTGTACCATTTTTATCTCACTGTACAAAATCAGAAATTATCTCCTCCATGCACTTTCCCAGCTGAACTTAATCTCAGAATGGATAAACTTATCATCCCAATCTTATGATTTAAGATCCAGATAAATAAAAATAATTTAAAATTAAATAAAAAGCTGTACTTAAATCCCATGCATTTGAAACTCATATTCCTCGTTATTAATCATCTACAGCAGTCTATAAGTTCCATTTGCAATCCATTAGGTAGCAGCCTATTCAAAATTAATATTGTATGTAGGGAATAATCATCTACAGCAGTCTATAAGCTCCATTTGGAATCCGCAGCCTATTTGTAATTAAAATAATATGTTGAGAGCTTTATTCAAATCTACCAACCTCAATACATTAGCTCCAAATTGCTTTTTCATCGTCCAGCTGGACTTAACTTTTAGACATTTACTCATGATTTTAAGACATTTGCTCTAATAATTAACAAACAACACCTAAAAAGAGGTTCATGATGCATGTTGACATTGAAGTAGTCCTTCAATTCTTTCAAACATTATATCTATGCAATATGCAGCTAATATCAATTAGTAGGGCATACACAACATTGATATCTTTCACATCATCACTAGCATCAATTATAGCAGAAAACATCCTTCCTTGGAATTTGATCAGTTGTCTCACTTATATCTTTCCACCAATCAACACTCTGTGTTTGGATCTATGGTTTCTTCATAGTAGCCACAACTCATATGCAAGTGCTTAACCTCTTCTCCAAAAGTTTCTGACTTCGTGTTCATGGCATAGGACAATCTCAAGTATACTAGGATTCCTACTATCAAAAAAGCTTCTAGTCTGAAGCCATGTTATCTATTGTAATTTTGATGAGTTATGAATAATATCTATGAGTTCATTTTATCCTATGCTGCATAGAATAGGGGATGTGTCTCCTTTCGGACACACTAGAAAGTTCTTACATGTTGAAGCTGTCAAGTTGGTTTTGACAGTCAGATTCATCTTGAAATGAAATCTATCCACCTTGAATTGAATCCTTCAATAGATACTTAAGAAGTACATATTTTTTACTCAAAGTATATCAGTAACATCAAATTAAAACATTTGATTTGATACTAATCAAATAAATATTTTAACGGAAATACATTTATTCCCATTATGATTCCATAAATTTAAGCAATTAAAGATGAATCTAAGACATTGACCTCAAAGGGTAGTTAGGTATGGTTCAATATAATTCCAAAACAAAAATTAATCTGTAGTGGACATGTGGCACAAGAAGTACAATGCCTGAAAGAGGAATAAAGTTCTAGGAATAGGTTATAGTAGGTGTTTGCAAAGTGGTTAGAGATGTAGATGGAAAGTTCCCTATTCAACCTCTTCAGACACAGCGAGGTTGGGAACTCAAAACTCCATGAAGGAACAACTGGTTTTCAATGGACTCCTATAGAAGAGATCCCATAGCCGATTACTCATTTTTCTTTTCTTTTGTTAGTTAAGGTGTAAAGCAAACTTCCTAAATCAAAAGAGATTCCCACAAATGGTTAGAAATGAAAATATCATTTCTCAAGCCCAAATTCATGCTGTAGCAGGGCATTTAACGCCCATTATGAACAAAGTAAACTTCATTTTAATAATTGCAGCTTTCTATTTATCAACCTCATGAAATCCTCCTACTAATTATAAATTCCTAAATAAAAATTGACGGAATTTAAATGCTAAATGATGAATAAATCAAAAGATAGCAATTTATACCTTCCCTTTCTCGATCCCTTGTTTCGCCAATACCAACAAATCTTGAAAATGCTTTTCCGGATTCCCACTATCTTCAAACTCCTGCACGATATAAGAACCAACATCACAAAAAATGGTAGAGAAAACCACAAAAGAACTAAAACAATTGAAGGATTAGTAAGCTACCATGCATCTGGTTGGGTGCACGCCAACAGTACAAAAAAGCCTTCCTGTTCCATAGAACAAAACTAACAGTGAAACCAAATCCGTATACCCGAAAAATAAAAATAAGAAGCATGGAAACTGCAAACCATCAGTTTCTGCAATAGCTAGAGCTTCCTTTGATTCCTCCAGAGACCCACCAGTCACCTATGACCATAACCTTAATTTAAATTTACATCAAATCAAACCAATCCAACTATCTGACTAATGTATCTTTCAAAGTTATGACTTTCAATATGATCCAGAAGGCAACTTACAATGATTCGATCGACACCGGAAGCCCAAGCGCGATTCAAAACTGTAGCTATGTCGGATACATGACACTGCTTGCCGTGGTAGACTCCTTTGAACATGCCATCTTCAGAGTATTCGATTGGAAAATAGTGAGAGACAGTAAAAGACTAAAGAGAAGGAATGGCAATTACATGTTCGATGAAATGCTGGACTGACCTGTGAAGTTAACTGCGATATCTGTTTCCCGCTCAGAAAGTTAAAAGTGTAGGGTCAGGATCATTTAGAAAGAAAAGAAGCGCTTGAGAGACTTCAATTGAGTTTTTCGGACTAATTACTCACCTATCATCTTAACAGTCGCCATTGAAGAAGGAAAAAATGTTTCTGGGAGTTGCCCACCTCTGTAGAAGCTAATCCCGCTCTGTTTGTACGATAGGAATGTGTAGTATGGTTTTCTTTACACTTTTTGGATGGAATTTTGGTGGGTGTGATTTGGTCCCGTCCGGGTACTGGAGCTGGTAAATGGGTCAAGCCCGGGAGGTGGCCCGCTTAACCCGCAAATTAGACGGGTTAGGATCTATGATGCACGGACACTTCTGTAAATCTGGAAATGCCGTCTCGGACACTTTAGTTGCCCGATACTTGCCCGACACCGTGTCCATTAAACAAATAAATAAATAATAAATTAAAAATTTGGACACACATGCCCGACACACTTCTTCATGTGTGTCTTATATATAACCGGTACTTTTAACTATTATTAATTAATTATCTTATTTTATATTTTTCCTAAAAAAATGTCGATTCGTCACTTGTCAATTTAAAACGCTTAAAATGAACTCTAATAATTTTATATATTGAAAGGTGAATGTTGGCGATTTATCAACATTTATGAATTTATATCACTGATATATTTTAAGGTAAAAAAATAAATGCATATATTATCTAACTATTGTGTAGGTATATAAATATTTACCTGTATTTTAAGTATAAAAATATTATTATATATTATCTTAATATTATTTTAGGTAGCCGTGTCGAAACCGTGTCGTGTCCCAATCTTTTAAAATTTGCCGTGTCCCGTGTCTGTGTCCACGTGTCAGTGTCCATGCAACATAAGTTAGGATTAATTGAAATTTGGTCTGCTATATAAACTGATCCGTTTAATCCGGTCCGTTTAACCCACGGATTTAGACGGATCGGGCCGGATTAACCGCGGGCTAACCCGCAGCCGTGTAGATTTTAAATATTAAAAAAATAATAAAATAAAAAAACCTAATTCCTAGTTGTGAATTTTTTCAACTTCAATTCTATTTCTAAATTTTTTTAACCCTAATTTCGTGCAACCCACTCAATTTTCAATAGTATTCTTTACTTTCGACGACTGCTTGCTTGGAATTCTATGTTAACGTGATCTCCTCTTTACTAGTTAGCTTTCTTCGAGGTTTTCTTTTTCTTATTGTTTTGTGTGAAAGCCGAGTTAATTTATCAAAATTCTAATTTTAATTTTATAATCTTTTACTTTAGGATTTCAATTCAAACTTGGGTACTCCTAAAATTGCATTGGAAAAATCAAATACAATATAATCTTATTATCTTTTTTTTTTTTTTTCAGATAATGAAGATGAGATCAACAATGATGCAACATTATCGAGAGAAGACTCCAATATAATAGATGATGGTTGATTTTAATTTTTATTTTTTTTTTTACTTCAAGAATTTAAGTTATTACTTTTGTTTTTTATTTAATTTTGGTTTTGGATTGTAAGAATGTTCCAATTAAAGACGTTGTTTTGGTGATGCTTTTAATTTTTTTTTAATATCATGTCTTATTTTATTTTCTTTAAAAAATATTATTCTTATTATATTAAAAATATATACGTAAAAAAATTTGAATATTTTTTTATTTGATAACGGTTTAACGGGTCAGCCCGTTTAACCCGTAATCCGTGCAGGCCGGATTAGGATTGATGTAAAATCAACCCGTATAGTAAAAAAAATCTGTGTGAGTTGATCCGTTTAATCCGTAATCTGTCACGGGGTTGGGCCGGTCCGAGCCAATCCGGTCCGTTTATCAGCTCTACCGGGTACGAGTATGGGCTTTATGCAGACACAGGCTATAAAAGCCCATTTTCTATCTGGTGTTATTGTGATGTCCATGTCCATCCGTGCGGGCATATTCGTATTTTTTCCGGTTGATGACTCTAGCAGGTTATTTGATTTACGAATGAATTTTCGCATAGCATATTATGTTATTTTTTTACAAGTCAGTACAATTTTGATATTATTATAAGTAAAATCATATTTAGTTGACATTAGTTGAATCAACTCTTTACCCTTTCATTTCACAGCTAAATGATTTAATTACATAGGATATGTGAAGTTGATTGTGTTGTGTCAAAAACACTAGAAGGATATAGGAATAACACACAAAGTAAAAGACATTAAAAAAAAAGTTCACGGCTAAAAACAACAACTCATTTTATAGAAAACAAGATCCAACTAAACAAATAATTGACTATATACAGAGTAAACTCATTAAGTTGCACAAACATACTAATGTATTTCGAAATGCTCAAATAAAAATAAGATTATAAATAAAGACTCCAACTCCAAAATCAAAAACATTAAACAGATAAGTAGCTATCAACACACAAACAAAAACAAAAATAAGATCCAATTAAAATTTTAGGGTTTACTTATGTTTTTGTGTTTAAATGCAGGCATGCCCACGGGCAGCTCATTCTCAGCCCGTGCGGGTACGGGCCCAAACGGGTCGACCCTCAAAAGCCCGCACTCTAAACAGTCTTTTAGTTTATATGTCCGTATCCGCCAAAAATACGGGCGGGTACGATTACCCGTAGGCATTCAGCCCATTTTGACAGTGTTATGTTTGGTTGCACTTCCACTTCTATTTTTAGGGTTTT
Source organism: Cardiospermum halicacabum (assembly GCA_031304145.1). Lineage (NCBI taxonomy): Eukaryota > Viridiplantae > Streptophyta > Magnoliopsida > Sapindales > Sapindaceae > Cardiospermum > Cardiospermum halicacabum. The sequence goes on from CM062392.1 coordinate 18,396,718, forward strand.
CCATGGTTCACCATGGTTTAATTTGTGCCTTTTTTTTCTTCAACCATCAAATGGTGTGTTGACATGGTTGAAATATTTTTCATTCTCAAACTATCCTAATGATATTTTATTAATTAAAAATTACCTTTAGTCTTTTAGGTTTACATTCGATTAAAAATCACGAACACTCAACTTCAACGCGACATGGATGCTATTTCGAACATTTCTCGATTTTAAATTTGGGTTCTCGCTTGCTTATCAGGTTTTTATTTTTCTTTCTTTTGATTTTCTTTTATTTTTGTTCTCAATTTATCTAGTTTTGTTTCTTTTTCTTTCTTTTGATTTTTATCCTCAATTTATCTAATTTTATTGATATATTAGTCTCTATGTTCAAACGATTGCAGGCACGTGACTCTTCTTCTTCTCAACATCAATCTCGATAATATTTACCTACTTTTGTCAAGGTTAGTATTTGTATTAATTGATTTATAGTTATTTTAGCATTGAGGATATATTGTTGTTTTTTTATGTTAGGTTGATTTCTAGCGCTTGGTCCAGTAATAGTAATGCTTTGTTTCGATACATTTGACTTGTTTTTGTCACTTGAGTTTCTAGCGTGGTGATGTGTGATGTGTGATGTTTTGTTGTTCATGTATTTTGTTCCAACTAAACAATTTATTTATCATGTTAGAAAATGTTTGTAGTAAGGTAGAGAATGTTTATTGTGATAGAATTTTAAATATATGTATTTCTAACTTATTCTACTTGTATTTTTTAAAGTTTTATTTTGTATGATTTAAAGTTTGTATTTAATCGGTAAATTCAGTTATTTAATATGAATCATACTTTAATAGTGTTGTATATGGATGACATGTTGAAGAAACATGTAGCAACATTAACATCCTGATTTCGGGGTTAGAAGATTCAGTATTTTCGAATCAAGTTTTGACTTTTCGATTATATGGATTTTCTTTTGTAATCCTTGAATCTTTTATGATAAATCAGAAAAATGCTATGCTTAATGAATTGATGGGAGAATGTTAATATATAAGATTTTGGCCTTACATTCGTACCAGTATCAGAAACAAATCGAACGAAGAAGAATTCAGAGGTATGCAGCATTTTGAGTGCTGGCGATATAGACTCTATAGAGCCAGTCATGTTGCTAGTGCTGGCAACATGGGCCTTATATAATCAACTATGTCGCTAGCCCACGAATTCAATAATGCCAAGGACCAATCTCAGTCGTCTCTGGTGACATATATCGCCAGCCTTGTCACTCGAGACCGTCTAAGTCGATTTTGGGATAAAATTCAGAGTTTTTCCAATCGACCTCATTCATTTTTCATTCGCAAGAATGTCCAAGTGGTGTGGTGGGGTTTTTCTCTCGAGTTGCTCGCTACAAGATCGACATCGCGACCCAGGAAAGTATTCTCTACAATCCTAAAGTGATTCCTAATTGTTATATACTTGATTCTTAAGATGGATTAAGGTTGTTTTACAATTGGTGTGGTTAGGGTGTTGTGGTAGGAAACCCTATCTTTTGGGGGATCGAATTGGATGTCGATTTGGGATGGGTTTTTCGTTGTATTGATTTGTGTTATCGATTATTGGTCTTTTTATCATCAAACCCAAAACGATAGAACTAGGATTTTCGTTCGGGCGCGAAGTGTTTGATAAAGGTCAAAAAGGGTTATTGTTATTAGTTAGGCAAAACGGATGGTGCCGAAGCTCGTACTGGTGATGCTTAGCTATTGTTGACTGAATAAATGTTAGTAACCTCGTTTTATACTCTACACATGGTTGTTATATATTTTATGATTGTGCATTGAACCGGTTAAAAGCATGTCTGCATATATTGATTGAATTGTACAGAATAGATGATTGTAATGTGATGAAATGACATTATTAATGTAGTATTATCTTTACATGCATGAAATGTTGTTAATTATATATATGCTATACTATAATGTAGACTTAGGCTTTGGTTGGTTAAAGCTGGAAATAAATGGATAAGGCACTAGTAATGTACCCGAGAATGTGGAATGAAGCCAATGATTGATAATTATTTTGTGTGTTTTTATCACTTAAATTAATTATGGATTGCCCTAGTCGTGGTTGAAATAGTGATAGAATGACATGTCATTGGGGGTAGCCGAGAATTCTCAACCTATTGGAAATATAGGTCATTTGATCTAGCTAACCACTATTGAACTGAGTGACGATTCCTATTGGGTGTGACAGCAGCGCTGCCTGTGGGCATATTGTATTGGTGGTCTTCGGACCTAATTGATGGAATCTTATGTTATTTTTCCGTCCCGAGGGGTAATAAACAGTGCTACGGATTTCGGTCTTCAAACCCTATTGTGTGGTTTCAGCCTAATTGTGTGGCTTTGGCCTAATTTATCCCGTTTCATTATCAATTCTAGATTAGGATCAGTCTACAACAAAAATGGAACTAATGATGTGATTAGAGTGGAATGATGATTGTATTGAATGATATTGTATGCTTTGAGGGTTAAATGGTTAATATTGAACCTACCTAGACATTAGGTAATAACACGTGGATACAAATGAACATAACTGGAATTTAGATGAGTAAATGAGCTTTACGCACTTGTTGTACAAGGTTTACGATTGGGTGGGTTTGTTTCCCTATAGATGATTAATAGTTCATAGGTGCATTTGTATGCCAATTCCATAACTAAATGTTAATTATACGCATTTGCATGTCTTTGTTGGAGTGTGAGCTTGCTAACTAGACATCGATAGTTTGACATTAATTTTTCTCCCTTTTTTTGGCTCTTCTGTTGAAAAGTGAAATAAGTGATCAAACAAATTAAAGTGTTTCAGCATATCATCGAAGCATGTCAAGTCTCATTATTTTTGAACTACTTTTTGGAAATTATTATTTATCTTTGGACTAGTGCTTGAAGGGATTTGTAAAACATTTAAGTATTTCAAGTTTATAATGTTTTAAACAGTTTATTTTGGGAGTGTAAACTATTTGATGGACATTTATTGTTGATTCTGAGATAGCTGTTTATTCTTTATTGATAATCAAACTATTTAATTATTATTTCTGCATTTAATGGTAATGAAAGAATGAAATGAATTGTTGTAATGTGGCATCCCGATCTCCGATTGCAGTTCCATCGTGGGCGGGGATTGGGCGTTACAACAACATTAGTGGGACAATTTATGTGTTTAGTTGTTTTGGTTTTGGATGTTTGTAGTGGAGGAAGAAAAACCAAATAAGAGTAGCATTTCTCGAGTAACTAGATTAGAAAGTGAAAAATTCAGAGATAAGCTGATGATATTTCTAACTACTAGTGGTTATTGTTGTAATATGATAAGGATGAAAGCTCCATCTTTTATAGGACTTTGTAATTTACTAGCTAGGGAACGAGGTCTTAGACTAACCATAAATGTAACCCTTGAAGAACAAGTTGCTAAAATCCTCTACCTATTAGGACATAGTGAGACCAATAAAATTTTATTCTTTTGATTTTGCCAATCTAGAGAAATAACAAGTCGTCATGTTCATAATGTGTTACGAGCTATATTAGAATTGGAGGAAAAATTCCTTAAACAGCTAAATGGCTTGGTGTTGCCATCAAAGATAAATAACAACTCCAGATTTTTTCCTTATTTTGAGGTGACTAGTCTCACTACTTTACTAAAAATTAGTATAATTTTCTATCAGATACTTATCATAATATTTAATTTACAAGATTGTGTAGGGGCAATAGATGACAAACATATACGTGTCAAAGTGTCCAGAAAAGATGCTCCTAGGTTCTGTGAGAGAAAATAGTTTCCTAAATAAATGTACTAGCAGCTTGTACATTTGATTTAAAATTTACTTACGTGCTAGCTGGGTAGGAGGGAATAACACCTGATTCAAGGATAATTAAACATACATTATCTAGGGAACATAGCTTAAGAATTCCATAAGTTAATATTAGATTTTTGGCCTTTTGTCCTTAGGATTCATAAACTTAATATTGTATTATTTTTTGTCTTTAGGTAAATATTATATTGTCGATGCTGGATTCATGCTTAAAAGTGGACTTATTACACCTTATAGAGGAGTGCGATACCACTTGTTAGAGTATTCAAAAAATGCACCTCGGAATCCTTGTGAGCTATTTAATTACTGACATGCATCTTTGGATAATGCGATTGAACGAGCATTTGAAGTACTTAAGATGAGATTCCCTATCATAGAAAGCACTTTCAACCTACTTATAGAATTAAATACCAAAATCTCATCATATTTGCATGTTTTATTCTTCATAATTATTTAAGAAGTTACAATCCAAATAATGAGGTTCAAACACAATTTGAAGTTGAATATCAAGAAAATGAAAATGAACGAGAACCATATTCAAATGTGAGGGATAACGCTGAGGAGACTAGACAAGTAGAACAAATTAGAGACTCCATATTAGCTCATATGTGGGCTGATTATGTTGCTTATTGTTATTAGTTTTTATCTTATTTGTTTGTCCTTCTTTGTGACATTAGTTTGTAATATTTCATTTGTTAGTATGTTCTTCTCTTTTTTAATTTTAATGTTTCATGTATCAACATTTCTCTCTTTGGATAATACTTATTCTTAATAACTATATATTTTTTATTCTTATATTTATTACAAAATTTATATGGTTTTTTTGTACATTACTAATATGTAGTGCCATCACAATGACTACTAAATTTGGAGTTTGTTCATGGAATGATATAATGGATGATGCGCTAGGTGATGCATATTTGAACCAATTACATATTGGTAATAGAGCTGAAGGAAAGTATTGTTAAGGAGCTGAAGGAAAAATTTTACAATAAGCCAATGGATAGGGAAAGGGTTCATAATCGAACAAAAAAAAATCTAAAGAGGCTATTTGCAAAACGGTATGACATATTTCAAGAGGCTATTTGCATAATGGTATGACATACATTTGCAAAAAATCTAAAGAGGCTATTTGCAAAATGGCTTGAGTGGATTTGCTTGGAATGAACAAACTGAAATTATTGAAGCTGAAGAAGAAGTTTGGAAGCATTTGATTGAGGTGAGAACGAAACCTTGTTCATTTTATAGTTCTTATAAATCTTATGAATTTAATTTCACAAATTAATAGTTTTTGTTTATTTTGTAGGCTAAGCCCACGGTTACACAATTGAAGGACAAACGTATTTAAAATTATTATAAACTAGTTGAGCAATTTGGAAAAGATAGAGCATTTGAAATGAATAGTGAGCAGTTAATCAATAGACGAAAATGACAAGCAGAGTCTACAAGAAAGAAGTGCACCAATAATTGAGGATATTGACTATATAATGCAAAAGAATATGGCTACTTTAGAGGGATTTAACTTGTACGAAGTTGATAGAAATTCTCCTGGTATGCAGACTCCAGATACTCCTACCTCAGAAGCAGCAGATGAAGCAACGGAGTCCAGACCAAGAAAAAGAGCAACAACACAAATTATAAAGGATCTTATTGCATTGGATGTCATGAAGAAAGGATTTGCTGGTGTGGCTTTTGTTATTAGAGATCTTGTGAGTAAGTCTTGGATCACAGAACAAGAACTTTTAACCTTACTTAGAGAATTGGGATTGGAACCTGAGATAGAAGATAAAGCATATATAAGTCTTATTCGAGATCAAGAATTGTTGACGGGTTTTCTAGGATATCCACCTGAACGAAGAAGAAGGTTTTTATTTGCACATTTATTTTGTGATAACTGGATTAAGATGACTAGTAATTGGCAATTTAAATTTTCAAAACTGTTTATCAGATTGCATAATAGTTCTTATCAACATTGATGTTATGAACCTTAGAATTGTTGATGTTTGAAATTTGTTTTATTGTGATGGTGAGACTTAAAGAGCATAAGTTTAACTTTTATGGATAATTTATATTTTAGATATAAAATTTTGTTCCTACTATTTTTAGTTATGTTTGTCAAGGAACACATGAAATTTTTATATACTGAAGGTTGTATTTTAGTGGCTTAATATTAGCTTCTTTTTTTTTTAATTTATTGCAATATTATATATGATTATGAAAAAAAAATGATAATTCGAAAAAAATAAAAATAAAAATTAAGTATAAGGTATGAAAGGATATTATTGTCTATAATTAAACCATACTATACCCCAAACCAAACAAAAACAAAAATTCTTTACTGCTAACTACACTTTATAAAACCATATATCCATACACAATTTGATGGTTCCAACTAGTAGTGTCAAGACGGACTTTCGGATCCGGTCCGATCCAGTCCGCGCGGACTTGTGTATATAATGGACCGGAGCGGACTAGTCCATTTTTTTCACGGACTTAGAAAATCGAAGTCCGGGTCCGTCTGCATGGACCCGCGAACGGACCCCGGACTAGTCCATTTAATTTTTTAATTATTTTCTTTTTTTTTAAATTAATAACAAATGGAATAAAATTATTAAATTAAAAATTTATATAATCAAAATTCATTAGTATTTTATTATAATATTATATTAATAATATTTTAAGAGTTAAAATTAATAAAAATATAATATTAATATAAATAAAAAATAAAATTTATTATTTTTAATATTATATATAAAAGCGGACCGGTCTGCTGACCAGTCCGGTCCAGTCTGTATGCTCCCGGACTCTGCGTGGACTGGATTTTAAAGTCCGCTGTCAAAATGGAGTTTCAATTTCAGAGTCCAAATCCGCGCGGACCGTGACGGACTCGGACTGCCCGCGGACTCTGAGTCCATTTTGATAGCACTAGTTCTAACCATACCGTATTAAATTGTACCATATTAAACTATACTTTATAAAACCACATTGGAAGTCATCTAAACAAGGGGTTAGGGGTGTTCAAACGGATCCTATCATCGGATTGGTAAAAACACATCTCATATCTGGTTTGGAAATTTCCGGATATTCGTACTCCAAATATCCAGAAATACCAGACTAGATCACCTGATTACCCAATGTTAATAAATTAATAAGTCTATGCAACAAATAATAAATTAAATTAAAATACTACATTAAATAAAATCAATCTACAAACGGTTCTAATACATTGTCAAAATGCTAATATCTCATAATATTTGGTGCTTTCAGCTTTTATTTAAAAATTATTCATGGTTGGACTTTTTTAATTAAAAGTCATGTTAAATAATATATTTTTACTACATTAACCAAATGAAATCAATATTTTATTTCAAACACCGAAAATCCATCAGATATTCGAAATCTAAAATCATATTTCATATCCGATCTGACTTTTTCCGAATAAGCTAATATAAGTTAAGTGAGAGAACAAGAGTTAACTAATCAGTTAAAACATATTCATCGAATATTATCCATTTAGTTAGTCTAGTTTGAGTAAAATTGTTAGTTTTGAGATGTTTCAAAAAATATATATATATAAATTATATCTAGCACAATTGAGAATGCATGGAAAATAAAATAGAAAAATAGTTGAAAAAGAAAAATGTTATTTTCATCCCTTTTGGGATGGGTCAAGTTATCGAAGAAGTAAGTGTGACATGATAATGTTGTTATTATTTCAAATTTGTGAGCATTATGGATAAAGATAATTAAAGTACTGGAGCCATTTTTTATGCAGTGAGGTATTCTTAAGGATGGCCATCCACATAATCCATTACGGATTCGGGTTCATGGGTCAATTATCAGGTATGGATATTAATCCAATTGATGATGTGGGTTTGATTTCAGGTTTGGGTTATCCTAACCCTAATCCATGACCCGTTAATTTTTTAAAAATTTTCAATAGTTTTCCATCATCATCCTTTTTCAACCTAAATCGAAACAACTTTTGTTATAACTCATCTCAATTATTGCCGCTGCCGATTTTAATAGTCATATTTACCGTCGATTCCACCATCATTGTCATCGATTTCGCCATTATTGTCGTTGATTCTCATATTTGTGTTTAGTTTGATCTCTATTAGCTCTTCTGAAAGTTTCAATATGCATTAGCTAGGACTCCAACCTTGCTTTATCATATGGGTTTGAGAGATTTGGTTGGATGTGAATTGGAAGTCTGTTGTATACTGGTTTAATCTATGATTATACTTTTGATTTTTGCTAATTAACATCGATGATAAATATTATATTAAAAGTAGACAAGAACACAACATATAACATCTACATAAACAAATTAGTTTAATAATTCCTTTTGTTAAACCATATTACTAATGTTGGGAGTTAGAAAGCAACATGTCTAATATTTATCCAATTGAAAGGCATTACATGATGGCATTACATGAGTATCCACTTAGCATTGTGGCAATACAGGATTATCCACTTAGCATTATGGATCATCATGGTTTTCTCAAGTTTGTTAAGTCTCTTCGAACTTCGTTTAGTATCTCTTCTAGAAATACACTGAAAAGTGATATATTTAAGATATATCACGATGAAAAGAAGAATACAATGGATATGTTAGAAGAAAATCATGGGAGGACTCTTACTATTGACATGTGGACTGCTAGCAATCAAACAAAAGGATTTGCAGCGATTACAACACATTTCACGGACAACTTATGGAAACTACAACATCGAATCTTGAGGTAATAATATCATATGTCTTATACATATAAATTGTTCATTTAAATGACTATATACATATAACTTACATTTTTTATATAATATCATACTTATAGGTTTGCATATGTTCCTAGTTCACATACAATCGAATGTCTCTCTAATGTGTTAATGGATTGTTTATCGATTAGAATATTAAACAAAAGTTTTCTACTTTAACTGTTGATAATGCTAGTATGAATACTATTATGATTCTGGCGCTAGTAGAAAAGATTTTATTGTGTTTGTGATTTTTGGTGAAAATGTGCTTCACGTGCATTGTGTAGCTCATGTCTTGAATTTGATTATTAAGTCTGGATTGGAAATTATTCAAGATAGCATAGATAGAGTTCGAGAAAGTGTGAGTTATTGGATGTTGACCCCTAAAAGAGAAGAAAAATTCTTTGAAACTGTGCGCCAAATGAATGTTGAGAGCACAAAAAAATTGGCTCTCGATTGCAAAATAAGATGGAATTCAACTTTCTTAATGATTTATATTGCTTTAATATACAAAAATGTTTTTCCAAGGTTAAGACAGAGGGATCAAAATTACAAAAGTGTACCAAGTGAAAATGATTGGTTGTTAGCTAAAGAAATTTGTGATAAGCTTGAGCTGTTATATAACGCCATAGAGAAACTTTCTTGAACTAAGTATCCTATAGCTAATTTGTACATGTCAATTGTTTGTGACATTAGGCTTACAATTATAGAATGGAATGATTCTCCATTTTTTTTGAGATAAAGCTTATGTCTTCATGTATGGCTAGGAAGTTTGATGAGTATTGGAGAGATCATCATGGCCTTATGACAGTTGCAACAATTTTATATCCTCATTATAAGTTCAATGTAATGGATTTTTATTTTCCTGCTCTTTATGGTGAGAGCTTTTCCATTGAAATTGAAAGGTTTGTCAAATTTTGATGGTTATAGTTAGTGAGTATGAAAAGAGGCTGCATCCAAGTCAAATGGGTGCTTTATTGTCTAGCATTCATCATTTAACAACTTTGGCATCGACTACTGTGTCACCATCATCGGTTCATTTGACACAATATGAAAGACATATGAGAAATTCTCTTGCTTATTGTGTTTAAGTGAGGACAAAGTTAGATTACTATCTAGAGCAGCCTGTCATTTCGACAACTCTAGATTTTGATGGGTTGAAGTGGTGGATATGAATTCGGGAAAATTTTCCACTTTACATTCCATAGCTAGAGATCTTTTTGCTATTCTCATCTCTATAGTTGTTTCGGAATCAGCTTTCAGCATTGGTGGATGATTTGTAACTCCCCATCGTAGTCGACTTCATCACAAAACTCTAGAGGCTTTATGTGCGTTCAAGATTAGTTCTGGATGGAACTTGATGGTATGTATTTATTTTTATTTTGCAATGAATATTCATCCACATTTATAATAATTTTATTTATTATTTTAAATTAGGTTTTGGATCATCAAAACAATTATCATTCGAAGACGATGAAGATGATGACACAATTATCTAATGAACTCCAAATCTATCTTTATTATTTCTTGTCTACTTTAGTAGGAAATTTTATATTTTTTACTTGACGTTGAAGATTATTTTACTTGACGTTGAAGATTATTTTACTTTGATTATGGTTTGTTCTTATAAGAAAGTAGTCATTTTGTTGGTTTGTTATGTTTTATCTTTTATATGTTGTGATGTGATTTTGTTGATTAAAGCTATTTGTTGTTGTATGGTTTGCTGGCTAGGATGATTTGTTGAATTGGTGGATTTAATTTTTAGGATAATTTGTTGAATTGGTTGATTTAATTTTTTGATCTGGTTGAGTGGATAAATTATGCTTTAGGCATTATTATAGTTGATTACTACTTTATGGAGGTTTACAGGATTACAGGTTTACAAGATTATTATAGCCGATTACTGTTTTTCAATTTTTTTTTAAATCAATACCCGCAGGTTTAGATTCGAATTCGGGTTTGCGGGTTCAACCCGAATCCAATTCCATTATGGATTGGCGGGTTCAGGTTTGGGTTCACGGGTTCGTGACGAGTTTCAGTCCATTGAGAAATTAAAATTTTGATATTTTCATATACTTTTTTCCTTATTGTTTCCAATATACTTAGGGTAGTTACATTCAAAAAGAGATTTAGATCATGCATGTGTTTGTGGTTCGATTTTGTAGGTCACATGTATAAGTGGTGAAATGCTAATTAGTTTCGATTGGGCTTATTATAAAGAAATTAAAAATATAACTCTAGAACCCCAAACCCATCCCCTTACCAATTGATCTTATCCCTAGACATAAAGTAATTACATCAATTATTATTTCACAGTTAGATGCAACCCTAAACAAATTCTTATAAAGTCATGTTGTGGTGTAAAATTGTAATAATATGTCAACTAAAGGTTCAAAAATATAATTTGAGAAGAAATATATATATATATATATATATATATATATATATATAAAAGTTGAATAAACAAATTGTCAATCATCTTTTTAATTTATTTGAAATATTAGAAAAAGAAAGTCATAAATATCTGTATATATCTATTTATTCATATTTACATTTTTACAATTCCACTGTTTTGACAGATCAGATTCACTCTGTTTATACAGTAATTCAGTTAAATATATCACTATACAAGAGAATACAGCCAATATAATTGATTGGTGGTCAAAATAACATTAAGAAGATTGAATCACATATAGATTAAGTGAACGAGAATAAGTGATAGAATAAATATTATAAAAATAAACGCGTATGAAGAGAAAATAAAAGCATTGTTTAGAGATTGAAGAAACAAGACACTATGTTCAAAGGAAAACGATTAGAGATTGAGAGAACAATAAATAAAGGTAAAAGGAAGGCGATATTTAAATAGATAAAAGATTGAGAGAAGATAGATAAGTGGAGGGTTATATACAAACAACTTATAGAAGATTTCATTATTAGTTGATCTGTTTGTTGAACTATCAAATCTGATATAAAAATAAATTTTAGGGTTAATTCCAAAAACCACCAAATTTTTTTATACATTTTACTTCTAGCAACTGGTTTTGTAAATTTCTACCAAATCACCCAAAAACCAAATCTGCTAGTGGTTTTGGTGAGGTGTGGGTGATTGTTGTGTTTTTGAGTGGTTTAGCTAATTATTTAGTTTTAATAATTTTTAAATTTTTGGTTTAATGATTTTAGTAAATTTTAAATATTTTATTAAATAATTTAAATATGTTTTTATTTCTTATTTTAATTTTACCTTAACTAAATAAAAAGTTCTATAATTTTAGAATATTTTAATTTCTAATTCATTAGTTTCAGTAATTTATAGTTTTAATTTTTAACTTTTTTTTTTTACTAAACAAAATACATTATGTTTTAAATATTTTAATTTTTTTTAAAAAAAAATTAATAACATCATAGTTTTAATTTTTAATTTTACTAAACTACAACTAGTATCAATAATTTTGTAAAAGTTTAATCCTTCTATTTAATAATTTCAATAATTTTAATAATTTTTATTTTTAACCTTTAATTTTTAATTTTATACATACAACCAAAAATTATGTAATTTTAATATTTTTAATGAAAACTTTAGTTTTATTTATATATTTAGTTTTTTTGAAAAATAAAAGAACTATTAAATATATCAATATTTTTTTATTTAAAAATTTTTATTTATTGATATTTATTTTTAAAAACCTATAAAATTGCAATACAATAATAATACAAAATTTTTTAATAAATTTTCAAACATACCTATAATTAAACAATCTCTTGTTATAGGTGTTTAGTAAGTTAAAAATTAAAAACTAAAAAAATATATGTATTAAAAATTATTTAACCAAATATTTAAAAATTATTAAATCTACACAACTTTTTTTTTAATTTAGTAAATTTTAAAAATAAAAATTAAAACTTAAAGTTATTAAAAATTATTAATCCAAACATTGAAAAAATAAAAATTTAATTTACTTTAGTAAATTTTTAATTTTTTTAAATAAAAATATTTAAATTTTGTAATAAATATTTAAAATTTAGTTAAGTTATTAAATCAAAAGTTTAATTATTACTAAAATTAAATAATTAGCAAAACAAAAAAAATATATACAAAAACCACACACACCTCATCAAAATCAGTGGTGGTTTTGGGGTGGTTTGGTAGAAGCTTGCAAAATCAATAAATATATATATATATATATATATTTCACATGTGTATGTAATTACGAAATAATCATTAATGGATGGTGAAATTTCAAGGATGTCCTCATCTTTACAGGTCATTATGCCTATAAAATAATATATAGATATAAGTTTATGATGGACATGAGAGCAAGCTTGGGATTTCACCATTTTATAAGTGATTATTTTATAATCATATGCATCCAAAATATACTTAGAAAATAAATCCAAATTTGAATTAAGTTATTTTCCCCCTTTGTTATTACATTCATTATATCAGTCTATTATTATTATTATATATTTTATTTATTTATTTTTATTAGGATCTATATGTGAATTAAAAATTGATGGTGGGGTATGTTCCAGGATATGGCATTTCATATAAGTTTTCACTTCAATATTATGTAAATCATCTTTAATAAATAATTTATAAATCCTCTTCCAAATTATTATTTTTAATTAACATTTAAGATGCTTTTGACATTTTTTGTTTTTAATTATATTGATAAATTAAAAAAATTAATTTTTTAAATCCTAATTAATACATATTTACATATACCATATCTAAATAAATTAAATTTTTAACTTGAATGGTAAGAACTCAGAGTAATAAAATTCTTTTACTATAGGTAGGAGAACAATATGGACTAGGTAGATTGTATGAGGATGATTAATTGGTTTGTAAATACAGTAAGAAATGGAAGATTCAAGTAAAAGAAAACATGGGAATAATTACCTATCAGACTAAGTGGAAATTAGGGTAGTAGTAGCTGGAGCAAGAGTCCGATATGACAAGAACAATGACAAAGCACTTAAACATGGACGCATAATTGACAACTGAATTCAATGTGATTCGTATCATTTGATGTTTCAACTTAACCTCTTTAAACATCATGCCGGTTTCAACTTAACCTCTTTAAACATCATGCCGGTAGGAAAAATCATAAACCTTAAAATATTTACTTAGAAGAAGAGAACAGATGCTTAAAGGATTGTATTAGTCAAATGAAAAGGAAGCAAACTAAGAGCATTTATAGTCTTCGTCAACCAAAAACATGTAACATTACTAAAGTAGATTAAGATAAATACACTAGTTTTATCTGTCTTGTTTGCAATGTCGTTGGAGAGTCCTCCACCACCACTACCACTACTGTGTGTAGCCAATGTGCAACTGTATATTGTATCGACTGCTTAGGAGCATTGCTGCCAGCTAATAGAGATTCTGAATGGTGCTGTCCGAATTGCTATTGGAGGATATGTGGAGAAGGGAGTCGCAATTTTGAGAACAATGGTTTCATCAAGTGCCAGCAATATCAAGATAAGTTCCAGGGGAATTACATTGAAGATTATGAACTATTAGAATAATATTATTACCTTTCAATTTGATCGCGAGCATCGACACCAAACATAAATGATCTATTTCCTACTTCACACAATGGAACTCTCAACATAGCATCATGGGAAATATAGGGTGCAAAATACTATACCAACCTCTATTGCTTAATCCAAAAATCACAACTATTGCCTATTCATTTGCTGTTCGCCAACAACCAAATTTTCTAGTATCAAATCAAACTTAAGATCACTTTTGAAACACTTAAATGACACATGTTTTTGCTTGATAAAAAGAAAATAAGGTAGTAATAACTATATTAGGCTAGAGCTGTATGAAAGCCTCAAAACAGTAGTAAACTCGTTAATTACAACTCTAACAAGTTCAAAAGAAACTCAATAAAACCTAAAACATACCTCAACAGTTTCAATGTGAACCAATAGTGAAGATGAGATTTTGAAAAAGACAATCAAAGTTCACGACTTGAATTAAAAGAGTCTAGAGATGATTTAAAAACACAACAGAATCAATTTCCCTAAATCTATTAAGCTCAATATGGAGTCATCAATTTCATCATGATTAAAGTTTTGAAAACTCACCAATAAACCTCCAAACATGACAAGGCTGAAGACTCTATGATAACCTTCTCAAGGGGTGTAATTTGGTTTGAAAGTCTCTAAACAACAAGAAAGCTAATTCAATAAGGGAATCCAACAAGTGTGAAAATCTATCTAAGGGAAATTGAAGTTGAAATTAGCAATGAAGAGGTATTATACCGTTGAAACTTCAAGGCTCCATTTAGACTAGCTTTATAAGATGAGGATTGATGATGAGACGGAGATATTAGCAGGAGTTGTTAGTTAGTTTATAAAGAAGAATGTATGTCAACAACGATGATGTTGTTTATTTAATAGAGAAAAGTGAGATAATA
The DNA here is from genome assembly GCA_031304145.1 of Cardiospermum halicacabum. Taxonomy (NCBI): domain Eukaryota; kingdom Viridiplantae; phylum Streptophyta; class Magnoliopsida; order Sapindales; family Sapindaceae; genus Cardiospermum; species Cardiospermum halicacabum. The sequence goes on from CM062392.1 coordinate 18,411,736, forward strand.
TGTGAGTGTGTGGGAAGAAATGTGAGGTGGGAATGGGAATTATGGGCTTCAGTTTATTCATGGGCCTAGTGTTAGATTTGAGTATTAAAAACGGAAATTTTTATAAATCCATGAAAATTCGAAAACCGACAACAGTGGCTTCCGTTATGTCTAGGCTCACTAATATTCGACTACTGTCCATGAACACTTTTGACTTTTCCAATTGAAATTTTTTAAAGTAATATTTCTTTTTAAAAAAAATTTAATAGAAATTAAATCAAATAATCGAAATAAGTTCAGCATAGGAAGTTGTTTTTATTATTTTGTTTGAGTGGCTATTTAATATATGATTTGTATAATTGAGAAGGTGAAGGATTATAAAAGAAAATGAGTGAAAATGACAAATTAGTTCCATAAGGTAAAGGAATAGAAACTTTTTTACTTTGAGCATTTCTTATTTGATAGATTTATTATTTAGTCTTTATATTGCTAGGTGCCATTCAAGACTTTTTCCTTTTAATGATTGTTCGATTAGTTTGAAGCAATCATTGATCTAATTATTGTTTAAACATATCTTTTTTTACTCTATTTTTTTCATATTTTTTTGATTCTATTGATTATCAAACTTGGGTAAGCTGCTTCCACTTAATGTAAATAAATTTTTCATCTTATTGAGTTGTACTCTTTTGTATAGACTTTTTGAGTTTAGCAAATATTCTTCGAGTATCATTGTACAAGGATTTCCTCATTTCCAGTGTATATCAACCTATATTAAGTTTCCTTTTTTATAAAAGAATTTACTATGTGGTGCTTCAATAAAGATCAAACTTGCATGGGTGGTTGATTTATGTTGAAATTTTGGTTTTTTTCATTAGGATTTAAATAACAATTTTGATATTTTTCTTGCATAGTTTATAAGTTATCACATTATTTTTCTTACTTTAATTGGCTTAGCATATCTAACTTGGTTGGTCAATTTAATCTTAAAGAACCTATATGCAGATGTAGTCTTGTAAAAATTAATAAGTAATTGATGTACAATTTTACAGTTAGTATCATCAAGGCCTTTTTGTTGCCTAAACAACCAATTTTTCATACACGATGATGACATCATTAACCTATGGAATTTGAGAAAGTGTAGTGCAGCTGCTCTTGATATTTTGTCAAATGTGTTTTTGCACCATAAGAAAACTGAAATTTAGTGACGGCAATTTTGTGCCTGAGTATAAAATTCGTCACTACAAGTATACTTATAGTAAAAGATAAATGACAAATAAATTTTTTCAATGAAAAGTCCCTTGCGAAATTGGTAATGACGATTTGTTTCAATAATAACATTATATTTTCATCACAAATGTTAAATGATTGCATCATAACTTTTATCTTAAAAACTTAAAATTATTGCTTAATTCCGATACAATTGTGATGAAATCCATTTGTAATAAAATATATCTAGACCTGAATAAGTTAGGGCGTGTTAAAGTTTGAGCTTGATTATAATACTTACAACATTTGCATGAGGAGGTTCATGAAGAAGAGCGCGAGAGTTACAACAACAAATGCAATATCATATAGCTTGTAATGGAATACACACATTTTTACATTGGTCACGATATAAAGATCGCTAATCCATGTTGGACTCATGTTGAAACCCGGTTCTCCACTAAATATCATAAGGATCAGTTTACAGATTATAATCACAAAGATCGAACACGAAACCATAAAGAATAAATAACAAAATCACAAAGAACAAACCCTAACAGAGAGTAACCACAAAGAGAGAACCGAGAGAGAGAAAAAGAGACAATCAAAGAGCTACTAAAAAGAAAATATCACTTTTATAGTTAGGTTTAAGTGAGGTGTGGGTCAAAAATAGTAGGTCAGATCTTCTGATCAGCTCAGGACCTACAGCCTTGGCCGCCTCCTCAACAGGCTTGATGAAGGCCCAAAAACTTACCTATTGTCCTCATATGAACCTGAATATGAAAATTAATACAGCAAACTTCCCCCTCATTCACATATTCCATCTGTCTGCTATAAAACAAGTACAATAAAAGCTCATTTACAATGGTTTACATCATTTCCTAATCTATCTAATGGAAAAACCAAATCTAAAATCTTCGCAGCTTCAATCCTACTTCAATTAGACTCGGGTGATGTGCAGAAAACTTCTACAGAAGATAATTTTCTTGGCAACTACAACCTTGGTGCCTATATTCGCAGGGTTCTTGTATGTGGGGATTCTTTCAACATGCATTAAACCATTCAGCACATTGAGCCTGATGTAATGATATTTGACTCCAATATGCTTTGTCTTGTCATGATAAATTGGGTGGCGACTAATGTTATGCGCACCCTAATTGTCAGTATATACAATAGGCACTGAATCATACAATTTAAGCTCATTAACAAGCCTTTAATCCACATAACCTCTTTGATACACTAAGTAAAGGATATATACTCAGATTGTATAGTAGATAGAGCAATATCATATTGAAGTTGAGACTTCCAAGACACATAACAACCACATATAGTGTATATAAACAAGATATAAACCTTCTAAAGTCAACATCCTTAACAAAGTCAACATCAGAGTAACCCCAAACAGAAACACAATCACAGTACTTACCATATATTAAGCCAACATCCACAATACCTTTAATATATCTAAGCAAGCCTTTTAAACATTTTTAATGCTCCATTTTAGGTTTCATCATAAATCGACTTAAAATAGATACATCATATGTAATATCAAGGCGTGTGCAAACCATTGGGTACATTAAACTACATATAGCTTTAACATAAGGCACATTCATTAAAGAATCATCATCAGTTATCCGAATATTATCAAGATTATGGTCACTACCTATAGGTAAGCTATTAGGTTTATAGCTAGACATATCAAAAGTATTCAAAATTTTCAGGAAATAATCTTTTTGACTTATGGATAGATTTTTTTTTATTTCTAGAAATTGAAATACCAAGGATCCTAGAAGCTTCTCGCAGATCTTTCATATCAACTTACCTCCCTAAGTTAGATTTAACATTCAACAGATTATTTATCAAGTCCAATAAGCAAAATATCATCAACATACAATAACATGAACACAACAGATTTACCCGACAACCTATAATAGAAGTAGGTAAGCTCCTCTCAATTTCTAAGGTTGCGACAAAGGTTGCTAGAGCATCTAGGGTCTAACCTTCTAATAAATAGAGGTTCCCTACTCTATTTGCTTTCATAATCACCTTTCCCTCAACATTTTCAACTTGAACTAGTTGGTTATTAAAGGTACAATTCAGACTAGATTCTACTTCATACTAATAAAGATCAAGTTTCTTCTAAGTTTTGGAACTAACCTTACATAACTCAGAGTAGTAATCTTGCCATTATACTGCCTAACTTTCACAGAACCTACACCCTCAATCTCACACCTTTGATTTGAACCTATTAGGACAGAACCCTCACTTAGGTCTCTAAGGTTTGTAAACCACTTAATATTTGAGGACATATGATGGGTACAACCAGACTCTATAATCCACATATTGCAACATTCATAGTCAGCAATTAGGACACTAGATAGTTCAATAACATTAGTGAGACCTTTGATAGATTTGTGTTCTAATTCAACTAGTAAAATAGAAGTAGCGGGCTTAGCTTTCCCATTTCACTTACCCTTCATTTTCTGGAAACAATCCTTAACTAGATAATTGGTTTTACCATAATAATAGCACTTTCTGTTAGAATTCCGCTTACTTTTGATTTTACTTTTGTCACCTGTCCTATTCTTATGGTTAGAATTGGATTTTTCGCCCTTTCCCTTATTGTTTTTATGATTATTGTTTGAACTAGTAGGGATATTGTTATTGAAAAACAATCTCTTGCTTTCAATTTTATAAATTTCCTCCCCTACTGTCCTAAATAGTAAAGTATCCATAATGAGTTATTTTGTAATAGACTCTTAGTTAAAAGAGAAAAACTCTTTAACAATAGAGTGAGATTTGAGTAATGAGTGAAGTAAAATCATATCAAAGTATTCTTCACTAAGCATCTTATTATCATTATTTCTACTCTTAAAGTCTTGGATTAGTCTTTTAAAGGTGGACAGGTTTCTAGCTATTGTTTTATTAATAGAAAATGAAACGAAAGAGCTTATAAAGGCTTAACAGTCTATTCGATACATCCTTAACTAGATATAATGTCTCTAATCCTTTCCAAAGATCAAAGGAATTGGTGAAATTAGAGACAGTCGTGAGGACATCATCTGAGAGATGCAAGAGTATGGTATGATATGCTTTATTAGTCATTTTATTTTTCTTAGGCAAAGTTATTTTAGTTAGCCAATCACCCTCAACTACTAGGTCTAACCCATGATATACTGGCACTGACATTATTTTCTTTTTCCAAATAACAAAATCTTATGTACCATCAAAAATATCTATGTTGATTATATTATGATTTATTTTAGTAGTCATTATTTAAAAGTACTAATTTTAACTTGCATAAAATAATATTTAAAGAAAACAATAAAGTTTCAATGAGATTTTGAATTATTGTTTAGTTAAGAAATCAGAAACATTACCTATTTACAAATCTATTTTGGTTTTTTCAAAAAATTTATGAATATTATTCGTATTTTAGAGCTCAATTAACAAAAACAGGTTGTAAAGACGACACAAAAAGAAGTACCAGTATATATCATACTGATCAATTTAAAGGAGGACGATAGTTCTTTATTAAGGTATGTTATCTCGCAATCACCCCTAAGGCCTATAGCCAAACAAGTGACACTTAGTCTCAAAGGTAAACAACCGATAGACAAGTTCTAGCACTATACAATCAGACAAAGAGCACATAACACAAAATAGGTAAAATAACCAAGAAAAGGAACCAATAAGGATACAAAGTAATATATCACAGATATAAGCACATATTAATCAGGAAAAGTGATTGTATGTGTTCTATGTAAATAAAATAGTATAAATGCACCACCAAATAGAGAATGAACAATATCAGATATTTTATACTAGTAAGAAACACAATATTAATCACAATTAACCCTGAAAATCAGTGCATAACCCCAAACAATTTATTTATGATAAGATCTAGAGCTTAGAGTTTACTTAAATCGTTACCCTTGAAGAACCCCATATTCTTCATTAATAAACCCCTTTCGAATTTAATCATCGCTGCTCCATGGTACCTGTAACTCAGTAGACCAATTAGTTTCTAGATTCAACTAAAAATAACGCAAGAATGTCAAAGCAAGAAAGATATAATCCAATTCTAAGGTTCCTTCACCGGATCGACTCTCTCAGTTTGAATAAAAAAGGTTTTAAGATTTCCAAAATATTAAAAAAGCTTTGGTAGAAGATGAAATGGAATCTAACTATACAAACCCTAACAATATCATACTGATCACAAAGATAACAAGAACAATAAAGAATACACATAGTTTTACCATGGTTCACTATATAAAGATCGTTAATCCACGTTGAGCACAAGTTGAAACCCAGTTCTCCACTAGATATCATAAGGGTAAGTTTATAGATTAGAATCACAAAGACCAAATACAAAACCACAAATAATCAACAACAAAATCACAAAGAACAGAGTAAAGCCTAGTAGGGAGTAACCATAGAGAGAGAACCTAGAGGGAGAGAGTCGATCAAAGAGCTATTGAGGAGAAAATATCACTTATATAGTTAGGTTTAAGTGATGAGTGGGTCAAAAACCGTGGGTCGGGTTCTGATCAGGTCTGGAGCTGCAGCTTGGGCCGCCTCTTCAACAAGCCTGATGAAAGCCTAAAAACGTACTTGTTGTCCTCATATGAACCTGAAGATGAAAATTAATACAACACTACTAGTTGGGAAAATGAAGGTTAAGATATTCGTTCATTATATCAATAGATCAAGTTTAAACCTATGCCATTTATTTATTACAAAACATCAATCCATCTTATAAGATGAATATCTAAGAATACTACCCATCAACATGTAGTGTCATTTATTAATTTTAGTTTTCACTTATTTAAATCATATCACTCCCTTACCATCCTTAACTCATCAAGGAGGGACAAATTAAATGTATCTTAATTTGTCTCTTATGAATCTTATTCGGTTCAAACATGCTAATACAATGCCTATATAAACATGAACTAAAGTTTTAGCTATAAATCCAAGCTCATAGTTCATTACTTTTTTTTTTTATTCTTAACATCCATATATAGAACAATTTTCACATTATTAATAATCTCTTTTTCATTTACAACATGTCTATACTATCTCGTAAGATTCCCCTATCACTTCCTTACCCTTATTTTCCAAATCCACTTAAAGGCTCAGTATAATTCACATTTCTTTGAATCTTTTTTCTATAAGTAAGATAATATAAGTTAAGTAATAGAATAAGAGTTATCTCATCAACTAAACCATTTTTCCTGAACATTATGTACTTAGTTAGTCTAGTTTAAGTAAAATGGTTCGTTTTGAAATGTTTCAAAAAATATATATATATTATATCAAGCACAATTGATAATGTATCGACAAGAAAATAGGAAAATAGCTGAAAAAGAAAAATATTCTTTTCATCCCTTTAAGGAGTGAGTCAAATTATCCAAGAAGTAAGTGTGACATGATAATGTTGATTATTTCAAATTTGTGAGCGTTATGGGTAAATAAAATTAAAGTTCTATAGCCATTTTTCATGTAATGAGGTATTCCAAAATAGCTTGAGAAATTAAAATTTTATTCATTTAATATACTTTTTTTTTATTGTTTCCAATATACTTAGGGTAGTGATGGGACGAAACTCGACTGATATTTATATTCACAACACTCAATCGAAATTCCTATCAACGTCTAATGTAGTATTTAAGATATCGTCTCCACAGGGATTGTAAGCTAAGAAGCATCTTTGAGACTAAGATTTAATCTGAATTGCTGAAAAAATTTATATACAAAATGAATCATAGAATCAGAAGATCATGGAATTATAAAGTTGAGGTGTAGTAAAAATATCTCATGACATTCATTCAATGAAAACTCAAGTCAGTACTCTATTCTGCAATTGATCTTAAACAAATAATAAACTGATTTGCTAGATCTGATTTCAAATAACTTATCATGCAAGTTTCATCTTAAATAACAGAATTACCTTCTAGATCATCATCAGAGATTTGTTAAAAGATCTCTCGATTCAATTTAACAGATCTCAATTATATAGTTGCATATATCTCTATACTATAACCTATAAAACTGATAAGCACAATCTGTAGAAAAACGGATCTGAAGTCTATCTCTAGTACTACGATCCTCTGTTCTTAGATCTGAAACCTAATCGCCATCTCTGGTCTAAATTAGATCTCAGATTAACAATATTACGTAACTCTCGTCCTTGTAGTTCAATTAGCTCATGAAATCCAGTAGATCTGGCTATAATTGAACAAGAAACGTTGCAATTGAAATTATAATCGACATCAAGATTCAACAGATCAACAGAGCTTTTAGCTAGCACATCTACTTCAGCATATTCAATCAAATACAGAAAATCATCATCGACATGCTCAAGATCTAAATCTTACCAAGGAAGATTGAAGCTAGACTCTGTCACAGTTGTTGCTTCACAATCTTCAAGCTAAATCTCAAAGATCAAGAAAAATAGAGCATAAAACTTCTTCAAGAATCTTCTCTGAAGATGAAGAATAAAGCGTATAGAAGAATCAAGAATTTCTCTTAAAGTATAACAGAATGTCAAGAGTGGAAATCAAACGTCTAAAACATTTTTTTCTCTAAAAAACTTCACACCAATTGCTTCATCTGAGCTCCGATTTATAAAGTTTGGCTCAGTAGCAATTTCGAAATAAAATCAACAAAGAAACACAAATAGGCGAAGTAATATTTTTTCTTCATATAAGTCGCATGTTCGTTCGCCTGAACCAAACGACATCTTCCTATTTCGCTTGTCATGATCGCCAAGCTTCAACTCTTTCCAGGAGAAATATCCTAAATATTGCCTTAATGCGTCGCCTGATGCTCAGGCGAGTGGACCTATTTCGTCCAAAACAACTTTTCATCTAACATCTCCTTAGGCGATATCTCATCAAATGTCGCCTGTGATAAACCATAAGTTTGGCGACATCCCGCTTATTTCGCCTACAACATCGCCTCAAGGTAGGCGAGACTTCATCTTCATCGCCTGCTTCACTGTCGAGAACGGCGATATGCAAAGGCGAAGGATCTCTGAGTCGCCTCTCTTACTTTACTCTTTGAGGCGAAGATGTCTCTATGTCGCATGCTGCGTCGCCTTTTACTTCGAATTATGGCGAGATCTTCAGGCGAATTTCCTTCTTCAGCAACATCATTTCGCCAATCGCTGACTTTTGATGAAATTCTGATTTGGTCCCTCTATCTTCTGAATTTATACGTTTTAGCTCCTTTTTCACAACTTTTCATCCAAGTCTTTGTCTCAGCAATAATAGTCTAGAATTACTGGAAATGCATTCAATATCTCATCTTTTAGTTTCAATTTCATTACATTTATACTCATAAAAGATGCTAAAACATAGGTAAATTCTAGACTTATCAATTACCCCCAACTTAGCCTTTTGCTTGTCCTCAAGCAAACTGACTAAAAATCTACTGAGACAGCAATCACTTCAAACTTATATCATAATTCAAAACAATTCATTAAGTAGAATTTTGAAAATTTTTCAAACAGTTACCAGCTCTTCTTTCAAAATTTCCAATCAATTAATTCAAAAACTGATCATTTTCTTCATGTAGCAAAGTATCTGAGAAGATCCAAGTAATTAAGTATTGAAACTACTTCCTCACCATAGTCTCTCATAAGTATTTGATCTCTCAGAATCCTAAAGGTTGCTCACTCAATACACTAGTCACTTCAAGAATCAGAGTTATGTACCAAGGCAAATGTGATTCTAGTGTTTCACAAGCACGTATGAAGAAAATTTTAAGAACCTCACGAACATTGAACTTCACTCATACACTGTACAGCACTTAGAGGTTCCTAAGTTCAGTACTGCCTCTTTATCTGCCTTAGAATCTCTGATTTGCAAATATAGGGAAAATTGGGTCAAGTTAGCTTATGAAAGAAATGAATTTCTTCAAGGAATCAAAGTTTGGACATACCACTAAATTCCTCTCAATCCCTCAATTCTTCACTCTTTAGTGTTTCCCCTGTAACGTCCTGAAATATGGCCTAGAATTTTTGAATAATTTTAAATAACTATTTGATTTCATAAAATGGGTTTAACTCATTTTTAAATTATTTTTCAAATGATAAAAATTGTATGTTAAATATAATTAAAAAATCATTTTTATTGAAAGGAAATCAAGAAATACTTTTATTTCTTTATTTATTTTTGGGCAAATCATTAAGAGTAGACTGAATATTGAAGTAGTTCGAGTCTTAGAACCGGTAGGATAAGATTCATCTTTAAATTTAGTTATTTTCTAAAATTTTCTAATGAATTAGAAAAACTATATGTAGTGATTTAGATTAGTGAAGTTAGATATAATTTTGGGCTTAATATAATCAAATTAGTTTAAGAACCAATTTATTCTAACAGCCCAGCCCATCAGATGAATCCCATGTTCTCTTTCTCAAACTAATAAGTATACATTCATTCTTTTCTTTCAAACAATGAAAAAAGTAACCTATCTCTGCTTCTGCATGTCTTCCAAGCCAACTCCACTTTGATTTGATACAAGGGTTTTAAATTCTGACCATCTACTGAGGGTCTCATCTGTTTGCAATTGGGAGTAAAGAACTATTAGAGGTAATTGATTCTTCTATATTCTTCGGAACCCCCAATAATTTAGTTTGAATTTTACTTAATTTTTGTCTAATCTCTACCTAGGGTTTATACTGCGAATAGGGAGCTTCACCTCGCTAAAATTGTATTTTGTTCATCTCTGGGAGATTGTATTGTGGGGTAAGTGATATCACCAGCCTTGGAAGTAAATAAGTTCTCTTTAAAATTGTTCTCTAGTCTTAGAATTCTCCTTTTGTTCCTAACTAAATGGTTTGCCCTATCTTGAAATCAATGTATCTTTTCTTTTAAATTATTTTGTGAAGAGTTGATTTTGTCCCTATTTTATGAGCTAAAGTTTTTGTTTAGCTGTTAATTTCAAAGCCCCTATTTTATCATTTTAGAGCTCATAAATTGGATTTTTTATTTTAAGAGAGATGACCCTGAGTTTTTTTTAAAACAAATGTTAAAACTGCTTTTTAAGTGAATTAAAATTAATGTTAAAGCTGGTTTTGAAAACTAAGAAGTAAAGTTCTTAGAAATCTAAAATGTTTATTATTTATTCAACTTTAGAGGATCCAGTTAGAGGAGAATCGGAATCGGTCCAAGGAGGGACTTGACCAGCTTGAGTGGATAGCGATTTAAGGTTGGTGAAATATGTTTTCGCCCTACATATTGTTTGTTTATGATTGTTCTTCTTGACTTTGGCTGCATATTTAATTGGTTGGTATTGTGTTTTTGTAGTTGCTGCATTAATGTAAATTAAAATTAATTTATATTTAGAGATTAGTGTATAATGAGATTTTAATTTAGTTAGTCATTGTAATAGGAATGTTGGTGATGTATTGAGTATATGCTTTAATGAAATTTGATGTTGAATCTCTGCTTGTTATGGTTTGTGTTGATATTGGTTCAAGTAGTCTCATGGAGTGTATAAAATAAATTGACTAAGTGCAAAGTGAAACACCTTAATGCCCGTTTTAAATTTATAGTGTTCGGTAATGAAAAGGCACCTTAGAGGTTAATGAAGTACTTCGACACCATTGCGGTGAAATGGCGAGAGAAAATGCCATTAGTGTAGACTTCGGTCTAATAGTATAGACTTCAGTCTAATTGTGGGGTTTCGGCTCAATAGTGAGACTTTGGTCTATAGTGCCATTCATAGAATGGAAGTGTGGATTTAAATCCGATAGTGGGACTTCGGTCCAATAGTGTTCCCGTTTCACCAAGTGTTTATAGACTAATCAGGCATTGAAAATTGTAATTTGGATGATCAATTTCTTAGTTATATAGTAGTGTTGTGCATCTTATGGTTTTGGGCAATTTATGCCTTGGTTGGTTATATTGATGTTTTATTGGCCGATTATGGTTTCGGTTATGTGTTTGAGTGATGATTTTGCGATGTATATATTAGTGTTTTTCTTGTGCTTGATTTTGGAGTTAATTTGTGAGTTGTGCATACTATCACACATAATGACATTTAGGTAGTTTAGAGTTTTGTTATAGAGCTCACATATAGTGGCAATTGTTTAGTTAATTTCTTAATCGATCATGCCATATTAGAGTTATTGTGCTGCAGGTTTTAATTAACAATTGGGCTCACATCACATTAAGGTGTCAATTAGTTTGTTCCTACATTAGTGATAAAAAGATGATCAAGTAGGTCACTTGTGCAGTTCCAGGAGATCAAACGGATGGGCCGTTGGTCGAGTAGTTTGTATAATTTTGTTATTTGGTAGCTATAGATGTCACATTCAAAATTTGGTTTCATTTCAAGTTGATCCGGTTGTGTTTTGGAACTGAGCAAGTCGCTCAGATGGTCACGAACTAGCTGTAAAATTTCAAGTTTTAATAGCAGACTTCTTTATCTTTGTTCTCTTTTGTTTTAAATCCGTTTTAGACCAAATTTGTGGCCACGTATTTGTTATAATATCTAATATTTAATAATATTTTTCTTAGAATTTATTGATCTAGTTCTATATTAAAAAATCTGGAAACTCTTTCAGGTGTTTGTAAAATTTCAGGTTTTAATAGCAGACTTCTTTATCTTCGTTCTCATCTGTTTTAAATCTGTTTTGGACAAAGTTGGTGGCCACGCATTTGTTAGGATGTATACTGTTTAATTATATATTTTTTAGTTTAAAAATTTGGAAAATCCTTCAAGTGTTCATAAAATTTCAGTTTTAATAGTGAACTTCTTTAACTTCGTTTTCTTCCGTTTTAACTCCGATTTGGACAAAGTTGGTGGCCACGCATTCCTTATGATATCTACTATTTAACTATTTTTTTTAGAATTTACTAGGCTGTTTTTATGTTTAAAATTTTAGAAACTCCTTCAGGCATTCATTAAATTTCAGGTTTTAATTACGGACTTATTTATCTCTGTTCTCTTTCGTTTTAGATCCGTTTAGGATAAAATTTAAGGTCAGTGTTTTGTGTTAATACCTAATATTTAATTATATATATTTTTTATAATTTATTAGGTTGTTTCTTTTATATTTTAAATTTCGAAAAGTCTTCGAGTGTTAAGCTTAAGCATTGGTAAGTTCGATTTCATTAAATTGATTGCGTCTATAGGAGTTTATAGCCATGTATGTCGACCATTTTTACCTCTTCTAGTATTCCTCCAATCTATCTCAAGCACAAGTTTCTTTTGTCTCGACTTAAGGGAATTGTTTGATCCGGTTACTTGCGACGCAAGTTACCTTAATGTCGCATTTGCATTACCTTAATCAAGTTAATAAGCAAGACTAATGCACATAGATCTTAGCTTGTTTTAATGTCTTGCTTTATTTTATTTTATTAATCTTGTTTGCTTGGTATGAGTTAATGGTTGAATCATTGTATGGTGAAGTTAAAGGCAAAGCTTCAATTGCATCTTGTGTAACACTTAACTAAAATTATATAGAGCATTTGTGTGTCTGTGATTTTGGGACAAGATTTTTACCAACTTGGCTATATAGCTTACCATTCAGTTTCTTTTTATTTTGTTTTTTTTTCTTCTTTAAATTGAAAATGAAGCAGGTGATCGAGCAGGTTCTTTTGGTCGGGCTTCGGATAGCTTTTCATGGAGTCATATTCGTTTTATTACATGTCCATAGTAGATGTGTAAAGTGCATATTTTCATTTCGTAAATTTTGATACCTAATGTAATCAAATGGGTATTAACCTTTGTAAATGTTTTAATGAACTCTAGAGTTATGTATAAATATTTTTTTTAAGGTTATGTGTATATCTATAAAGGTTTATTGAACACGTATTTTAAAATAGGTAAGTTAGCTATTTTTATTTTTATTCTATTTTTATTATTTACATTCATAGAGCTTATCAATTTATGGTAAGCAATATTGTACAGGTTTCTATAATTGCATTCATAGGTCCGTCGTAGCTCGCCTTCGGGATGGTCCATCGTCGGACTGGGGGTGGGTTATGGCGTGACATCCCCACTCTATAATACTTTATTTATAAACAATGTTCAATTCATTTGATTGAATCGGTTATATATATATATATTTTCAAGCGTATATTCTGCTTTAAGCATCTTCAGAAACACTCTTTGAAACAATCCTCACTTCCTATCTTTTCAATCCCAAATTTAATGGTAAGTCCAAAGGGTAAGATTGAGAATATATCTCTATCTTTATGGTTTGGACTGGATTAGGGACCAAAGAAAATGTTTTAATGAGAATGGAAACAAGATGGTTTACCTCACAAGATATCAAGGTCTGGTTATATCAAGTAGGCAAAGGTTATTTAGTAGTTTCACTCACTCTCTCAAATCAGATCATTTTCCTTGGCAAATTAAAGACAGACTTTACCCGACCAATGCTCTGTACACTTGAGGAATGTATGAGAAGTTCAAAGCAAACCTATGAAGGTTCTGATTTCTATAGAATAAAATCTTTCAGATAATTGTGTTTAATAAGGAAGAGAATAAAAATAACCCCTCTCATGAAGAAAAAGGCACAGAATTAAGCTCAAAACCTCACTTTCCACCCAAGGTTTTTCTCCACTCTTTCCTTATCAAAACTCATCAACTTATTCACAATTCAAAACTAACCAGAATCTTCATCAGTGTTCAAAGAAATTTGTCAAAAATTGCTCATCAAAACTGCTTGTTTTGAACACTTGTTTTACTGTTTGAAAAACTCATTTTATGAAAAACTAAATCACTTTGAATTATGAGCAATGTAAGCTCAATAATGCACTTAGACCTAATATCCTAAGAAAATATTAAAACAAAATCTACAAATAAAATCAAACTATAAAACTAAACACAAAGAATAATAGCAACGTGATTGCTACCCCACCCCCAACTTAAGAGAAAGCATTGTCCTCAATGCTCAAGAGAACAGAAATGAATAGAAAGAGAGGAGGGAATATATAAAACAATGAACCAGAGAGTTAGGCAAAGTACCTGAATGTCGCCATTATCAGAGGATAAGTCGCCCAAATTAAGTGCAAAAAGAAAATTGGTTAGGCGAGATAACAATAGGCGAGAAGAAATCGATCGCTAACCTTAGGCGAAATATAAAAGTCGCCAATTTAGAGTGTCAAAGAGGAATAATGTCATGGCGAAATACAGATCCTGCAGGTGAAATATTAGACAAGATAGAAATGTCGCCAAAAAGAGAAATCTAGAATTAGGCGAAATAAAAGATATATCGCCTGAACCATTCGCCTATATCAAATGAAGGAATTTACCAACCAGGCGAGAAACAGAGATCTCGCTTTACATAAGGCGATCATATTGGCGATTGAAGTTCCATCTCGCCTCAACACACTGTTCCATGAAAATTCTTGCAGAGTGACCTGTAAACTTCAAAAATCAAGGTGAAAAATGGTTTCATAGTAAATGTTATTTCCTGTAAACTCAACTTACTTAGCTTTAGGGAAAAGAACCCCCCAACTTAAAATCTAAAACTTTCTGTAATAGGTATTAACTAGCAATCACATTACTCTTTATACAGACAAAAATAAAGACAAAAACAATCAATCTCATGACTCTTGGAAAAAAAATAAAACGAAAGACACAAGGAAACACATTACTCTTTACTAACATAAAAAAAATTCACATTACTCTTTTGATGACCAAATAAAAATCAATCTTTAATATTACAAAATAGTAAAAGTCAAATAGAACTTAAAAATCATCTAAGGAATCATCTGCAGTATTGGATTGTTGAGAAGTCTTGGTCAGTCTCCTCTTCTTAGGCTTTGGGACGGCTTCAATCTGATCTGTGAGGTTGTGCTGAACTTTTCCTCTTCTTCTGGACTACAGTCTTGACATGCTTCTTTTTCTTCTGAGCAGCCTTTTCTTCCCCAGCCTCATCTTCACTGAGAGGATGAATCTTGAAACATCTGTTGGGTGGATAACGAGTTGGGTTAGCTAACTGCCTTAAGAAATTGCTGTACCGTCGAACTTGTCTGAATATAATAGAATAATATCCATCTGGAACAGTCAAGGCAGAAGTTGGCTCCCAAGAATAAGGAGTTTTGTTATGATCCAAGATGAGCATATGTTTCAAATCAGCAGAAGTAACTGCAGGATCACAATAAACTTCCTTGCTTTCTCCAGCTAATGCACTATTCTTACTAGTCTTCTTTTCATTCAAACCATCTCCTTCATCTTCAGAAGAGCTAGTAGATGAGAATTCCATCCCTTCAAAGAATTCATAATAAGGCATCCTGTTATAAGTGTGGAAAAATTGCTCTAACATAGCAGCCATCTCTTCTTTATCAATAACTCTATCTTCTTTAGTGGAAACTCTCTCATCTTCTTCAAAAAAAGGTACTTGATTGAGAGGCTCAGGCTGCAAATATTGTACAATTGCCAAATCTGGAGAAGAACTTGTATTATTCCCAAGTGGAAGAAAATGTACTATTTCCATACTTGGAGGAGTCTGATCATTGCCTTTAGGGATAACATCTTCAGCTGGAAACAATCCCAGTTTTGCTTTATTTATTATCTCTTGAATAGCTGGATGCAGAACATGAAGTCGTGGGATGAACTCTCTAGAAGTGAAGATCTCAGGCTGAGAAGTACACTTGACAGGTCCAAAATGTTGAGGAACCTGACAAGTGTAGATGAGGGGTTCTTGGATAACTGGATCTTGTACTGTAGACTGCTCTTCACCCTCTCCAAGTTGAGCTGAGCCAGATCCTTCACCTTCTTCTTGAATAAAAGGAGGTAATCCAGCAGCTTCAGCAAATGATTCTAATAATAGTCCTTGCTGCTCAAGCTCTGCTAGATCAATTTCCTCACACTCTGAAGACTCAGAATCATCCACCACTTCCTTTTCTTTCCTCATCAACCTCTCATCATCCTCCATAACCTCATTAGCAGCTTTTTCTATTTCTAGATCGAATTTATCCCCCAAATCCTTCTTTAAATGATCCTCAACAGTATTTAGAACATTTGGGAAGTCAGTAGGTTCAGGTTGACTATCCATCAACTCTTCTTGCTCAAACTGATCTTAAATGTTGATTCCGTTCACAAATTTAGCAAAACCAACTGATTTGGCACTTTGACTGTCCCTCTAATGTTCCCATATTTTAACAAACTCATATGGGTCTACAATGTTTCTGAAAAATTCAGCAATTCTTTCTTCAACCTTCCTTTTGACCAATTCAGAGATCTTGGCTTCAAGTTCTTCCGAAATTGGCTCTGCCACTCTTTCTTTCTCCCTTCTTGGACTTGGAGTAGAAGTCTGCACCGGTTCAGAAAATATAACAGGAGAAGAGAACTTGTTCTTCTTAGAGCTTGATTTCTTGGCCTCCCTTAGGACCTTTAATTCTACTACTTTCTCCACAGCTTCAGTGCAAGTAGTTTTCTTGCACCTCTGCTTTCCCAAATCCTTAGCTCTAATTCTCCAGAGTGTGGTTTTGAATCAGTCAACCACACATCCTTCTTCCTGCTTTTTACTCCATATCTTTCTAATAACCCAGTTATTAAAGAAGGAAAGTAGAGTGTTCTTTGTCTTGTCTTCTCCTTCTTCAAACTGCACACCCTCCTTTTCAACTCTGAGAAGATAAGCTGACCCAGATGAATGAATTTCCCTTGGTTGAAGTCTCTGAGGAACTTCTTCTCATCAGCAGTAAATCTACTGCCCTTGTTTCGAGGCATCATGTTGTCCCTTAGCCAAGTTAGGCAGATGGCAGTGTGAATGTCCAATTCACTTGCCAACACATCTCGTTCAGATCCCTGAGTAAGATGCTGAAATCTTCTCAAACTCCTTAATTCATCCTCTGTAAGCTCTGAGGCTTCCATTCCCCTGTCACCTTGATGGTTGGCCTCCATCAGTCCATAATAGCTACAAATGGACTCTGGTGATATATCCATTTGGTGGCCTCTGATTTCGAATGGAGTTTCCAAGTCCTCTGGGGCTCTGTCATAAAATTCTTCCACCAAAGTGGCATTCATCTTCTTGGGTTGTGCCACCAACTGTCTCATAAACTAGCTCTAGAGGTAGTTCCCAAATCTCTTGTCTTCAAATTCTTCCAAAAGGAAACCCTTCTCTTGCCAGAATTGCAAGTTGTCCTTTTTAGAAGGGCTCTTAAGTTTTGACTTGTCTTTAGCAACTTTTGGTGAACTAGATGTCACCTTCTCTACAACTGCTGCCTGCTTTTTAATCAGTGTAGACTTAACAGTAGACACACCCCCTTTTCAGCATTTGGTGTAGAAGGGGTTCTCGGTGTGCTTTCCATACTCTTCTTTTTAGTGGAACCAATTTGCACCCTTTTCTGCTTTGGTGACTTGGGTGAAGATGGAAGAATCACCCTCACCTGATAGTTTTTCTCATCAAAGATCTTCGACCTGGCCGAAGTCTTGGCTTTCTTGTTCTTTTTGGTTGGGCTAGGAGAGTTGTCGCTCTTTCTTTTAGCCATAATCTGAAAATTGAAATCTGTTTCAATAGTTATAATCATATGACGAATTGACAGAATTAAAGTTCAACAGCATAACAGCATTATCAACAATACACAGTTTGATAGTATGTCGCAACATGAGTCCAGCATTACAAATTACATTCAACAATCAAGCTCTAACCCATGTTTTACAGCTCAAAACTAACAACTACTGTCATAAATGCAATTATAATCACTGAATATGAAACACCTAACTAAAGATAATCGTTCTTGTTCATTATAAAACCCACAGAATTTCGACAACATTACCATTTACTCAAATGCTCTTTTAACACCCTAACAGTTCGATTATCATCACAACACAGATAAACCTAAAACAACTATCAGGTTTCATAAGACTGAGAGAGAAGAAATTAAACATACCTTGTTGGTTTACTGTGAATGAGATCGATCGACAAGAAGAATTGAAAATAGAGATTCGCGATTTTGGGTTTGCAAATAATTGAAATCTCAGAGAGCAAAGTAATGGCAACGGTAAAATCGAACTAGGGTTAATGAGTTAATCAGAGAATAGGTGCAATGATGAAAGAATAGGTAGAAGGCGTAGAGTTCTAGCCTCGCCCCGTGTCATCCATCGGTAACAATTGAAATGCACCTATTTAAGTGGCGAAATAATTTATGTCGCCTAAAATGCAGGTGTTATAAAATTCAGAAATAGGCGAGAAAGAATGAGCTCACCTTAAATGACCTAGCTAGTGATAAAAGTGGCGACATATTGATTATTTCGCCTTCAAAAGAGGTTCTGGCGAATTAAGTGAGGCGAAAAGAATGCTACCTCGCCAAAAAAATTTTCAAAAACAGGCGAGTTTCCAGGCGAAATAATTGATACTTCGCCAAAACCAACTTGTTGTCAGGCGAAGAATCTTGGCGACATTAGATTTTAGCGTCAGAAAATATACCTGGTTGGCGAGATAAAATGGCAATGTATTGAATTCTCGCCTCACTCTTCTCGTCACTGGGCGATGCATCAAGGCGAGATTAGTCCTTCCTCGCCTTCGCAAAAGTACGTAGGCGAAGTTTTTGGCATGACTCCTCTTTCTCACCTTCACCCAGGCGACCACTCATGGCGATTTTACCTATCCCGCCATCTTCAAAATATCAATATAGGCGAAATGAAATTGTTCTTCGCCAATTGATAAACAGGTTTGGCGAGTCTTTTGGCAATAAAATTGACATCTTGCCTTCTTCTTGAGACTCCAAGTTCATCTGAAAACAACAATTCTTTTGCAAAACATGAACTTGGTTAGTTAAAAACTTACACAATTAGTTTATCATAGCATAATAATTCCAAAGAATAATTGTGTAAGGAGTATGCTTTGTTTAAGGTCGTTAGCATCGACCAAGGTAAATTTATTGTTGGTTTCCCATTATATCTACAGGATCTGAGATATAAAGAATATCC
Source organism: Cardiospermum halicacabum (assembly GCA_031304145.1). Lineage (NCBI taxonomy): Eukaryota > Viridiplantae > Streptophyta > Magnoliopsida > Sapindales > Sapindaceae > Cardiospermum > Cardiospermum halicacabum. The sequence goes on from CM062392.1 coordinate 18,430,816, forward strand.
CTTGTCATGTAGATGTCTCCCCCCACATAATGCTTGAGTCTCTGTCCATTCACAATAAGAGAGTAAGTGGACTTGTTATCAAACAATTCAATAGCTCCATATGGGGAAACACTCTTTATACTAAATGGTCCAGGCCATCTAGATTTCAGTTTTCCTGGAAAGAAACTAAGCTTGGTATTGTAGAGCAATACATATTGTCTAGGTTTAAACTCTCGCTTGACAATCTTCTTATCATGGTAATTTTTCGCCTTCTGCTTGTATATCTCATGATTTTCATAGGCTTCAAGGCGCCATTCATCCATCTCATCTAGTTGTAGAAGCCTCTGCTTTCCTGCTTTTTCATAATCCATATTATGCAGTTTTACAGCCCAATATGACATGTGTTCCAACTCCACTGGCAGATGACATGACTTGCCATACACCATCCGAAATGGTGACATTCCCATTGGAGTTTTAAAAGTTGTTCTGTAAGCCCATAGAGCATCATCTAGCTTGAAGCTCCAGTCTTTTCTGGACTCATTCACAGTCTTTTGCAGGATTCTCTTTAATTCTCTATTTGAAACTTCTACTTGACCATTTGCTTGTGGATGATAAGCTGTGGTAACTTTATGGATTACTCCATACTTCTTCAGAACTTTTTCCAACAGCTTATTGCAGAAGTGAGACCCTCCATCACTAATTAATACCCAGGGTATGCCAAATCTAGTGAAGATATTTTTCTGAAGAAACTTCTCCACTACCTTTCCATCATTTGTAACGCAAGCAACAGCCTCTACCCACTTGGATACATAGTCAACTGCTACAAGTATATACTCATACTTGTTGGATGGAGGAAATGGTTCCATGAAATCAATACCCCAGACATCAAATAACTCTACCTCTAGGATATAATTTTGAGTCATTTCTTGCCTCTTGGAAATATTACCCATTCTCTGGCATCTATCACAGCTGGCCACAAATGCATGTGCATCTTTAAAAATTGATGGCCAATAGAAACCACATTCCAGAATTCTGGCAGCTGTTCTTGTTCCAGCAAAATGACCAGCATATTCTGAAGAATGACAGTGCTTGATGATGTCCAATGTTTCTTCATATGGGATGCAACGTCTTAACACTTGATCAGCACATCTCCTAAACAGATATGGTTCGTCCCATATGTACCTCTTGACCTCATGAAGGAACTTTTTCTTATGATGACTGTTTAGATCTTCAAGTAACACTTTACAAGAGAAATAGTTTGCATAATCAGCATACCATGGATAAAATGTTACCTCACAAAGGAAAAGTTGCTCATCTGGAAATTGTTCATTAATGTCAACTTGAGCTTCCATATCCTTAATGTGCAGTCTTGAGAGGTGATCAGCTACTACATTTTCAGTGCCCTTTTTGTCTTTGATTTCCATGTCAAATTCCTGCAGCAAGAGCACCCATCTTATCAGCCTACGTTTAGACTCTTTCTTAGCAAATAAGTATCTCAATGCTGCATGATCAGTATGAATGATAATTTTAGACCCTAAAATGTATGATCTAAACTTATCCAATACAAAGACTACTGCTAGTAATTCTTTCTCAGTGGTGGTGTAATTTCTCTGAGCTTCCACCAATGATTTACTAGCATAATAAATGATTCTGAAAAGCCTTTCCCTTCTCTGTCCCAGCACTGCACCTACAGTAAAGTCAGATGCATCACACATGATTTTAAATTCAGAATTCCAATCTGGTGGAATTATGACTGGTGCTGAGACAAGCTTTTCCTTAAGCAGCACAAAAGATTTCAAACATTCATCAATAAAATAAAATTTCTTTTCCTTTTCTAACAGAATACACAGTGGTCTAGCTATCTTTGAAAAATCTTTGATAAAACGCCTATAGAACCCAGCATGTCCTAAGAAACTTCTGATGCCTTTTACATTAGCGGGAGGGGGTAAATTGCTTATCACATCAATTTTTGCTCTGTCTACTTCTAATCCTTTAGCAGACACCTTATGGCCTAAAACAATACCATCTCTTACCATAAAATGACATTTTTCCCAATTGAGGACTAGGTTAGTTTCCTCACATCTTTTAAGCACTTTCTCCAGATTATTCAAGCAATCATTGAAACTGTCTCCTATAATGGAAAAATCATCCATAAACACTTCTAAAAACTTGCCTATGAACTCAGTAAAGATAGCTAACATACACCTCTGAAACGTTCCTGGTGCATTACACAGTCCAAAAGGCATCCTGTTATAAGTAAAGGTTCCAAAAGGACAGGTGAAAGTTGTTTTATGTTGATCACTAGGTGCTATAGGGATTTGGTTATATCCAGAATAACCATCCAAAAAGCAAAAATAAGGGTGTCTTGCTAGTCTATCTAACATCTCATCAATGAAGGGAATGGGGAAATGATCCTTTCTAGTGGCATCATTCAAAATTCTATAATCTATGCACATACGCCAGCCTGTAACAGTTCTAGTAGGGATCAACTCATTCTTTTCATTTTTTATCACAGTAATCCCTCCTTTCTTTGGTACACACTGCACTGGACTAACCCATTCACTATCTGAAATTGGAAAAATAATACTTGCATCAAGGAGTTTAAGTACTTCCTACTTCACAACCTTCTTCATGGTTGGGTTCAATCTTCTCTGAGGTTGGATCTTGGGTGTATGCTTCTTCTCCAAGATAATCTTGTGTGTACAGAAAGTGGGGTTGATTCCTTTGATATCTGCTATCGTCCATACAATGGCTTTCTTGTGTTTCCTCACCATTTGGAGGAGGCTTTCCTTTTGTTCATCTGTTAAATCATTGGAAACCACAATAGGTAAGCTAGAATCCTTAGAGTTAACGAATGCATACTTGAGATGACTTGGGAGTGCCTTCAGTTCCAACTGTGGTGGTTTTTCAGTTGAGGGAAGCATTGGCTCAGCAGATGGTTGTATATCACTAATGTTGATGACAAAATGAGAAGTCATGCATTCCAACTCACCACTGTAAGCACTTTCTTCTGGAATGTCCATATCCACATCATTGATCAATACATTATTCAGTGGATCAGAACTTCTCAATGAGAGAATCTTATCCATCAACTCTGTATCAGCTGCCAATTGTCTACTCTTGACTTCATCAAAATCGTATGGAAATTTTAATGACTCCAAGAGACTAAATTTTGCTTCCTCTTCATTAACTCTGAGTGTGAGTTCACCATTTGCCACGTCTATCAATGCTCTTCCAGTTCTAAAAAATGGTCGACCTAGTAGCAAAGGCACATCTTCATCTACCTCCATGTCAAGCACTACAAAATCCACTGTAAACATGAATTTGTTTACTGTGACTATCACATCTTCCACAACTCCTTTTGCATGAGTGAAAGATCTATCAGCAAGTTGTAATAAGACATTATCAGGTCTGAAATGCCCTATTCCCAACCTTTCATAGATGGCCAAAGGCATCAAGTTTATGCTAGCTCCTAAGTCACAAAGAGCTCTTCCTTTAAATCTCTCGCCTATGGTCAAAGGTATGGTGAACTTGCCAGGATCCTTCTCTTTCCTAGGAATCTGGTACTTGACAAGTTGGCTCACACTTTCATTCACATTAATGCATCCCATATCAGCTAAATTCCTTCTGTTTGACAATAACTCCTTCATGAATTTAGCATAAACAGGCATTTGTTTCAATGCCTCAATAAATGGGATATTGACATGGATTTGCTTCATCAGGTCTAAAAACTTCTCAAGCTGCTTATCCAACTTCTTTCAAATATCTCTTTGAGGAAAAGGTAAGGCAATCTTCACAGCCTCCTGTTCTTTAGCAAAAGATTTGCTAATTTCTTCATTTTCCTTATTCTGTGCAGGAGGTTCATAACTTTTCTTTTCCTTAGAGTTCTCCAGTTGTTTCCAACTTCTCAATGTAATAGCATGCACTTGTGCTTCCTCTTTAGATTTATCTTTAACCTTTGGATTGGGCACAGTGTCACTTGGAAGTGCTCCTTGAGGTCTTTGGTTCAGAACTTGCATAAGCTGCCCCATTTGAGTTTCCAAATTCTTAATTGAGGTGGTATGATTGGTAAGAACAACATCTGTCTTCTCCATGTACTTGATTAGAAGGTCCTCCATACTAGGCTTCTTTTGATATTGAGACTGTCCCTGTTGTTGGTAACCAGGCTGAGGATTTCTTTGGTAATAACCCTGATTTTGATAGGGTTGATTCCTCTGTTGATAGTATGGCCTCTGCTGGTTTCCATAATTATTATTCAAATAATTTACTTGTTCTGACTCCTCTAGCTCATCTTCATCATCAGCAAGTGCTGCTTCTTGAGCATATTCTGCCATAGTAGTCTTCTGTTTTTCAACAGAATTAACTGAAGTCTTCTTTGGATGGCCTTTATTAACTGCCATGTTGTCCATCTTCTTATTTAACAATGCTATCTGAGCAGATTATGCATTGAAAGACTCCAGCTCATAAACTCCAGACTGCTTCTTGTTTGCAGCCTTTTCCCTTTCATTCCATCCAAAATCATTGTTTGCCAGCAATTCTATGAATCATGAGCATCATCTGGCTCTTTATCCATTATTGATCCTCCAGCTGAGGAATCAATGTGCATTTTGATCTGAGGAGGCATGGCACTATAAAATGTCATCACGATGCTCCAGGATGCTATGCCATGGTGTGGAAAACTTCTGATCAGCTCCTTAAACCTCTCCCAACTTTCATATAATGACTCTCCATCCACATACTGGAAAGAAGAAATCATATTTATCAGTTTCACCATCTTCATGGGAGGAAAGTAGCGAGCTAAGAACTTCTTAACTAGATCTTCCCAGCTATTGATACATCCTGGTGGAAATGAATATAACCAGGAGTGAGCCTTGTTACTCAGTGAAAATGGGAATAAGCGAAGTTTCACTACATCCTCCGAGACTCCATTGTGTCGAAATGTACTACACAGATGCAGGAATGTGTTCAGGTGCTGATTAGGATCTTTAGTAGCTCCTCCTCCAAACTTGTTCTGTTGAACCATTTGGATGAGTCCAGATCTCAACTCAAAATTCTCAGTTGTTATAGCTGGTAAATTTATGGCCTGCGGCATGCCATCAACAGGTGGGATGGAATATTGACGAAGTGTCATCCTCTCAGGATCCACTCGTCCTTCAGTATCATTATTATTTCTGTTGTAGCGATCTCTAGACATTGTGTTTCTTGAATCAGTTCTTGCTGCTGACCATGATCTTGTTCTTGATTGTCTAACAATTCTCTAAGGTTCAGGATCAAACTGCAAGTCTTGAGTACCTTTAGATATTGTCTGCATACACTACACACTTGAACAACAAATTTAAAACTGAAAAAGAATTTAATAAATCATGTTAGCGCAGTTCAAAATAAATCTTATTCTACAAAGAAAAAAAATCCTCGGCAACGGCGCCTAGAAATTGATGGGACGAAACTCGATTGATATTTATATTCACAGCACTCAATCGAAATTCCTATCAACGTCTAATGTAGTATTTAAGATATCGTCTCCACAGGGATTGTAAGCTAAGAAGCATCTTTGAGACTAAGATTTAATCTGAATTGCTGAAAAAATTTATATACAAAATGAATCATAGAATCAGAAGATCATGGAATTATAAAGTTGAGGTGAAGTAAAAATATCTCATGACATTCATTCAATGAAAACTCAAGTCGGTACTCTATTCTGCAATTGATCTTAAACAAAGAATAAACTGATTTGCTAGATCTGATTTCAACTAACTTCTCATGCAAGTTTCATCTTAAATTACAGAATTACCTTCTAAATCATCATCAATGATCTGTTAAAAGATCTCTCGATTCAATTTAACAGATCTCAATTATATAGTTGCATATATCTCTATACTATAATCTATACAACTGATAAGCACAATCTGTAGAAAAACGGATCTGAAGTCTATCTCTAGTACTATGATCCTCTGTTCTTAGATTGAAACCTAATCGCCATCTTTGGTCTAAATCAGATCTCAGATTAACAATATTACGTAACTCTCGTCCTTGTGATTCAATTAGCTCATGAAATCCAGTAGATCTGGCAATAATTGAACAAGAAACGTTGCAATTGAAATGATAATCGACATCAAGATTCAACAGATCAACAGAGCTTTTAGCTAGCACATCTACTTCAGCATATTCAATCAAATACAGAAAATCATCATCGACATGCTCAAGATCTAAATCTTACCAAGGAAGATTGAAGCTAGACTCTGTCACAGTTGTTGCTTCACAATCTTCAAGCTAAATCTCAAAGATCAAGAAAAACAGAGCACAAAACTTCTTCAAGAATCTTCTCTGAAGATGAAGAATAAAGCGTATAGAAGAATCTAGAATTTCTCTTAAAGTATAACAGAATGTCAAGAGTGGAAATCAAACGTCTAAAACAATTTTTTTCTCTAAAAAACTTCACACCAATTGCTTCATCTGAGCTCCGATTTATAGAGTTTAGCTCAGTGGCAATTTCGAAATAAAATCAACAAAGAAACACAAATAGGCGAAGTAACATTTTTTCTCCATATAAGTCGCATGTTCCTTTGCCTGAACCAAACGACATCTTCCTATTTCGCTTGTCATGATCGCCAAGCTTCAACTCTTTCCAGGCGAAATATCCTAAATATTGCCTTAATGCGTCGCCTGATGCTCAGGCGAGTGGACCTATTTCGCCCAAAACAACTTTTCATCTAACATCTCCTTAGGCGATATCTCATCAAATGTCGCCTGTGATAAACCATAAGTTTGGCGACATCCCGCTTATTTCGCCTACAACATCGCCTCAAGGTAGGCGAGACTTCATCTTCATCGCCTGCTTCACTGTCGAGAACGGCGATATGCAAAGGCGAAGGATCTCTGAGTCGCCTCTCTTACTTTACTCTTTGAGGCGAAGATGTCTCTATGCCGCATGCTTCGTCGCCTTTTACTTTGAATTATGGCAAGATCTTCAGGCGAATTTCCTTCTTCAGCAACATCATTTCGCCAATCGCTGACTTTGAATGAATTTCTGATTAGGTCCCTCTTTCTTCTGAATTTGCACATTTTAACTCCTTTTTCACAACTTTTCATCCAAGTCCATGTCTCAGCAATAATAGTCTAGAATTACTGGAAATGCATTCAATATCTCATCTTTTAGTTTCAATTTTATTTCATTTATACTCATAAAAGATGCTAAAATATAGGTAAATTCTAGACTTATCAGGTAGTTTACATTCAAATAGAGATTTGGATCATGCATGTGTTTGTGGATGGACCCTGTAGGTTACATGTACAAGTGGTGAAGTGCCAATTAGTTTTGATTGGGCTTATTACAAACAAATGAAAATTATAGCTCTAGAACCCCAAACCAATCCCCTTACCAATAGACCTAATCCCCAGGCATAAAGTAATTACATAAATTATTATTTCATAACTAGATGCAATCCCAAACAAATTTTTATAAAGTCATGCTATGGTGGCAAACTTGTAATAATATGTCTACTAAAGGTTGAAAAGATAATTTGAGAAGAAAAATATAGAAACATTGAATAAAGAGGTTTTCAATCATCTATTTAATTTATTTGAAATATTAGAGAAAGAAAGTCATAAATATTTTTATATATCTATGTGCTCATATTTATATTTTTATAATCCTACTATTTTAACAGATCAGATTCACTCTGTCTATACGGTAATTAAGTTAAATATATCGCTATATAAGAGAATACAATCAATATAATTTATTGGTGGTCACAAAATAACATTAAGAAGATTGAATTGCATATAGATTAAGTGAGGGATGGATAATTCACAAAACATATATTATAAAGAAAAAACACGTATGAAAAGAAAATAAAAGCATTTATTAGAGATTAAAGAAACAAGACACTATAACCAAAGGAAGGAGATAAGAGATTGAGAGGAAAATAAATAAAGGTAAAAGGAAGGCCATATTTAAACAGATGAAAGATTGAAAAAAAAGATAGATAAGAGGATTGTATTAGTTAAATAAAGAGGAAGCAAACTAAGAGTATGTATGGTGTTCGCCAACTAAGAACATGTAACATTACTGAAGCAAATCAAGATAAAGACATTAGTTTTATCTGTCTTATTTGCAATGTCACTCGAGAGTCCACCACCACTACAACAACTGTGTGTAGCCAATGTGCCACTAGATATCATAATGATTGCTTAGGAACATTGTTGTCGGCTAATACAGGTTCTCATTAATGCTGTTCAAAATATTATTGTAGGATTTGTGAAGAAGGGAATGACAAGTTTGAGAATAATGGTTTTATCAAGTGTCAGCAGTGTCAAGGTAACTTCCATTGGAATTACATTGGAGATTATGAAATTGGAAAAATCTGGTTTTGTTGTGAGAAATGTGAAAAGCTTTAGTTTTTTCTTATTGTTTACTATATATTTAAAGTAATTTACATTATAAAAGTGATTTGGATCATGCATGTATTTGTGGTTGGAGCCCGTAGGTTAAATGTACAAGTGGTGAAATGTCAATTAGTTTCGATTGGGCTTTTTACAAACAAATGAAAATATAGCTATAAGACCCTAAATCCATTCCCTTGCCAACAGATCTAATCCCAAGTCGACATAAAGTAATTATGTAAATTATTGATTCATAGCTAGATGCAACCCCAAACAAATTCTTATAAAGTCATGTTGTGGCAAATTATAATAATATGTCAACTAAAGGTTGAAAAGATAATTTGAGAAGAAAAATATAGAAACGTTGAATAAATAGGTTGTCAATCATCTTTTTAATTTATTTGAAATATTATAAAAAGAAAGTCATAAATATTTGTATATATCTATGTACTTATCTTTATATTTTTACAATCTCACTATTTTGACAGATCAGATTCACTCTATCTATATAATAATTAAGTTAAATATAACATAATATAAGATAATACAACCAATACAACTTATTGGTGGTCAAAATAACATTAAGAAGATTGAATTGGATGTAGATTAAGTGAAAGAGGGATAAAGGAGAGAACAATATTATAAAGAAAAACGCGTGTGAAGAGGAAATAAAAGCATCGATTAGAGATTGAAGAAACAGAACACTGTGATCAAAGGAAGGCGATAAGAGATTGAGACAACAAAAAATAAAGGTAAAAGGAAGGTTATATTTAAACAAATAAAAGATGGCGAGAAAGATAGATAAGAGGAGGGTTATATACAAACAATTTACGGAGGATTTCATTATTACAAAGGTATGTTGATTTATTTGTTGATCTATCAAATTTGATATGATAATAAATTTTATTTATGTTATTATTTTTTAGAAATCATCTTACTTTTTCAATGTAAAGGTGTATACCTATAAGAATTGAATTTTTTGGTTAATGAGATTGAAAAAGATATGTATTTCTCATGATTTATTTTTTTGTTTTAAACTCTCTCTCTTCCTTCTTCTTCTTATTTTATTTTTTTTTAAATCTTTTCATATGGGAAACAGTGATAGACCATAAAAAAATCTCTATAGATAATATCATCCTTAACTAGAGGCTGAATCAAAGTAATCCCTAACCCAAGGATAAATTTTATAATTTTCGAATCAAAATATGAAGTAAAATATTGACCATAGTTGAATCTTGATGTTTTCTCCTCCCTTAAAAAAAATAGCATGTGTCTGTGATTATGAAATAATCACTAATGTGTGGTGAATTTTCAAGCATGCTCTCATCTTCATCCTAGATTTACATGTTATAGAATAATTTATGGATATAAATTTACGATGGATGTGGGGGCAAGCTTAGAATTTCATCATTTTATAAGTGATTATTCTATGATCGCACTAACCCCAAATATACTTAGGAAATAAATCCAAATTTGAATTGAGATATTTTTCCTTTTTTTTTATTACATTCATTATATCAAAGTCCTTTATTATTATTATATAATTTATTTCTTTATTTATTTTTTTTAGGATCTATATGTAAATCAAAAATTGATGGTTGGGTATCTTTCTTGATATCGCATTTCAATAAGTTTTCACTTCAATATTTCATATGTAAATCATCTTTCAATAATAATTTATAAATCACTTTTCAAATTATTATTTTTAATTACCATTTAAAATGCTTTTGACTTTTTTTATTTTATTTTTAGTTATACTGATAAATTAAAAAAATAAATATTTGAATCATAACTACTAAAGATTTACATATACCATATCTAAATAAATAATAGTTTTAACTTAAATGGTAAGAACTCAGAGTAATAAAATTCTTTTATTATAGGTATTAGAATGACATGGACTAGGTAGATTGTATGTGGATGATCAATTGATTTGTAAATACAGTAAGAAATGGAAGATTCAAGTAAAAGAAAACACGGGAACAAGTACCTGTCAGACTTGGTTGAAAGCGGAGTAGTAGCAGCTGGCGCAAGAGTTCGATATGGCAAGAACAAGGACAAAGCACTTAAACATGGACGTATAGTCGACAACCGAATTCAATGTGATTGTTGTCATTTGATGTTTCAACTCAACCTCTTTGAACATCATGCCGGTAGGAAAAATCATAGACCATCTGAAAACATTTACTTAGAAGAAGACAACATATGTTTAAAAGATTGTATAAGTCAAATGAAGAGGAAGCAGACCAAGAGCGTTTATGGTATTCGGCAACCAAGAACATGTAACGTTACTAAAGCAGATCAAGATAAAGACACTAGTTTTATTTGTCTTGTTTGCAATGTCACTGGAGAGTCTTCCACCACTACAACAACTTTGTGTCACCAATGTGCCACTGCATATCATAACGACTGCTTAGGAACATTGTTGGTAGCTAATACAAATTCTAATTGGTGTTGTCCGAAATGCTGTTGTAGGATATGTGGAGAAGGTAAGGACAGGTTTGAGAACAATGGTTTCATCAACTGCCAGCAATGTCAAGGTAAGTTTCATGGGAATTGCATTGGAGATTATGAAATTGGAAAAAACTGGTTTTGTGGTGAGAATTGTGAAAAGCTTTTCTCTCGTCTTGATGAGGTTACACAAAACCCTATTGATATACATGATGATTTGACTTGGAAACTATTGAAGTCATCTGATAAGCAATTGCTAAAATCTGCTTCTGATGCAATGCATGAATGTTTTGAATCAGTCACTGATCCTTTTACTGGTAAAGATATATTGTTCGAGATCTTTGATGATAAAAAAAAGGAGAAGAATGTGAAACAATCTAGCTATGGAGGATTCTACATAAGTGTTATACAGAAGAAAATTAAGAAAAATAATGTTGTTGTGACTACTGCTGCAATTGTGAAGGTATTTGATGAGATTGCTGAGATACCTTTGGTGTGTACAAGGTTTAAATATAGAAAACAAGGTCTTTGTGGTATTATGATGGATCGGTTGGAAAGGATGTTGGTTGATTTGGGTGTCAAGAATATCATTTTACCTTCAACTCCTACTGCTCTGCACACATGGACTGATAAGTTTGGCTATTCAAAGGTGGAACAATCTGAAAAACCGCTTCTGCTGAGGTATAATTTCTTGAATTTTGGTGACACAATTTTGTGTAAGAAGAGGATAGAGTGAGGTTGTGGTGACGTTAATTTTTTCAAGTATTGAAAACTTGGAGTGGTTATTAAATAAATTTCTAGTTAGGACTTGGTACTTATAGATGTATGGATGTTATTGCTGAAAGTACTTTCATCGTTATGTAATAAGGTTATGAATTTGGTGGGCTGCTTTAATTATGAACTTGTGCGACTTCTATCACTTTGGTAGTAGAATTTGCTTCCATTATATGAGGGGCTTGCATATGTTAATTTGTTATTATTATTTTTCTTAATTGATGAATTTAGCGTGTGTTTTGGTAAATAGCTTTTTAAGTAAGGGTAGATTTTTATTACCATTTTGGTAATTTAGATATTTGAAAGAAACTTTTTAATTAGCTTAAGTTTTTTAATTAGCGATTTTTAGATAGTTACTTGAATTACTTGAAGTAGCAGTCCACAGATCACTAATTTTTTAAAATAAAAAAAAAATTAAAAAAAACTCTTATTTTACTCTAATCGAATTATAAATATTACTAAAATACCTTTAGTAACATTACAAGCTCTTTTTTTAGTTAATTAGTTATTACTACAATATTATAAAATTTAAATTAAAAATATCTTTTTTTTTAAACATGAATATTACCACTAATATATAAATATATTATACAGTAAATTAAAAAATAGTATATTGTATTTTTTACGTCATTTTACTTCTTACAACTACATTAACATTTAAGTGATATTATCAAGTATTCATTTTAAACTGCTACTTCAACATCTAGTTAATACTTAATCGTTACTTTAATAGTTACCTACACATATGATGTAACTGTGTCAAACATACACTTCCGCTTTGTTTGGATGAAAAATTCTATCATTCATTAATGTATGATATTGTATAGAATTGTGTTGTATTGTATAGAATTCACTTTTTCATGTTTGGGATGTATTGGTTTGTATGGTATTGTATTATAAATAATTGAGAGCATATTGAAAGTTTAGATGAGAAAAACCATGTCAACCAACCAATTTGGTGGTTTTAAAATTTGAGGAAAAAAACATCATACAACACAACACAATCCCATGAATCATAACTTTAAAATTAAAACAAATAAGAATTTACTAATCCAATACAATACAATCTCATTTCAAACCTCAAAACAAACAAAAGCTTAAATTCATCTAGTATATAAAGTTAGACAGGTCAAACTACTATGATTGAGTGGTGTACCTAAGCCGGTCTATCACTGTCTGATGGATTTGCTATGATTGAGTGGTGTACCTAAGCCGGTCTATCACTGTCTGATGGATTTGCTTCTGGTCATCTTCTATTTGGAATAGGATATTCGTGATTTCATTCCCTAAATCTTTAATATGTCATTTTATTGCCTTTTTCATATTCTTCAAATTTAGGATGAACGTGGATTGATATCTATAAAATCTACCTCAATTGAAAATATTTTAAATTTTTTTAGTTTTAAAAGGAAAATTTTTACTTTTAATTTGAAATAAATTTTTTTAAATTTTAATTTCACAAAATAAATTTTTATGTTTTTTTCTATCATCACGGATCAATAAGCTGGAATGTCAAAGCTAATACCACATGGGTAATGTGGTAAAGTAATGTCCTATGTTTTGTACAAATAGTATTCACATGGTTGGATTAGTATGAGACATTTTAGGTGTTATACCAAAAACAAATTCGTACATGCTCGACCCTGAGCAAAACAGATAATATCATACTAATATAGAATTTGAGAAGCAGCTCCGGTGGTCCATTAGTAATAAGGTCGGTTATGAATCGCGAATGATTTCCGTGCGAAGGGCAAAAATATTATGAGTCTACTCAACTTTAATTTATATTATTTATATTTATGAGTCAAAATTTATAAAAAATTTATTTAAACTTTTCAAAAATCAAAAGTAATTAAGTTGTGTAGATAATCGGGAAGCAGATATATTTTGCTTGCTTCCAGGTGATGCTTAAGCTCATTTTTGCAAATGTTTTAAAAAATTTAGTTTTATAAGTTTTTTTTATAAAAAAGTCTAAAAGTACAATAATTTTAAGATTTTATTTAAAACTAATAAAAAAAGTTTATAAAACCTAATTTCGCGTATTATATATATATATATATATATATATATATATAATGAATTCCAAATTGAAAATTTGGTTGAGTTTGAATTTTCAACCCATTGCTTTTTATTACATAATGTAAAAATCATTATTATCATTGTAGTGGTTTGGAACTACAGTTTATCCGGACTGATTGGACCCGATGGTTTACGGCAAAGTATGGACCGATTCCAAGAGTAAAGGTATCCTGCAAAAGAATATAGAAACGTCCGAGCGGACCTATGGACACCGGTGTGGTGTCTGTCGTAGGCACTCCGACACTCAAGTCAGTTCTGGACTGAAAACAGATAAGAAATCAAATGAACGAAAAAAATAATTAACTTCTTGTGATCTATGGTTCCTGTCGGAAGTACGGCCTCGGAAGATAAGCGACAGACACTTGAAGAAGCACTGGGCTTTGCTAGTTGAGATCGATAAGACGATCTGAGTTGTTAACTATGCACAGGAGTGTAATCGGAGATGAAGGTAGTTGAATAAGGATTTTGACAGAGTTTCAGTAAGTTAGAGAGCGTCCCCGTTTGTGAGGTCAGGTCTTCTATTTATAGAGGCTTTGGGAGTCGTTGCCAGATTCTGCCGAGATCTTTGCGGAAAGATCTCCGCAGAATCTGGGATTTCCCCAACAGCTTACTTGGTCAGCCGATGAACCTCGGAAGGAACATGGGCCATCAGGCCTCTCAGAATCATTGGGCCTGAGCCTTTCGGAACCGTCAGGCCTGAGCCTGGGCTTTAGCCTGTTAGGCGTTTTGCGCTTAGATATTAATTCCAGACCGGGCTTAGTGTTTTAGCCCCCTATAATTATTATTTTTTTTTTCATTGCAATTTTCAATAATTATTATTTTTTTAGTATTCCAATTTTAAGCTATCTAGTTGCAAATATAGGAAACGGATTCAAATCCACTATTTTTACAAATTGGAAAATGAACAAACCCAAATCTTGAATGAAATGGAAAAGAAAGGGACATGATTTAATAATACAATAGAAATTGTCCAACACAGCTTAAAATGGAAATGAACCGATAATCTACACCATACATTCGAACCTCCGGAATAGAAAAACTGACAGAAGAGAGAAATCAATGTTTCCGTAGAGCAAAAGCAGAGATAACGACCAACACGATGAACACAACCGCAGCAATGAAAGAAGCCACGACAGCTCCACTGACTTTCTGACAAAAATCACCAAATTGCTGACAAATAGCAAACCAGTTTGTGTTTGGATTACCATTATGAGCCAAGTACACTATTGCAGCCGCCGCCGAAGCTGCAGCTGTTGTCAGAGTCAACGCTACCTGAAAACACACACCCCATACATATTTTAAAAACAGGACACTGGAATTTGAATGAATGGATGGAATTTGAAAAACTTACAGTGTCGAGAATGAGGAGAAGAAGCCTGGGAGCAGAAGCATGGGGGCGAATAATGGTGACAATAGAGAAGGGAAGGGAGAGAACAAGGTAACCACCAACTATAGCCATTGCGATGACAAAGAAAGTGAAGGTGGGAAGATCATCATAACTAGCTTCGAACTGGAAAAACTGAGTGAAAAAGGGAAGTGTTTCGTCGCTGGTTCCCATGGTGGCGGCAGCAGCTAGGACTGCTATAACTGCACCCAGTCTTAACACGAAGTCCAATATCCCCAACCCCTTTTTGTACCCTCCTGGCTTCCTGGGAGTTGCCATTAGTGGTGCTTTTCCCTTAGCCACCGCGCTGGACTCGGGTACATCGATGCTGGTTGAATCGCTCCTCATTTTGGTTTTGAATGTTGTTTTTGTTGAGAGGATGTGTTTGGGGTGGTGGTTTTTATATGAGAAGATGGTCAAAGGGTGGGAGTGAGAGGAGTGGTTGACTTGACTGTGGAGAAAAGGATACCTAATCATTTTAATTAGTCAGGTCAACTAAACCATGTAGCGATGTGGAAGAGTGGTCTCTCCCTAATCCACTTTGAAGGATATTGATGATAATCTCAAATTAACGAATCTGTTAACATGTTAGGTCGAGCTACGAAATTCAGGTATTTTTGCATTTTGTGGTATTTTAAAAATACAAGTTGGAGGTG
Source organism: Cardiospermum halicacabum (assembly GCA_031304145.1). Taxonomy (NCBI): domain Eukaryota; kingdom Viridiplantae; phylum Streptophyta; class Magnoliopsida; order Sapindales; family Sapindaceae; genus Cardiospermum; species Cardiospermum halicacabum. The sequence goes on from CM062392.1 coordinate 18,446,521, forward strand.
TACAATATTATTTTTAGTTTTTATTTATTTGATTCAATGGAAAAGCCTGCCAAGGGAGATTGATACGTTAATATGTTGTTACTTCATTCCGCATTTTAAAATTTAAAATCGTACTTATGTGTCATTTTAAATTTTGTTGGTTATAATTGATATCACTAATTAAAATTAGTAATTAAAAGTGGTCGGAAAAACGGTTTGGATAAAAATAATAGTTGGAGCATATGATTATAATAATTGTTTGATGATAGAGATTCAAATAATGATCGGTACAAAATAAAATAAAATAAAAAACTGGTGTAATTATTTAACTTGTCTTTATTAATATTTAATACAAGTATATTTTGATAGTTTCCAAATAACGGTTCCAATAGCATTGGAGAGAAAGTTACTTTCAATAATATTTATCAAATAGTTATTTGAAACTGCTCCTGCCGAATAATTATTTTTAAAAACACTATTACAATAAACTATTAGACGCTCCTCAATCGGTTAACATTACACGCTAAATCTTGAAAACTGAAAATAGCATCGGTACATGTGTAAATGAATCTTGAAATGTATGAAAATAGCGTTTAACGCTATGGTTGGAGAAGGCCTTATACACCATGAAACAACAGACTTGATTTTTTTGTTTCTTACTGTGTAATACCAGGAAATGAAAATTTAACTTCCCGGTATTACACACCATATTGTACAATAGTAAACATATTAAATTTGATATAATATTATATTATTATTATCCACAGTTTTCCGGAGAGTTAAATAAAATTATGGTTATTTTATCATTTATATTTCATTCCCATTTTTTTCACCAAGAACGTTCTATTATTCGCGAACAGTTCAAATTCGACTCGTTTGAAATTCGATTTGAATTGGGGTTAAAAAAACCTTTTAACAATTGAGTCTAAATCCAAACTTAAATGAGCCGAGCCTCCAAACTAAAAAACAGTGAATTTAAACGAACCTACTATATTTTATATTACATATATATACACTTTTATATAATTATATTAAAATAATATTTTATTTAAAATATTAAATGAGCCGAATTTAAGTTGAACTTGAAATTGTACATTAGTTTGTGACCTCGAGCCAAATACTAGAAGTTTGTCGAAATTATAGTCGAGCTTGAACTTGAGCTTTTGATAAAAAGAAATTGAGTTTAAGTTTATACAAATTCAGTCTGGACTCAAATAAACTTACAGTACAAATTGTATCACGTGTCATTTTTATTAGATTATCTTATGCAACAATATATAATCGTGCAAAAAGTTATTGTTGCATTAATTTTCCTATTCATTTATTATTTTTATAACAAATTTGTAATTTTTTAAAATTAATTATTTTTAAATCATTTTTTAAAATTTTAAATTCATTCAATTATATAACATATTTTTAATTTTAACAAATTATTTTGCAACCTAAATTTTCTTTTATTTTATTGTGATTATTTTTATGAATATGTTATGGGGCTGAAGAATCATATTCATTTGATGTGCAGGTAAAGATTAGTGATCACGTAAGTCTGTTTCTTGTAAATCAAGTAGTAGAAGAGATCATATTTTTAAGTTGTTAAGAATGGGCTCGTGTGATGTTAAAAGTATTAAAAAAAGGTTGTCCATGTAGTTAGCTTAAGTTGAGTAAGGGCAGTATTATAATTTATAAGTTAGTTAGGGTTGTTAGGGTGTAATATAGTTGTATTGATACACCAAAAAAAAAAAAAAAAGTGACTTTTAGCAAATTGATTCACTTTTCTCTTCTTCTTGATTTTCTTATTCAACTATGACCTAGTTAGTTCATATAGTATTAGAGCAAACAAGATTAACAAAAATATGCTACTTCCAGCTTTCTAATGTTCGAATTGAAGAAGATATTGAAGAGATTTCATCAGATATGAGGTTTTTGCTTCAATTAACTGTGACCAATGGCAGTTGGAGATGAAGGCAAGTCAACATGAAGTTCTATTATAGTGAAGATCATCTGTAGCTCCCGAACTCTGATCACCCTAGTATGTCTCTAGTTTTTACACAGTTTAGTGGAAAAATTTTCAATGTTTAGAGTAGATCCATTAGAATAGCTTTAGGGGCAAAATAAAAGTTAGGTTTTATTGATGGGACTTGTGTTATGCCCGGTGAAGGATCTAATGATTTAGAAAGGTGGAAAGATGTAAACTATATGGTCACTTCATGGATGTTGAATTCAATATCAAAAGAGATTGTTGAAGGTTTCTTATATACTTCATCCTTATCTCAACTTTGGACCGAGATTCAAGAGAGTTATGGTGAGACAAATGAACCTCTGATATATCAATTAAGAAGGGAAATCATTTCATATCACAAGGAAATATGACAATTGTTGAGTATTATACAAAGCTCAAAATGCTTTAGGATGAACTATTGTGTTTGGTTCCAATGCTGAAAGAAAATCATGAGTGTGAAACATCTAAAGAACTTGTGATATGATATTTACTAGTGACCTCATGGAATTTCTTATGAGCTTCATGACAGATTTAAGCCTATAAGGGACCAAATCTTGTTACTAAAGCCACAAACTCATGTCAACAAAGCTTTCTCAATGGTCACTAAAGTAGAAAAACAAATGGATGTTTAAGTGTTTCTCAATACTAATAGATCAGCTTTGTTTTGCCAAAACACAATAAGGAAACTCAGGCCAGAATCTGAACAGAAGGAAGGATGACAAGAAAAATAATAGTAACTGTCATCATTATGGTGGAAATGGACATTTGAAAGAATCTTATTTCAAATTGGAGGGATATCAAGACTAGTATAAAATAGCTCGTGATAAAAAAAGTAAAAATTATGTCAATATGTTAGTTGCAGGGGCAAATGCTGTTACTAGTAGTGACAGCAGTGATAAATCCTTTGAAAACACAGAGAATGGCTCATAAATCTCAGGTGTCATAAAGTAGGAGGTAACTAAGTATATTAGCATACTCAATCCAAATATTGCCAATTTGGTTAGCCTACTAGAGTCATTGGGTAATTCTAAAATTCTTGCCTTTAACTATTTTTAGAGATACCTGTAGTGAATCATAAATTATTGATACTAGAGCTAGTAGTCACATTACTAGAAATTTGAACCTATTTGATGATGTTTATGATCTTCAAAAACCATGCATAGTTACATTTTGGCACTATAGCTGATTTAACTAGCTCGGTCTAGCTGTATTAACTTTACTACTAGCTAGTTAGGCTATCCCATCCAGTGGTCATGAGTGGTTTCTTTCGCAGCATTCGAATTCGTTATTTGCCACCTTAAGGATCATGTAGAAGCATGACGAGTACCAACTGATCCAGCAGCTCAGTCGGTACTCAACATGCTTTCACATGATCCTTAAGGTGGCAGATCATGGGTTTGAGTAATGGGGAAACGCGAAAGAAACCGAAAAAAATGGATTTGGTTTTATCGATATGAGAAAAAAAGTCAGACGTGATGTTTTTTTTGGATCTTTGTGGGCTGGTAATTTTGATCAATTGGCAAGTAAACTCGAATAAAGAAGGGTAGTGAGAAGCAATTCGGTAAAGGCTCTGACAATATGCTGGAATAGGTGTCCTTATGGCATGTTCCGAACCCCCAAAGTTGTCATGATATTGATGTCCACAATTATACGGGCATCTGGTCAACATGGATGTAGGTGGTGGAAAGTATGTCGATGGCCGAGGAGTTTCCTTGAAGCTAATGAAGGAAGTTGCACAGTAGTTTATTCAGCAATTGTTTCGACATATGCCAAGAACAACAAATCTTAGGTTGATGGTTCCTAAATGGTTAATCTTGAGATGTTTTGTACTTAAATAGGCATACATTCATGGTGGGGTATGATGACTCTATTTTGAGTTGTGGTCGTTGGAATGAGACAAAGGGAATTCTCGTCAATGGGTGATTTTTAGGATTATGATGAGAATTTGGGTATACTCTGATATCCATAATTAATTTTGTAATTTGAAAAAAAAAACTCAAAGACTATTTGGAAGTGTTATATTTGATTAGGAATTATATTTCCTAAAATGAATTCTAATTAAGAAAGAGATCCTACAGAATTCTAGTAAAACCTCTATAAATTAATACTCGATAAATTAATAATCTCGATAAAATTAATAATTTGTTCAGTCCCAACTTGAGACCAATACAAAATTGCAACCCAATCGATAAATTATAAGATAATAACTTTTTTTGAAAGCCCAGTGTATATAAATAGGTCCCAATGAAATTATAAATTAATAATTACTAAAATATTCCAAATACTAAGATGGTCTAGTAAAAATATTAGGGATAATGTAATTGTAGGTACCTATAGTTGTGCAAAATTTTCATTTAGATACTTCAACTTTGTGAGGTTTCATATAGGTACTCCAACTTGCAAATTATAGGTCATTTAGATCCTTTGGTTGTCGTGGCATAATCTGTGAGAAGTAGCTATATGAAACATCGTAAAGTTTGAGTACATGTATAAGATCTAATTTTCAAGTTGAAGTACCTATATGAAATCTCGCAAAGTTGAAGTACCTATATAAGGATCTAATTTGCAAGTTGGAGTACCTATATGAAACCTCGCAAAGTTGAAGTATCTAAGTGAAAATTTTACATGAAACTATATATTTTGGTACCATGAACTAACTTTTTACTTATTCAAAAATAATGAAGTTGACAAATTCATTAATCTGTGAATGTACATTGGACTTGGAAATTTAAAGATCATACGTAAAACCTCTTTAAATTAATAAATTATTAATTTATCAATATAATAATGTCTCGCTAAATTAATAAAATATCTCGGTCGTAACATTATTAATTTATAGAGGTTTTATTGTAGGAAAAAATTTTCTTAGTGGTTTAGGACTACTTTGTGGTTAAGTAATACTATAAATATGATGCTTGTATCTATTATTAGATATCCTGAGAGAATAATGTAGATCTAGTTAGTTAGCTTTGGAAAGAGTCTGAGAAGGGGTTTGGGAATCAAAAGACTATGGAGATCTTGATTTCCAGGATCGAGTCCTATTATCTTGTGAGAGTCATATGAGGAGAGTTTGTGTAGAACTATGACCAATGTAATTGGATTGAGGAGTGAAAGAGTTGCATTCTAGTTGTAATTATTTATCTATTGTTATATAGTGAATTAGTCTCTCGTCGTCTTGACGGTCGTGACTTTTTCTCATTTGAGTTTCCATGTAAAACCTTGTATCTTATTTTCCATCTCTATTTTCTTGTCTTATGTATGTATGTTTTACTTTGTGGTTACCTATACTTGTCACCACGGCATTGGATCACTGATTTCTTTAACAAATGACATTAAAGCTAGCCAAGTTTTCCCAATAGGAAATAGTATTTACAAACTAAATTAATGCTAACAAAGGTCCTCCCTTGACTCATAAAAATCTAACCAAGTAATAGCCACTGGAAGGTTGATTGGGAGTTCGTATATTCTTGAGAAGACTAATAACCAAATTGTCGAAGGTTCCACTCTTGAGATGTTGCCCTTCTAGTGTACTCTGTTCAAAACTTGAGTCACTCTTAAGAGGATGTCCTTCTAGTGTACTCTATTCAAAACCTGGGTCAATTGCTAAACTTTTTTTGTAATAAGCCTACTATTTTATTTTTAAAGTCTTTTAAATTCTCATGGCATCAAAGGCTTGAACATGCTTCTTCAAACTGTATTAAAACATATACCATATATGTCTTTCAAAAACTATGATGATTCTAATCCTTGTTATGTCTATCATCTAGTTAAGCAGTAAAAAATATTCTTTACAAGACTTGATAAAGCTGCTAACATTTTTTAACTTGTCCATGTTTATTTGTGGGGACCATATACTCGGTTCTTTGTCACAGGATCCCCCTAATTTATCACTTTTATAGATGATTCAACTAGAACCATTTGGATTTATTACAGAAGACACAAATTCTAAATTACGTTAATTTTATCTACTTTCATTGCCTCTGTCCAAAACCAATTCAATCAAACAATAAAAGCTTTCATAATAGACAATTGTACTGAGTTTATTTTATTGTCTCATAAACAATTATTCATGAAAGATGGCATTGCTGACCAAACAACCATACTATATACTCCCCAGTAAAATGATGGAGTTGAGAGAAAACACAAAAATTTACTTAACCTTGCAAAAAACAGTCTACTTTCTCAAGCCAACTTACCCCTAAAGATTCAGCTGATGTTATATAGTCTACAGCTTATATTCTTAATAGACTACTTACACCTATCTTACAATGGAATACACATCTTGAATCCTTACATAAAAAACCACCGGATTATATTTTTTTCTAAGAAACTTTTGTTATCTTTGTTTTATAACCAATATTAAGTCACACCAGACAAATTTTGATGTAATGCCCAACCCCCGACCACAGCGGGGCCGAGAAGGGAGACCGAAATGACACATTACATTCATTCGATACTTTTAGTGCGGAAAATAATCATAAAATCAAAATAGTCAAATATAAAATGAAATCAATAACCTATTCCGAAAACAATAATATAATCTAAATAATTCATTGGAAATAAAAACTGCTTGTAAAAAAAATAAACATAAGATCCAAATACTTCATTTAAATATAAAAGCTGCTTCGCAATTCATAATAAACATTCATTCAACAGTTTACAACTCCCAAAATAACATATCCAAAATATAATAAACTGGAAACATTTAAAATGTTTACATATACTTCAAAAGCTATCAAAAATTAATAATTGACAATTCTCGATTTAGTTCGAACTAAAGAAAACTTGACATGCTTTAAAATGCTATGCTGGGACTCTCAATATGCTCGATCACTTGTTTCACATTTCAATAAAAGAAATAAGAAAAAAGGAAAAGCATCAATGTCGTGTCTGGTTAGCAACTCACACTCCAACAAACACAAGCAAATGCGTACAATACATTTATGAAGGGGCACACAAATGCACCTAAACTATCAACCAATCATGTGAGAAAACAAACCCACCCAATCGTGTAGTATTTATCATGTGTATAATAAATTACATTACTCATTTTAGCATCATTTATGCTCATTGAATCCATTTAACATTGCATGGTGTCTAAGTAGGTTCTTTATAATCATTTAAAACCCCGAAAATAATCAACAATCTATACAATCATCACTCAATAGCATTCACATTAAAAGTTCCAATTCGTTTAGAGTGTCACTAACCTAGTATCAATAATGAAACGGGATCAATTAGGCCAAAGCCATACAATAGGGTATGAAGACCGAAATCCGTAGCACCGTTTATTCCCCCTCGGGACGGACAACTACCTTAGGATTCCATCAATCAGGTTCAAAGACCACAATACAATAGGGCCGCAAGCGGTGGTGCTGTCACACCCAATAGGAGTCGTCACTCAGTTACAACTGTGGTTAGCTAAACCAAAAGACCTATGTATCCAATAGGTTGAGAATTCTCGGGTATCTCTAATACATTCTATCACTATTTCAACCACGACTAGGGCAATCATTAGTTAATTAATTTAGGTGAATATAATGCACACAGAACAGTTTAACATCCATTTAGGCAATTCAACATTCATTGGCTTGCAATCATCAATTATGGGTACATTACTAGTGCCTTATCCAGTTATTTCCAACTCTAACTAACCAAAGTTAAGTCTAACATGCTAGTATACCCTTATCAGAATATCTATATCCAACAATAATCCAGGAAATAGTAGCAAATCATTATTCCATTCTATCGTCATTATCTAATATTACTAATTAACAACTCAGGTCATTATGTTGTTATTCAATTTATTGCACAATTCAATAAAACATACATCAACCACATATGGAATATAAAACAATGTTGCTAACCTTTCTTCCATAGACAACAAACTAAGCGTCGCCGGTACGATCCTCTGCACCTTATGCTTCGCCTAACAATGAACAAGGAATCACTTAGACAATTGATACGAAGAACAAAACCTATTTTAATCCCTAAGAAAACGACGATCGAACGAATGATAGATGATGACGATAGCAATACTAATCCAAGCCCCAATTCAATCTACAATTCCAATCGCTATATCCATCTAGGATTCTACCCAACCAAAACCCTAACCAATCAATAATTCAAAGATCCCCAAATCCGCAACAACAAGACCCAAAAACCCTAGCAATCATTCTAACATCAAGCGAGAGTCCTAGAAGAGTCGAGATATTTCTTACCGGAGTTCTATCGATGCAAGTGAGGGTTTGAAACAATTAAAGAGAATCACTTGGATTCGATAGGTTTTAATCTTAAAACGGCCTGATCGGTCTTTGGCAACAAGGTTGGCGACATAGGGCCTATGTCGCCAGAGGTGCCCGAGACGAGTCCTTTGATATAGTTGAAAACGCATGCTGGCAACATGACTAGCTACATAAGGCCTATGTCGCAAACGCTGGCGACATGGCTAGCGACATAAGGCTTATATTGTCAGCACTGCAAGTGCTGCATACCTCTGTTTCCTCATTCGTTCGATATCGTTTCAGTTTCGGTTCTGACGAAAAACTAATGAAACATTGATAAGCATTCTCTTAACCATTCAATGAACATAATATCACTTTGATTAACTATAAAGGATATTCATAAAATTAAAAACCAAATCCGGTTCAATAATATGAAATCGTTTAGCTCTAAAATCGAGACGTTACATTTGATATGAGAGCTTTCCAATGTATATTTATTGGTTATACCCCTAGTTTAAAGATTATAAACTTTATGATTTGAAATCCCATCAAATTCTTATTAGCAAGGATGTCATCTTTTTTGAAACCATTTTTCTTACTAAATAGATTCTACCAAATCCAACTGTCCTCCAACTATTGTTGATCCTACTACTAATAATGAAATAGATCCAAATGATTTAACAGATACACATTTAATTGATATTTTTAATGATCAGCATTCCGCTACTCATTGTCCAGCCATAAACACTTCAGTTCCTAAATCCAATCATTCAATTGTCAATCCTAAAATGCAAACACTTACTACATGTTCTTTACATAATTCTATTGTTATTAATTATCTATCAAAGGCAATTTCTTCACCTCATATTTCTCATAGAAGAAGTACTCGAATTAGAAATCCATCATCCTAGCTCTCAGATTTTTTCATTCCAGTAAAGACTTCATCTGATGTTCCTATAACTATTATTAAGGTTGGTGACCAAAACCTACAAACTCTAGTTTTTTTTTTCAATTATCTTTATTTCATATTGAAACTAAAACTAATCAGAGCCAACTACCTACAACCAAGCTTCTAAACACAGTGAATGGCAAGAAGCTACGAATACTGGGATTAAAGCTCTTGAAGTGAATCTCACTTAGGAGATTTATCTCCCTAAAGGCAAGAAGGCAATGAGATGTAAATGAGTTTACAAGGTCAAGTTGAAACCAAATGGTACCATAGATAGGTTTAATGCCAGACTTATCGCTAAAGGGTATAGTCATAAGACTGGTATTAACTATTTTGATTCATTTTCCCCCATAGCTAAGACAATCACAATGAGATTATTCTTCGCTATAGCTGCTAGTAAGTGTTGGGCTATTGAACAAGTTGATATCAACAATGCATTCCTTCATGGTTATTTGAAAGAGAAATTTTACACGAGAGTGCCAAATAGGAATATGTGCCTGCACATAAGGTACACAAATTGAACAGGTCACTATATGGTTTGAAATAGCAAAGAGAGAGTAGAACTATTAGTAGCTTATTACTTGATGTATTGGTTTCTCACTTGTGTTTTTATTCACACAACCTACTCACTTGTGAAGACTAAGAATCCTACACTACACTCTTTGTAGTTCACTTGCCAAGGCCAAGTACTCCATGCTACACCTTTGATAGTTATTACTTTCCAAAGCCATTTACTCCACCCCATGTCTGTTGGTATTTAGCATACGTTCGTACATCAATGCATGGCTTGATAACACTTGTTAAGAAAGAACTATTTCCCTCTTCATAAGTGACTGTTATTAGCCACTTAAAGGTCAACTCGAGCTCTGATACCACTCGTCACCCCATAATAGGTTCTAAGAATTTTTCCACTAAATGTATGGCACTAGAAAGTCTCTTCCCTAGTCAGCCTTCTCATTTACACCGCTAGTACAATATATTCGCTAAGAGATATTAAGATTCTCGAATGCTATTATATTTTCCTTGCTTCTCCAAATCCACCTCTTACTTCTAAGATGCTTAATATATGCCAAGTTTATAGAATGTAGTAAGGGAACATACAAGTAAAGGGGAATCGCTCCAAACACAATCAACACTTTTATTAATCAAGAAAATACAAAATACTCAAGGTGTGTTATTGCACCCTTTATCTTAATGTTGTCCAAATACAAGAACTCTTTCTATCTATGTATTTTATTACACACAAGACACTCTCATATCCCAACCTATCTCAGTCCATCGTGGCATTCCTCATATGACTTCATATCTTGACATCTCTGCCTTAAAGAGACATCTTTGACCCCTCTTACTCAAACGAGCTACATGCTTACTTTTCATACACTAAGTAATCACCTCAATCACGTTGCACAACCAACTTCCGTCACCTAAACCACTAACCAAGTAGTGGAAAGTAACTTCCCATAACTTCTCATCCACTAACAACACTATGATGGATGACCACTTTTCCATTTCAAGGCATCCATTCCCATGTTCAACTTTTGTAGGAATTACTTCCACATCAAGGAACTACTACCCCCAAATCAAGGAACCACTAACCTATTAACGTGTACCGTCCATGTAGCCACTTTTGTATATTCTTAGTGGCTTGTGACTTCTATGTTTGACCAAGTTTTCCCACTAATCCACTTGACTTTAAGAACAAGTAACAATGGCATGTCTTCAAATTAGCCAATCATGTCATATGCTAGCCTCATATGCATATCAGTTCTGTCACGTCCGTAAGATGGGGCTATTAATTTTCGTATTTTTGGAAATTTATTTTCGTTATTTGAATTTTATTTAAATATTAATTATTTTTCGCTCAAGGGTAAAATGGGTATTTTAAAATGTCGACTTCTCGGTTTGACCATATAATTTTGATCAATTTTACGTTTTGGGCAATTTTGAAACAAAAAGGAAATTTTGAGCTATTTTGTAATTATTTAGCAATTTGGGTCATTTTAAAACTACTTGATTATTTGTGGGTTTATGGTGGTATTTACCACCCATATAAATATGAAAATTAGGTTTTAGAATTCATTATTCACAAAACTAAGAAAACTCACTCTAGGAATTCTCTCTTTTCTCTCACATCAAAACCCTTGTCCGCGGATTTCAAAACTACGCTTTTCAAGATTTCAGTTTGGGGATTTTATTTCTTATTGATTCCTTTTGTTCAGGTAATTGTTTTCATTTTCTTTTCTTGATTTAATCACTTTAAGCTTAATTTAGGGTTTCTTGAATTAATTAGGGTTTGGGCGAATATGGGGATTAATTTCGATTGATTTGGGTTTTGAAACCCTTGATTTTCAATATGTATGATTTGGGGAATTTGGGGTTTTTAATTTGGGATTCTATTTGTTGATTATTTGAAAATCCTAACTTTCTAGAATCAGGAATTCACGTATTTTGTTCTTGATTTGATCTAGATCAAACCGGAGATTGTCGGCCGGAGTGATTCGGTGGTTTGGATTTAGCGATAAAGGTTAATAGTCATGCTTATGCCCTCACAATTGTTTGTTTCTGTCTAATTTGCTGCATGTGAAATTATAAACATTATTATTAAGCTGAAATCTGAAACTTGATTTAGTAAATTTGCTGCTGCCTTTGAGTATGAATCTGATTGGTTATATCTGTTGAATTGTACCGGTACGTTGTCTGATTAATTTTGTAAATGCTGTTAAATTCTGCTGCTTAAACGTGGGTGTGTGAATTGATACTCATATTTGTATGCTAAACTGAGAATATAATTCTAATCTGTTAAAAGTCTTGTCCTAGATTAATACGATAAAGACCAACATACTGTAAGGAAAACTAGATGCATACATCAATGCGCGAAAACTTATTTGACCTTGATTGCCAACCTATTTTCTGGATGCAACGGCATCATTATGAAGCTTTGTTCATGTCTGGATGCGACGATATCATTTCTGGGATCTTTGATTCATCTCTGATGGTTTATCCTATCTCTGTCTGTTTTCTGTTCCCGATTTCAATTATTAAGTTAAGGACAGACCTAGTAAGTTAAACACCATTTAATGATGTGATAATTTGACGTCTTTTATATTAAAATTGTTTCTAGTTCTGCTTGTGAATGTCTGCTATAAACTGTTTGATTTCTGTCTATTGCCTGTTACTTTGGTTTCTAACTTTTGGGTAGCATGATTTTGACTGCTAATTGGCCATAGGCGATAGGAATAGATCCAAATAGATGTCTAGAGCTTGAATAGTGAAAATCATAATCTGGAATAAGCTAAAAATGTGAGCAGTGGCCCTGACCGAACTCCCTGCCAAACTAAGTACCGAGCTGTCACTTAAATTTGAGTTTAGAAGATGAATTGGTCTCTGTCCAAACTGTGTACCGAACTGTATACCGAATTATCACTTAAATTTGAGTAGAAACTTAAGTAATAGCTCTTACCGATCTGTGTACCAGACTATATAACAAACTGTCACTTAAATCTGAGTAGAAATTTAAGTAATAGCTCTTACCAAACTATATACCGAACTGTCACTTAAATCACTATAGAACTTGAATAATACTTTCTTACTGAACTAGTGATCGAACTGCTTACCGAATTACAATTCGGTATCACTGTTAACACTCCCTAACCGAATTGCTTACCGAACTGCATACATAATTCACAGTTCGGTGTCAGACCTTCTCTTTGAAATAATTTGACAACTTTTAAGTTATTTTCAGACGGTAATTGCAATAATCTATAATCACTTATCCTGGATCATTTTAAGGGGATTGTAATGGGATTAATTTGAGTTCTCAATCAACTTGTTTGATCATGTTTGTTACCCATGTTTGTAAACTGACCTGCATATGTGTGTGACATTTTATTATGTTAAGTAAGACACATCCTGTGTATGCTTGTTGAGCATTGGCTTACTAACCAGACATCGATAGTCTAACCCCTCGTGGTTTATATTTTTGTTTTACATATTTTGAACTCGTTTGGGATGGAAATTACTGAGTTCAAACAGTCAGGTGGAGTAGCAGGATATGGTTTACTCATGTCAGCATCAGTTATCATCTGGCATTTTTTTAAGACTTTATCTTTTATTATTATATTTTGGATTTAGTTTCAAATTTTGGAATTTTCACCGTCACATTACGTTTTGGGATTTATTTTCGAATTAGACAATTTGATTATTCGGCTTTGATTTTATTTTCATTGAAACTTGTATTTGGATTTTCAATTGTGATAAGCTTTTATTAAGGAGAATCTTTTGGGCATTGTTCATATTTGTGTATCTACTTTGTATGTATGTTGTTATATATGTCCGTCCGCTCAGTTTTGCATGTGACATCCGTTTTCCACGTCCCTTCCGTCGGGGTAGGGATTCAAGTGTTACAAGTTCGCATAAGTTTATTCTGATGCGTGCATGTTTTCCCGAATGCTCATACTCATGTGCATTCATCTATTCTAACGTAGCGTGCGTTCCTCGTGCTTACCCACTCTCTTACGTGTGCCTATTGTAACTTGCAGTTGCATAACTCCATCCACACATATACTCTTGCCTCAGCTTGTCTCAAGCTAACTCCCTAACACTTTAAGGGATAATCCCAAAAAACCACCACATGGTTAGGATTTTTTCCAGAAAACCACATCAGTTTCGTTTTTTTTCATTTTACTATTGTCATGACAAAAAATATTAAAATTTTAAAAAATAAATTTTGAACTTTGATGGAGCTCGAAGAGACAGATCCAATGGTAGTTATCCATTCGCAATTGATGGTTGGACAGAGGAGAAATGATAGAAAAATCAATTTTCGACAATTCTTAATTTTATCAAATTTCCTATGTTAACCATCAATGGTTGAGACATCACAGCTATTAAACTCGTCACTTAGAGTTATACTCACACTTTGATGTATCCCTGCACTGCTCGTTCAGCAACCCGTCACTGGTTTCAAAGGCACGTCTCGAATCTTACTCTAGGTCTAGCGTGTTTATTTCATAGGCCGCCACGCTTTAAAGTCATGATGTCCTTAGCTTCAAACTGAGGTTTTATGAACTTTTGTAGACCTCTATGTACGCGTGGAAACTTACACCTAAAACTTTATGAATGGTGGCTTTATGAATTAAGGCTTATACATATATACACAATTTGACACAAATCTTTCAGCACAGTCAAAAATTTCATTCTCTTTTAAAAAAAATTTAAATTAATTTCTCAATATCTCCTGAGCTTATAATATGTAACTTTACACATCTCTTAACTTACTAGAGAAAACTAGATCATCTACCTGCTGAATTATCTCCTGATATGAATCAATACATAATATTTCAAAATTCTCAAGGAGCATATACAAATTCAAATTTGATATGAATGATGAAAGGGAAAAAAAAATGATTTGAGAAGGGTCCGGTATTACTCCTGTCTCTCGCAAACAATTTAGTTTTGTAGTATGTAAATCTACATCAAAAGCAATCTAAATGATAATTCCATAACAGGGGTAGGTGAACAAAAACTACAAATTGATAATTCAAAACAGTGGTAGGGGAACAAAAACTACAAATTGATAATACAGTACATCTGATTCTGCCTTATCTAACAGCAGCAGAGCAATACATAATATTTCAAAATTCTCAGCAGCATTGAACAATATAATAATGTGGTAATCTCATTTAATTATCAGAAACTCAAAAAGTAAAATAAAACAAAATTACTTTAAAAAATGGAATATCTACCAAAATTTCTCACTTGGCAAAATTGGATAGAGTATTGACCAACATCCGAGCAGCCAAAACTGCCTGGAATTGAATTAGGTTGCTGTTCTCCTGCCGGAATTTTAAAAAGACAAAATAAAGGATTACGTACAAATTTTCCATCCCCGCTCAGCAAGAGCCTCATTAACCCTCCTAGCAGCCTCAGCAAGATCGTTGAGATGAGGATAACTCCATCTTTCAGACATCTGGCGAACAATTTATCATACATTAGCATTGGGAAATAATACTTTAAAGTGTATTTCATGAGTAAATATATTTTTAGTTGATTTCATGATATATATATATATATATATATACATTTTTTTTTTTTTTTTTTTTGTTAAGCTAATTAATACAGTGAGAAACATTTAAAAGTTAATTACATTCGATGGCTCAAGGAGTAAAAGAGAAGATACGACGAATTCAAACTCCTAATAGTTTTAGAATAAAAGTGACAATAATAGAGAAAATACAAGGAATTCAAACTTCTATGAGTTTTAGATAAAAGTGACCATTCAAGAAATAAACAATTTAATACATTGTCAAAGCCTCAAGAAGTAAAAGAAGTGAGCATTCCTGTATAAAGTATCAGCTCAGCATATTTCTTGGTGTTTGCAAGAATGTTGAATACCAAGTAAGCATACAACTCAAACTTTATTATTTCATTCATAGATTACGAGGCCATATGAAATTATAACATATTCCGATAAAAAGAATCGCAATAATAATTAAAAGAATCGATGTATTCAATACAGAAATTTTAACTAAATAATAGTTAATAGAAATAGAAAGGAAAAAGTGAATAAGTAGTCTAGGACAATTCGAATTACATGGGTTTGATCCGAACCTAATAAACCAAACTTGCATAGAAGTGAACCTATATAATATAAGGATCTAGTGCACTTTACCACTTAACTATATGAGGAGGTTTTCACCCATACCTTAATATTTTTTTTTAGGAACTGAGACTCTAATATTTAGAGGGTCTATTGTGGGTCTGGATTTGGTATGGATCCAGACCATCTTTTGTCTATCTACCCTTAGTTTCATCCCCTAGTAACCATGGTTTCAAGTAAAAAATAATAAACAGAAAAACCACTAAGTGAAAAATGTTACAGCAAAAGCTCGGATAGGAAAACAAACTTACATCCTCACTACCAGTGAGTGGTCGAACTGCTCCTCTTTCCCGCAGAGACTTCTGGAAGTCTGCAAATTTCCATGTACACCTCTCAGCCCCTATAACGTAGACAGGTTTCCTGAAGGTAAAATGTATAAATAAATATCATAATGATTTAAATTTTGAGGACAAATCTAAGCCGCAAATCTAAAGATATTTATCTTAAGTGCAGACACATACCCGGTACTGCAAGCTTCGCTCAACATACTTACTGAATCAGCCGTGATCACGAAAGCATCAGCCCATGCAAGGTGCCCCATGTGAGGATTTGGATCTATTTTATATATGTACATAATCGTACAAGTTAGTTGCCACTGCAAATAATCTGCTAAGAGACTGATCTCATATTCTCATATAGTACTATACTAACTCAGTACCTTCACCATTCCAAATGTAAACTTTAGGATTATTGCTAAATTCTTCCACTAGAAGATCGGTCACCTGTCAATCAAAGAGTCAGGAAATAGTAAGGCAAAATAAATAAACAAATAATAAAATAAAACAGAAATTAGTAAATGATTTCCAACCTCCTTGGGAGTTCTTCTAGAGAATGAAATTCTGATGCTACCACAACTCCAAAAAACACTTCGCAGTAATTCGGTTAACTGCTTTGCTAAATCAATATCATATGGACAATTACCTGAAAGTCAAGGTGAAGAGTTTTCTCACTAAAGCAGTCACAATGAAACAGAAACACAGTTGGGGTACGACATGCTTCTCATGCACAAGTATGCATGACAAACAAAACATCAATATGAGGAAAGTAGAAAACCTGACCAATCAGTGTAGAAATTGATAGAAAGGTCAACATATCGTATAAGGGAAGTTATTCACACATGCTCTCACAGATCAAATTGATAGGCTCGACAAGAGAGCTGAGGTCAAAGTTAGATGCAAATGTAAATGGGATACAAAACATATTGTAGGTTAGAAAAGATCTAAAAACCAAGTTCTGAAGATACCATTATTGAAACTGAAACTAATCAGGTAAGAACCAAAAAATAATATTAAGCTCTAAAACATGCATGGAAAATACTATTTTTCACTAAATTTATGAGAATATTGTTGTTCTCCCCATCAAGAAAGAAAATAAATTAAATTAAAAAAATAAAATAAAATAAAATAAAATAAAAGTTTGACTTGGGTGGTTTGACTTGTGAACACTATTTAGTTCAAAACTTTAAGTACAAAAAAACTTCCAATTATAGTAAAGACAATGATTCAAGTCTAGCGATTGATACTCATCATCAATAAATAAATAAATAAATTATTAAATTTAGTTGGTGTACTTAAGGTTCTGGAACATTGTCATCTTAATTTAACAAGTAATAATTTCTGCAGTTCTAAATTACAAGGCAACAACTTGGCTAATATCTCATAAAATTATGTTAAAAATTGTTAATAGGTGGTACCATGGTCAGAAATGATTCAAATATAGGAAGTAAACCAGGTCAGCGTCCAAAATACAAGAGATAACACAATTAATAGCTAAACTCTAAGTATCGTGTATTACTTGCAGGTCCTCCAACATTTACTACTAGCAAGGGCCTTTGAAGTGCTGCCAACTTGTCATGCCAGAAAAAAGCAGCAGCTTTAATTGCTGCAGATTCAGCCTGATGAAGAGCTCCTACAGTGAGAACCTAAAATTAAAATTCAAAATGCAGGCTTCAGCAGCCATTGCAATTAGGTAATGTAGATGTCAAAGAAACGTCCTAACATGGAAATTCAACAAAATTAATTCATAGTTAAAGTACCTACCACATGTTTGTCTGGAGGTTTATGTGGAGTAATAAACCTCCTCAGAAACCAAGGAATTTGTTTTTGGGCCTCAGGAGTCAGTGGGTAATAGTCATGGCGTGGAGTAATCACTAAATCAAACCTATTCAAACGTGATCTTGGATGCTGTATCTGTCAAAGGATTTTGAACAAAACTCTGTCAGAAGTTATATACTAAAATAAAAGCCGTAACAATGAACCATGCCAACCAAAGAAAGCAAAACTAAAATAAAAAGTAGTATATGATATGCTGGTGGTAAGTTGTGTTTCAATCCTGAATAAAATTATTACTTGAATGATCCTCTTTATTTTATAGAAACACAAAAGAAAAGTTTTACTCCCCCCTTGTACTGATTTGTACTCTAATTAACCAAATTAGCTACTAACTTCTGAAAACCCAGCTACAGAAAAATCAATGTGTCATAACATTTTAGCTAAATAGGTCTCAATTGAGTGTTCTTAAGGAGTTTTAATACTTACACACTACTATATTATCTACCCCTCCTAAAGGCTACAGGCATCACACTATAAATATCAAATTCCAACAGTACCTACCTAGACCACAGCAAATATAGACAAAAATGGTTATCTAAGTGATTTTTGATGTACCAAGAGGCCAATAGTTGCTTAGAGTAAAAACCATTTTTGACATTGATAACAAAATGCAGAGTATGTTCAGTGCCAACGGAATTGGATCCTATATTGATAAACCAGTGTTGGCATGAGATTTAGAAAGGTCTTGAGCTCTCAAGCCTCAATACTTGATAGGTACATCCAGCAAACACCACTTGAAAATCCAGCATACTATAGATTTTAACCCTCATTCATCCAGCAACTACTCTATCATAGGTTTGGGGACAGGCTTTATTAGGATGTGATAGTCTATACAAAATTGCCAATGATAATCCTCCAATAGATTTCTTGAGCAAGGGCTGCTTATATTGCTTCTACTTCTCACATCTCCCTCATTCCTCCAACAACTACTCTATCATAGGTTTGGGGACAGGCTTTATTAGGATGTGATAGTCTATAGAAAATTGCCAATGATAATCCTCCAATAGATTTCTTGAGCAAGGGCTTCTTATATAGCTCCTACTTCTCACATCTCCCTCACAAGTTATATAGCCTCAAACTAGTTTCAGAAAACTACTGTGATTCTATCCTTTATTTACACTTATCAAGTAACCAGCCCATAAAATCAAATGCTTCACAACAGCATTCTTCTGCTTACAACTCACAATCCACCATAACCCTACATGAAAACGTCCAAATCTAATAGAATTATATTTCATTAGCTACTTAAACACACAGAATCTAACACCTTTCATAATAATTCACTTATCTCATTACTCAAACTTCTTAACACTACCCCAATTCTGTAATCATTCAAGACAAACAAACAAACAAACAAAAAGTATTATCAGTGCCCCAAACTCATCATAGGTGATATTTTCCCTCAACTGAGATTCTAAGAAGTCTTGTAATTCAAACAGTAAACCTGTGCACTCTCCCTTACCACACACAATGGACCTATTACCCATCACCACCCCATTTGAATTCTCCCTCCAGCTTTGATAACCAACTGGTAAAACAAGGTTCTGTGATTCTGAATGCATCACTTTATCGATAGTATTTCAAAGTACATGGATGATCGGTGAGATACCACTATGCTGTCTATGGCTCTACAAACAACTCAAAACCAACATAACAAAAATTTCTCCCAAAACTCACATTAACTAACTCGATTAAGGAACAATCTAAAGTACTCCTTATCTTATACTTTCTATACTTCTCTTGTTTCATCTAACATCTCTTATTTCATCTGACAGGAGTATTTAATTCCTAGTTCCTATTACACTCTCTACCTATTGTACAATGATATATTTTTTAAAGCACAAATCCACCTCATCAAATCCAAATTAAAGGACCATCTTAAGCGACAAATATAATTTCTTCTTCGTTGTGGTTGATTAAACTCCTACAACTGACTTCCTTAAATAGTGTTCACGACAACCTTCACCTACTACCTCCTCCCAAACATTGATTTTCCCAACAGTTATGATTGAACCCCTCCCCTGAGACTCCAAAAGCCTATACATTGTTCCACAACCTCTACCCTCTATTCAATCATTACAAATCTTGCCACATTGTGCTGTGCCAGCAGGACAGTAAAGACTTCATTCTAGCCAGATTTTGGAGCTGTAACTCAGGCTTCCAGGGGTGCTGCTCAAGTTCTTAGTTTCATGAGTCGAGAAATACTGGAGAAGCTATTACATCATTAATTATTCAACCCTATCACACAAATTACTTCACTATTCTTTAGTTCATTAAGTTTACAAACACTGAATATCCCATAATTCTCTCTTGTACAGAATTCCACTTCTAACTAATATTTGTTTCAGCCAACTTTTAGTAGCCCAAACACCAGCAATTCAACATGTGTCAAATCCTCTGAGGTCAACATTTCTCAATGAGAAATAACACAAAAGCCAAAACCCTATCACCTTCATATTTTGAGTAAAGAACACATGAAGCAGAAAGAGCAAAATAGAAGTGCTAAATATTGAGCATGCATGTAATACTGCTTACTCCTCTTTAACTGAACACTACACAAGGAAATTGGAAAATAGGAAACAAGAATAAAAGAAGTAGCAGATAGCTACCAACTTCAAGATTTATTCTTCTACACTAATTTCTTACAGAAGTAATGTATAGCTTGGAAAACAAGTCAGAAAGCCTGAACTATGAAAAGTAGAATAGACTCCAAAAAGACTAGCAGACATCTCCACAAAGAGAAGAAAGGAAAAAGAATAAGTTTAACCTGAACAACAAAAACATTATCTGCAGCTAACCGTTTTACAGAGCTTGAAATAGGAACGGTGTCCCTTCCAGATGCAACCACTAGCAGCGGGCCATCCCTGTACCACAGAAATTATCAATAAGCAATTTTGAATTTAGAGACTCTGAAAGATGAACAACACAAGCATATTCATATTTACAAAACATAGACAACATAAGAAACAAATTGTATACAATATGTACAAAATGATATTGAGTATCGATTTGTTCATTATTCTAATAACAAGAGAACCTGTCTTTGCCTATTAAAATTCATTTACTCAATAATAAGATAAAGTGTTCGGTTGCAAGTATTGATATCTAATCATGCAACATCACCAAGAAAAAGTGCACACCTATCAAATGTTTGACGTGCCATTTCTGCAATTTGCCTGGCATCAGCATTTAACACTTGCAATAGGTCTGCCCTACCATTCAAAATGTTTTCTGCAGAGTCATCAAGCAGCATCGTTGTTAACAAATTGAAAAATCATATTTTTAATACTGAAAACAAAAAATAATTAAAAAAAAAATTAGTTTACCACTGCTTACGGGAGATATTGAATGACCGCAGATTCTATTGATAAAGTAGTCAAGCTTGTTGTGAAGAGAAAGCGGAAGCCAATGAAGACATCTATTGACTCTACCTCTCGGCCTACCAACACGCTGCTTAGTTACTCAGAAGAAAGCCAAGTGAACATCCGTGAAATTACAAAAGGAGAGGCGTTTCGAAGACGGAGAGAAGTGGAGAATACTCACATAAAAAGAAAAGCGAGATGAGAGTCCAAGCGCACGAACTAATCCCAGGCATTGACTCTCTGCTCCAGGGTATCCGTTCCCGATCACAACCGCCCGTCTGATACTACGCATAGCCTTACTTCCTCTCGGCGTCTGTTGCTTCCCTCTGTATTTATTTATTAATTTATTTATAACAATATTAATTAAGAAAATTAATAAAATTTAAAAAGAAGGTCTATGGTTGTGTTTGGCCTCTCCACGTTTTATTTACGGTGTTTACCTTTTTTTAAACAATAACTAGTGATTAGCGTTTTTTAAACAATACTTAGAGCTCACATGATTTATAAAATAAGAAATAGGATAGGATACGATTTATATATTTATCGAGCATTTGACTTACTGATGTTTAGAATTGGATAAAATAATACTGACTATAATTTTATACGATAAAATTATGATAACTTTATCATTGATAAATGCTCCGATAACTTTATCACGTACTTTTCGTATTAGATGTTCATCATGTTATTACTAAATTATCCTTTGATAAATTTAAAAAAATAAAAATTTATATAAAATTTTGGAATAATCCCAAAAAATCAGGGAGGATTTCAGACATTTTTTCGAAAATTAAAATGACCAAATTACCCTTTTAGAGTTTTTAATATTATTTTAATTTTTTTTAAATTTTTTTAATTAATATTTTTTAAGATTAAAAATTGGAATGACCTAATTACCCTTCCGAAATTTGTAGAAAAAAGTCAAAATATTAAATAATAGTAAATTGGACATTCATTGACAACAAAGTGGTAAATTGGGGAAAAAATTATAGAGATTTTTTAGAAATTTCTAAAATCCTCATAGGTTTTTTAATATTATTCCTAATATTTATTTTAAAAAAATTATTAATATTTTATATTTTTATTTTTTATATTTATTTATTTATTTTTAACTGTAAATTACTGTTTTATTACTTGTCAAGTTTTTGGGTATTTTGGTAATCCATATTGTTATCCTATTACTCATCGAGGTTTACCAAGTATAGGTTTAGTACTTTGTTATCCTATCATGTTACTTATACGATAATCAGCCAAATACAATTTATGGATAACTTAATCCTTATACAAAACTTTTATCCTAATCCTTTTCCTTATACTATTCTGTGCTTATCCTATACGATAATCCATGTGAGCCTTACTGTTTAGCGTTTTAATGAGTGTTTTTAATAAATTAGGAAATAAGCCCGTGCGATGCGCAGTTGTTATTTAAATTTAAAAATAATATTTAATATAAGATTTATTTTTTATATGTAAAATAACTTGATTTATTTGAATAATTTCAAACTTAAAAAATTAATAGAATGTACACTCTCAGCCCTGTGATTAAATAAAAAACATATCTATATATATATATATAAAAGAATTACAAAGCACGCTGATGTGGCATGTTTAGATTTCAAGCATTCTCATTTATAAATTAGGTCTATTTGATAAGTTATTTACTTATTTGTCATTGTAATTTTATTCAATCTCTTTAACTTCCTCATTATCTCTTCAAATTTCTTATTTATTACAACTCCACATCTTCATGTTTTGTCTTATTTTAATAGTCTAATACATATCTCTTCATCTTTCGTGTTATATAATTATTTTAATGAAAAAGTTAAAAAAGTTGAAAGGTCACATATCTATATATATAATTCTCAAAATATCTCTACATCTACATCTCTTGATTATGTTAATATGAAATATTTCTTCTATTTTATCAATAGATTTGAGGTATTTGTTGTTTTTAGATTTTTTTTATTTGTTAATGTTATATTAAAATTTGATATATATTTTTTTAAAAAAATTTTATTTGAGTTTTATGAATCTATATATATATATATATATATATAAAGCGGAACTCTCAACCGGGCCCACGAAGTTGACGTGGCATGCTTGAGAGTTCAGCTTTGGGTAGAAAAACCACTAAAATGAGAGATTTTGAAATTTGATCATATTTTACCAATGAATAACTTACACGTGTCATTCCTTCCAAGTGCCCTCCTTTCTATTTATTCTTCTCCTATTAATTTCATCATGACCTTTTATTTCCAATTCTCATTAGATTCTAATTTCCATGATAGTTAACCTTTTGTTTCCAATTCTCACTAACTTTTAATTCCTATAAATAGTTTTCTACCTTTCTCACTTTTAAATTTGTGTAACTCTCATTTTATGCTCCTTCCTAATTTCACTCGTTTTCAATGTTGTGTACCAGAATAAATCTGAGTAGGTTTGATTTTCTGCTAATTTCCTTGGTTCCTAATAATATTGAGGTATTTGTTTTATATATTTTTTAATGGTTACTGTTCTTGAAATTTGAGTTCTGATTTTGGTTATTCACGATTATTTTTCAATTGGATTATTGTGTTTTGCTGAGATGTGAATAAAGTTTCGATTTTTTATGTTCATTTTGGTTTGGCGTGAATTTTTGTTTTCATTTGATGTTTTTGTGTTTGTGATGTTTAGGTGCGTTGTTATTCAATTCATTTAATGAAATTTTGTTCATGATATCGTGATATTTGTGTTGATTTCAATTTTTCTTTGATTGTGGTTTATGACGTGGTGATTTTCTTGAATCAGAGTTGTGATGTGTTTATGACGTGGTGATTTTCTTGAATCAGAGTTGTGATGTTTTACTTTATCCACTTCTTCCAGTTAAGGCTTTAAATTTTCGTAGAGAATGAGAATCGATTGCAGAGGCTTCTGCTCAATTCCTCTGTCAGACTCTTCCGGTCCAAAAAGTCAAGAAGCTCAAGATTGTCTACTAGAATATCTCTTGTGAAGGTTTTTCATATCAGATTGAACTCGCTCTCTTCTCTTTCCGAGAAAAAAAATAAAAACTTTTTTTTTATTTATGTTTTTTCCCTTTCATTTTAATGATTAGAGAGACACTAGATTAAATGCTAGAAAATGGTGTTGATTGATGTAGCATACTACCAGAGATTGAATAAAGGAACTCTAATTCTACTATCGTTGCATTATGTATTTGTGTCATCGTTTTACTCCTTGATTATCTACAATTTTCATTAGTATTGCAAATTGAGGATTTATAATAAAAAAAATAAATATAAATATAAAATATAATAAAAAAAAAAAAAAATGAAAAATCAAAAAATAAAATATTATAAATCAATAAAATCAATTCTGTAGAATTTCACAAATATCTCACTAAAAAGACATAACTATAAATTTCTTATAATCCCAATAAAAAACAAACAAAAAAATCATTATTATAAAATTACATAGAAATTAAATATATATTATTATCGAATATATTGTAAATTAATATATCTGTCTGTGTAAATTCTATAAATGTTTTTAAAAAGTGTATAAGTGGTTATAGTGTTTAAATCTATATAATTACATTTGAACTATTGATTTTAATGTTTATTATTTATCCTTAAATTTGGTAACTTTTCCTCCATAATAAAAATTAACTCCTTAACTATTAGGGAAAAACAATTTAGATTTCTTATCTTTTTATATAGTTAAATCTTATATCTATTAATAATTAAATAATTGAATTAGGATAACTAAAATTTGTATAGCAAAACATTTAATTATATAAATGATGGTCATGGAACTCTATATCAAGTGATTTACTTTATATTGAAATTTGGACCAATTGAACAAAATATTTGTCTCTTAAAAGTATTTATGTTTTCGAAATATGATGTTTTCTATTCTAAAGACACAATGCTACATTTACATAGGTCAAATTTAATAAATTGTATAAATAAATAAATAAATAATTTTCTTATTTCTATATACTTTAATTGTATTAAATAAAATTAAGATACTATAATATCATTAACAATTCCATTATACTCAATTAAATTGAACAAATTTAATTAGTTTAAATAAAAATTTTAATGGATCTTTTCATATATTTTAACTTACATGAAATTACTAATTACTAATTAAATTTGTAAAATAATATCTTTAATTGAAATAAAATAAATATTCATGATTAGAATTAAAAAATTGTCCATTTACCTAATTTAAATGTAACCGCCAATTAGATATCCATTTGTGTTATATATATATATATATGTGTGTGTGTATGTATGTATAGATAATATTTAACTTATCAAAATTAAAATAGAATGTCCACATTAATTATTCTACTAAAACTATTTGATTTTCATCTTTTCATATACTCTAACTTATAAATACTAACATTTTCATAAAATCTCATAAATAACAATAAATATGACTAGATTTAAAGTTATGTTCATCCCTTATTTTATAAATACATAAAATAAAATAAAATAAAATAAAACAACTTACGCTTTCACTTTATTTAGTAATAAAGATACATCGGTTTTTAAATCACATCTCACTAACACAGTGTTTCATTTCAATCTTATATTTATATAACTAACCATGTAAATGACCCTTATTCTCTTTTGGTATACAAAATCTTACACATTCTAAAATCATATAAAACATAAATGAATCACATTCCCACAATGATATGATTGGAATGGCATCAACCATGCATGTTTACAAGTTTCACATAGGAACATATGTGGAATGGATTTTATATGACTTCTTAATCCTAACAATGTTATTGTTTAATTTTTGTTATTAGTTTTCTTTATTAAATAAGTTGGAAAATTTTCAATTTGATAGTTTGATTTAGTGTTCATATCTATTCATTTCATTGACCGATTAAAAGAATAATAATCAATACCGCGCAATGCGCGGGTAAATATACTAGTTTGTTATAAGTAGATTAATTGAATGAAATGTTTTGTTGGTTACTCAATGATCTCTTTCGTATTTCATAGATCATGTTTAAATCTTTTTACTAAAAAAGCTAATAATTAACCATCTTTATTTTTTATAAAATCATTATTATGGCTAGATGGATTGAATTCTTATTTCTTATTTAGTATTTTATATAAAAAAATTAAATATTTTCTTATCACTTTACTTTTACTCTCTCTTTTTTTAATAATTTAGAATTATCTTTTTTATTTTATTTTTCTTATTATTTTAGGTTTTAATTATTATTTATTTTAAAGCAAGCTACAATTTAGTTTAATTAATTTTTTCCAAATTATTTATTAGTTTTTCATATATTCTGTAATATTTTTCCATATATTCAGTCAATAATAAATATTAATATTACCCTAAGCTCTCTATCAATATTTTTTTTATCTTTTTTATATTTATAATTTTCTATATTTCATTTTTTTATTTAAATTTCTAAATTTTGTTTCAATATATCATCTATGTGTCACTTAGTATTCCAGCAAATGGTTGTTTTAATTTATTTTGATTAATAAAATATTTATTGCACAGTTTAAGATATCATTTACACAAATTTATTTTTTATTTTTTATTTTTCTCAATTATAACATTACGATATCAAATATTTATTGACCATATTAATTGTCATGATATCATTTTTAATTTTTAATTAACATTACAAAAATAAAAATATAATAATAATAATAAATAATTAAATTTAGTTGTACTTTTTTCTCATGAATATTTATATAGTATATATTATTTATTTTGTTATGTTAAATGTTGTTTTATTTATTTATCCATAAAAATAAATACCATAGTTACAAAAAGTGACCGAATGTACTATTAATTTTTTTTATAGTATTTATGATATATGAAATTTATATTTCTCATTTTTTTAATGCCAAAATTAAAAATAAAAAATAAAATAATTATAATTTTTTAAATTAATTTTTTAATTAATAAAATATTTATACACAATAGTAAAACATAATTTTTAAATATCGCGCTTGCGCGAATTTATTCTCTAGTTGTAATTAATAATGGAAACAAAGATGCATTACCTCATGATTGGAAGATTATATAATAGTAGAACACCATACCTATTGGTTGTTGTTATGCCTAGGTGTAAAGTATGATCTGTCCATGTAGCAACAAAATCTATCTTTATGTGGGAATAACCAATCTTTTTGAACACAAGTAATCAATGTAGGTAACCAACTCCAAGAATTTACCAATTATTCTCATCTTTCATCAAATTCTACTAGGGTGGTAGATTTAACGAGATTAAACCACTTTCCTGATGAAAATGATTTCCATGTATCTTTGTCTTTTGAGACCTGAGTGGTGTGCTTCTCCACATTCTTTGCAATATGATGTCTGCATAATAAATGTTTAACCTCAGGAAAAATATGATTAATAGAATTCATCAAAGCGAGGTCTTTATCTGTAATTATAACAGTATATAGCAAATCTCTTGGGAAAAGATCTCTAATGCATTGAAGTGCCCATGCATAACTATTTCCTTCTCATCATTTAGAAACCAAAGGCAATTGAGTATTTTTTTATACAGATGTCACTCCTATAACTTTAAGCAAAGACATCCTATATCCATTAGTCTTATAGGTGCAATCCATTATTAAAGCGTAGGGGAAGAGCTTTACCATATCAATGCATTTAGGATGACCAAATATAATGTCACTTACAACATTAGTATTTGGTCGCGGTCTATGCCATTATGTGTATCAATGTTCTGCAAGTAACTTCATAAGATGTTGTAAAGATTTCCGACTTTCCATTTGTTCATGCTTCAGTTTCCGACAAGCATTATGAATTTGCCTTATTGTTGTTGCACAATTAGGGTCTCTTTTCTTAAGTTGATCAAGAATCGACTTAGGTTTCACATGACTATCTGTAAATGCTTTTGTTACTCCTATCTCACTTTCACTCAACCGCCAGCCACTGAGTGACCAATCCCAAGTGAATGATTGTGGTTACCATTCACCACCTTACGCTTCCATTTTCCACCGAGCATTTCACTTTCTTTTAATTCAAATGGGCATTTACACTTCTTTGTTCCTGTGAATTTTTGTGATTTGACATCGATTTTTAACTTCTTTTTACTTTTGTACATCCCGATTCTTTCACAAGCCAACCATACTCGACCCCTTCCTTAACTATTTTCTGATCTTATAATAACTAAATACATATGTTACTTTCGAACTTCTTCCCTACTCCATTCTATTTAATCATCTCGACTGTTGAATATGGTATTAATAGTAAAAGCAGCACCACAATTAGTTAAATATTTTTTTTAAGTATTCAAAGTAGTCATCCTGTCATTCATGTAACAAACACACAACAGGAAAAAAAATATATCATTAATAACCATTAATATCATAGTAAATATTTATAAAAATAATATACTCAAAAAATATTCAAATATAACTATAATACATTACATTAGATCATTAAATACAAAACTTTAACATTACATTAATCCAGATATTTTAGTCACTAAATACATCATATATTAATTTGTATTAGTAATACAAGATTTCATAAAATAAAATTAAAAAAATAACTCAATAAGTTGATTATATAGGATTAAATGAAGGTTACAAACTTGTTCAAAATCCATTTGCGCAATTGTATCAATGGTCCCCCATTTGAAACAACCAAGTTGAATAATACACCACCTGAACAAAATAAGAAGATTTCATCACAATAAATTTTCATATTCATATCTATAACGATTTGCTTTGATCACCATAAAAATAAAGAAAACAATTACTATTCCAGGTCTATCAATTGTAAACTAGCAGTAAGATAACCCAGTTTGATTCAGACTTACAGGTCCACAATTATGAAAGTAAAGCTAGTGACTCAAGAATGTATCCAATTAATTGATTACCAGCAAGAGAGCTGAAAGAGAAAAAAGAAAGAGAAATCACCATTAACTCAATTAATCAAAATACATGAAATAAACTCACGAGCTTATTAAATTATATAAACAAGTATGAACAAGGGTCAAACGCACAGGTTCCTTAAAATGGCAAACTAGCATATTATAGATGAACATGCAATAATCAGTATACGCAGGAAACATGTAGTGGAATTTTTTCAATATGATAAATCCTAAAATATGATGATATTGTATATAGTTATAGGAACATTCAGTTGTTGGTTGAAAGGAAACAGAACTCTGTGCATCAAATTTCATGAAAACTTAATAAGTATGGTCTATTTCTATTGAATACAGTTTTAGATTAATTAGTCTAATATTTGATAGGGAAGTCTCAAAGTCAAAAATTCAACAGAAAACCTACACTAACACAGTTGTTTTGATAACTCAAAAGCCTTCTATGTCGGCTAACCAATCAATAAGCAAACCACTTCTAGGACAATATTATGACTTATCAAGAACAGATATATCCAATGTGTACAATCCAATGTGATTGTTGCTTAAATTGTCGTTTAATGATTTTATTCAAAAGCATCAAAACATAGTAGAACACATACAATAAAACTTCTTACATATTTATGAGTGACACAAATCAAAAGTAATCAAAACAATGACCCTAAACTCTAAAAAAAATGATAATATAACTATGGGTACCTATAGTTGTGCAAAAGTTTCACTTAGGTGCTTCAACTTTACGGGGTTTCATATAGATACTCCAACTTGCAAATTATAGGTCATTTAGATCCTTCGGTTGATGTGGCGCAGTATGTGAGCAATTCCTATATGAAACATCATAAAGTTGGAGTACCTATATAAGACTTAATTTTCAAGTTGGAGTACCTATATGAAACCTCGCAAAGTTGGAGTACTTATATAAGAATCTAATTTGCAAGTTGGAGTACCTATATGAAACATCGCAAAGTTGAAGTATCTAAGTGAAAAATTTGCACAACTATAGGTACCCACAATTACATTATCCCAAAAAAAAAAAAATCAAACACACCTGAACTCACTGAGAGTGCTGCTTGAGTTAATATTGATATTGCTGTTAACTTATGATCTTCAAAAAGTTGAACGGAGATAGAATTTTTAATTTAATTTCTGTAGCTTGAATTGTATAGATGGTATAGAAAAAGAATCCTAAATAAATTATAAGAAAAATATAATTATACTTTTTAAATCCTAAAACAGACAACAAATTGAAATTTTATACGAGTAACAGTTATTTGTATTCCATTAGTAGTAGTAAAATAATATAATAGGTAAAATATAATTATAAACTAAAATAATTTACATTTTTATAAATATTTAATATAATTAAAATTAATTTTAATATAAAAATATTAAAAGGTTATACATGGAAAAAAATATTTTCTCCAGTAATATGCTCGTAAGAAATAACAACTCCTTTTTATATTCTATTTTTGTGCTTTGTAGTCTACATACCACTACTCAATTGTGTTGTTGTAATACCTCTACCCAATTCGGGAGAACCCGACCGGAGATGCCACCTCACAGATCAAATAACAGATTCAAACTTAATGATAAAAGTAGTTAATACCGAATATTTTTAAATATCATAGTTAATAATAGCCAGAATAACAATAGCAAACTGATTAAACAAAATAAAAGAATTTAACGGTTTCACAACAAAACAAACAGAATTTTCATGTAATCCATTAACTATTTTAATTCACCAAAATATATTCAAATTCACTCCAATAATTTCAATAAATTTCCAACACAGTACTCAATCTCAATAATCATAATTCATAGTTTAATTCTTGACTAAGTCCAGGTACTTCACAATTTAACAAAATAAAATCTAGTAGCAAAAATCACAAATAAAACCTAAAATAAAATATTACAATCCAAATAATATCCCTCCCAACATTTTGGGTAAAACAAAAATTTGTCTACCAAATAAAAATGCAAGTGAATTGTATGAATGGGCTCTGCACTGCTCATTCATCTCAGCTACGAAAACCTAAGGATGAAACCCGCGTAAGCTTGGAATGCTTAGTGTGGTCACACATGAAAGGCATCATCCACTCTAATCTATAATTTACTAACCATTTCTAGTTCAATCACAAAACACAGCAAAACATTGAACATTCATTTGTCAAGCCATCTCAAGACATATATATATATATATATATATATAATCATAACATACAGAACCACAATCATCATCCAGCAATGTCACTATAACCATCTTTATGTAACAATAATATCAAGACAAACTTATTCGAGAATGTTCGACTAGTTATATTCTCTTACGTAACATAATCATGCTTAAACCACCCTATATCAAGATCACAATAAATTCCTAAGGCAATCACATAATGCCTTTATTAAAAAATAATAAAATAAATATATAATAATTATTATTTATATAATAATTTATAATAATAATAATATGATTGACAGGTGTTTCTGCAAGATAATTTTGAAATAGTTTTTTAAATTATCTCTAAATGTTGTTTTTACTACCGTTTATAAAACACTATTAAAAACTCTAAGCACTAGATTATAAGTTGTTGAGTTAAACACGGATTTTAAAAATAATGTAAGTCTTCATTAGAAAGAAAAAGAAAAAAAAAACCTCAAACAAACTCTATACTCTAATAAAAACGATTATACCAAACATTTTCTATAAATTTTTATAAATTTTTTTTTGGGTCTAATTTCCATTTTAGTGAAATTCTATATAAAAAAAAATTATTATTGGCAATTGAAAATTTACTTTTTTATTTTTAATATTCATTTTCATTCCATTTTATTAGAAATATTAAACCTTTAGTGGTATAAATATTTATTTATTTTAAAAACCTTGAAAAGCTAATATAAATATTTATTTCTTATTATAAAATAAAAGTAATATAAAAAGTATATATGTATAATGTATTACAATAAGTTAAACAAAACAATTTTAATAATCAAATATAGTATTTTATTACTACCATCTAGAACAAATATGAATATATTAGTAGATTAAACCATAGTATTTTTTTTACAAAATAAAAAAATATTTATTTTAATTCAATTAGTCAAGGATGATTCTTCTTATTCTTATATTCGTTTTAAATTTTGAAAATTTAAAGATGTTATTTCATTTTTGGTGTGAGAACTAATTAAAAAAATATAATCTTTATTTAATGTGTGATCCTTCATTAAAAAAAAATAATGAAACAAAATATAAAATTGACTTGTAATGGGTGAGGAGAGATAGATGGTGGAGAAAGAGAAATTTGAAAAGTCAATTAAATGGAATGATCTCAATCATTAAAATTTATTTGGATTGAATTGCAATTGTTGACCTTGAATAAATAGAAATTCACATGTTGGTCTCATTTTGCTATGGAATAAATTGATCTAATAACTAATTGGTAAAATAATCCAAACACTCTAAATTTGCTCTAGAAAATAGGAGATAAGGCATGCTTAGGGATAGAAGTACTTCGGCAAGAATGTATCATGTTTTCGGCACGGAGTCATATTGGGACTTTGGTCTATATTGGAACTTCGGTTCATATTGGAACAAAGGTCCGTACTGAATCTTGAATTGTATTCTGTAGTATGTTTATGGGCTATGATTAAGGAAATTTGACTAATGGCAATGATGTTGATAATTGATGTCATGGTAATTGAAAATGAATGTGTCAATATATATGTTGGTGTTCTATGTTGATGATATGGAAAAAGGATAGGGACATTGATACTTGGAATCACTTAATGATGCACTTGACATTGATGATAGCTTGTGGGAATTCTTGATGAATGTAGTTGTATTGATAAACTTAGATTTGGACTTGTTTTGTGTAAAATGTTCATATTGTGTTCATAGTATGCCTTGGGTGTATTTGTTTTAGTTTAAAGTTGATTTCATAAGTGAATGATTGGTAATGTAAGTTTTAAGGTGCCAAAATCCGAAATTTGCCATATTGTAATGTTGTTGCAATTGGTTGATCATGTAGGTCTTTTATTCAGTGTCTTAAGCCCAACCGGGTGTCCCGTTAGTCAAATAAATTACGTGAATCTGTTGTTTGATAACCATAAATGACATGTTTAATATTTGGTTTCAATTCAGTGTAGTTTGATTGTATTTCAAAACTCAGCAAAACGCTTAGATAGACAGCATGTAAGCTATCAAGTAATATTCTGAAAAATAGGGTCTTGGCGACAAGTAAAAGGTTTGCTTGTCGTTGTCCACTTGTCACCAACTAGTTCAGAGGGTCACGTTTCATTCTAACAAGCAATGTCTTGACGACAAGTGAATGGTTCACTTATCGTGGTCCACTTATCGCATTCATCATCAGGGAGTACCAATCTTCAACATCAACTAGTGTCTTGGCTATAAGTAAATGGTTCACTTGTCGCAATTCGCTTGTCGCCAAAAAAGTTAAAAAAATTACAATCTTGTCCAAAAATCAAGGTCTTGGCGACTAGCGAATGGTTCGCTTATCACAATCTGTTTGTCGCGCAAACCCAATTTGACCGAATGTTGATTTTTTTATTCAGCTTTGACCTTTATAATTTTTTTTGTCTTTTGGTTCCGAATGTGTCTTTTAAGCCCCAAAATGGAGTCTAATGACTAAAATACCTTTAGGGATCAATTGTAATGAACATAATTGGGTTACCTCAAATCATGAGAGTTATTACGGTCATTACTTGCAAGATAAGTAACCATTCCCCTTCATGCATTACTATACGAGTTCTATATGATATTGTGGATTGATATGAATATAAAGATTGAATGGTTATATTTGTAAGTGTTGATTGATATGAGCATGATGGCTGATTGAAACTTGTTTAATTGAAATTGATTGATAATCTTGTGTGATCGTATGCCTTCTATGACTTGGTGGACCATAGAGAGTCCCAAATATTGCATAGTGTGACATTACTTGCTTCTTAAGTTAGTAGTATATTGTGTCTCTTTGTTAGGGTATGAATATATAAACTAGGCATCGATAGCCTAAGCTTATTTGTTTTTCTTCATTTTTCTTTTACTATTTTCTTTTGTGTCTAAATGGAAACCCCCAGGTGATTGAGCTACTCAACAAAGGATATAAATGTCCTTTACTTTTGTGCCTGAATGGTAAGTCCAAGGTGATCGAGCTACTCAACGAAGGATATGAATGCCCTTTGAGACTACTTTTTATTCATACACTACATTTCATGGTTTTGTCAAACCTTTTATGACTTATAATATTTTCAAACCACTTATATTACATCAACTCTTCATGGTATGTGATGAGTAATATATGATCTAAGGCATTTGAACCTAATATGTAATAATGAGATCACTTCATATTCTCTCCTTATAAGGTTGTACATATGAATTGGATATCTTGTTGATATTGTATGACACTACACAATTGATATGATTAAGGGTTATAGAAAAGCAATTATATTGCTTGAAAAGAGAATAAAATGTGTGTCCAAAATGCTTTATATGCGAGCTGTTAGAAAATGAACTTGCTGAGTTTTAAAAATATTAGGAGTAATGGATACCATATTGAGACTGTGAATGAAAAAGATATGGAGTATTTGTATATTATATCCTTGGTTTTTGTATGAAAAGTTGTTCTAGAAAAACTTTATACTTTCTCATCTAGTTTATATAATACAAATATATCCTCATTGAAATCTAGCAGTTATGAATGTGAAAGTATTGGATTCAAAGAGTTTTCAATTATGGCATGATAGACTTTGCCATCTTGGATCCATAATGATGGGTAGGATAGTTGAGAATTCTGCTGAACATCCGTTAAGGGATCAGAAAAATTTGTTATCGAATGATAACTTTTGTAAAGTTTGTACACAGGAGAAATTGATTATTAAACCATCCCTATGTAAGGTAAATTCTGAATGTCCATCATTTTTACAAAGGATTCAAGGGGATATAGGTGGACCAATTAATCTACCAAGTGAGTCATTTCGATATTTTATGGTGTTAATAAATGCATTTGCTAGATGGTCACATATGAGTTTTTTATCTAAACATAATACGACATTTGCTAAGTTTCTTGCCCAAATTATTAAATTGAGAGCACAATTCCCAAATTATCATATTAAATCTATTTGTTTGAATAATGCTGAAGAATTTACATTCGGGGCATTTTATGATAATTGCATGTCAATTGGGATTAGTGTTAAGCATCCTATTCCGCATGTTCATACCTTAAATGGGCTAGCAAAATCATTGATTAAACAGCTTCAAATGATTGCTCGAACTTTGCTATTGTGGACTCAGTTAGTGATTTTTGCATGGGGCATGCAATATTACATGCAGCTACTTTAATACGCTTGAGACCTACTGGTTATCATATATTTTCCTCATTACAGCTTGTAACGGGAAATAAACGAGATATATAACATTTGAGAACTTTTGGTTCTACCGTATATGTTTCCATAGCACCTCTTCAGATAATAGAATTGGAACCCAACGTTATTTGAAAATATATATTGGTTATGATTCACTATCTATAATTTTATATATAGAACCCATTACGAGGGATATGTTTACTGCATGATTTACAAATTGCCATTTTAATGAGCAAATATTCCCACAACTTGGAAGAGATGAAACTCATATCATGATGAATAATGAACTCATATGGAGTAATGAAAAACTATATTATCTAGATCCTCATACTGGTCAATGTGAAAATGATGTACGAAGGATAGTGTATTTGTAAATGGTTGCATACCAGTTGGGTGATAATTTTACGGATACAGCTAAAGTTCATCAAAGGAGGAATTGTTTGCTCGAGGGCGAAGTAATGATAGAAATTCAAATAAGTCTGGATCTCGATCAAAGTCGAGACGAAAATCTAAGAGTTCTGACAAAGCAAAAATTAAGTGTTGGCAATGTAATAAATTTGGGCATCTAAAGAAGGAGCGCAAGAACAAGGGTGGTAAATCTATGAATGATAATGATTCAGAGAAGGATGATGAAGTTACTGGAGACTTGTACATTGTTGTCACTTGTGTTGTTCAAACAAATGATGATGTCTGGTTTATTGATATAGGAGCTTTGTATCATATGACATCTCATCGGGATTGGTTTTGTCAATATGAAATATTTGATGGAGGTAGTATTATAATGGGAAATAACACATCAGCGAAGATTGTTGGTCGTGGAAAAGTGAAACTCAAGATGCATGATGGTACCATAAAGATACTTCCAAGAGTTATGCATATTCCTGATTTAAGTAGAAACTTGATTTCTAGGAGCTTAATGACTGATGGTGGAGTTCATTTTAGTTGTGATAAGGAGTCCTGTAAGATGACACATGGATCATTGGTGATTGCACGCGATAAAAGATATGGTACTTTATACAAGTTATTGGTTAGTACCATTGAGGAGCAGTTGTGTAGTTCGCTCGTATTTGAATCTGAAGAGCATGCAAAAAATAGTACTACTATGTTGTGGCATAAACGATTAGGGCATATCAGCGAAAAGAATTTGTCGACTATTGCATCAAAGAAAATGGTGGAAGGGGTTCCAGATTACCTTATGGGATTCGGGTTCTGTGAGCATTATTTGTATGGAAAGCAGAACATAGTCAAGTTTAAGTCAACTGCCACTAGAGCTACTAGAGCATTAGATCAGATACATAGAAATTTGTTTGGGGAAACTCCTGAAGCATCTCTTGGAAAATCAATGTACTATGTGTCTTTTGTTGATGATTATTCTAGATTTGCTTGGGTGTATTTTATCAGAAGAAAGTATGTGTTCTTGAAAAAATTCGGGAGTTTAAGACAATAGTCGAAAATCAATTCAATAGGAAGATAAAGGTTGTTCAAACTGACAATGGCAGAGAGTATTTTCTAGTTGATAAGTTTTGTGTTGAGCAGGGCATTCCTAGAAAGAATACAATTCGAATGACACCTCAACAAAATGGTGTGGCTAAAAGGTTAAATTGGACACTCATGGAAAAGGAGAGGTATATGCAATGTTGGGCAGGTCTAGGACCTAAATTCTGGGCAAAAGCAGTTGCAACAGCTTGTTATTTGAAGAATCGAACACCTAGATCTTCATTAAAGGATCAAATTCCATTTGGGGTACTTTATGGGAGGAAGCCTAATATGTCTCATTTGCGGGTGTTTGGTTGTGATGCATATATGCACGTGCCAAAAGAGAAAAGAAATAAACTTGATTTCAAGTCTGAAAAGTGCAAGTTTATTGGGTACAAGAAAGTAGTCAAGGGGTATAAATTGTGGAATCCAAAGACCAGACAAGTAATTTACAGCAGAGATATTGTGTTTAGAGAAACTTCACATGAACAAGTTGAAGATAAAATTTCAGAGGAATTTGATCGTGTGCAAATTGATGTGAGTTTGAACAAATAGTCAGAATTTGAAAATGCACAAGTTAATATGGATTTTGAGAGAGATGAACTAGTTGACCCTATACATGTTAATTTGCAAGATGAAGAAATTGATGATGATTCTGATGTTGAGGAAGAAGCTTGAGAGGATGCAGAGCCTACTTTGAGAAGATCCACACAAGTTTGGATGCCTCTGGATAGGTATAATCCCCGTGCTTATCATGCTTTGCTTATCAGTGATGATGAACCATGTATAGTGAAAAAGGCGAGAGCTTCGGAAGATTTGAAGTAGTGGGAGCTTCGGAAGATTTGAAGTAGTTGGAGCTTGTTATGAGTGATGAGATGCAGTCGCTTAGTAAGAACCAAACTTGGGATTTTGTTCAATTGCCTAAGGATTTGAAAGCTATTGGGTGCAAGTGGGTGTTTAAGAAAAAGACAAATGCTGATGGAGAAATAGAGAAGTACAAAGCAAGATTGGTCGCTAAAGGGTACTCTCAAATAAAGGGGGTTGATTATGATGAGATATTCTCTCCAATAGCAAAGTTGACATCCATCAGAACCGTTCTGTCTACACCAGCTGCTTATGATCTAAAGGTTGAACAACTAGATGTTAAACAACTTTTCTTCATGGAGATTTGGAGGAGGAAATTTATATGAAGCAGCCGGATGGCTTTGTTATCAAGGGAAAAGAATACTGGGTATGTAAGCTGAAGAAGTCTTTATATGGGCTTAAGAAATCACCAAGAATGTGGTATCAAAAGTTTGATTCATATGCTCAACAACTTGGGTTCAAACGATGTCAAACAGATCATTGTATTTATATCAAAAGGTTAGATAATGATTTTGTTATCTTAACCTTGTATGTTGATGATATGTTGCTTATTTGAAACAATATGAAAATGATCAAGTCTGTGAAGGGATTGTTAGCACAACAGTTTGATATGAAGGATCTTGGTGCAACAAATTTTATCATTGGTATACATATACACAGGGATCAGAAGAATAGGAAGCTGTTGTTGGGGCAGAAGAAATACATTAATGGGATGTTGAATAAATTCAACATGAGTGACTGAAAGTTTGTTGGAACTCCTATACCTACTTGAACTAAATTGTAGGTTTCTCAGGTACCTTTCTGAAACTTCTGATTTTGCTTTACAGTTTGGAGGTAAAGAAAGTGGAGAACATTTTGAGGTGATGGGGTCGATAGATGCTGATTGGGGTGGAGATATTGATAGGAGAAAATATACTAGTGGATATGTATTCAAATTTTTTGGTGGTCCTATAAGTTGGATGAGCAAAAAACAAAGTGTTATAGCTCTGTCATCTACTGAAACAGAACACATGGCATTCACTGATGCAAGTAAAAAAGCAATATGGATCAAAAGATTGTGCAGTGAACTTGGATTCATTCAAGACACTATAAAATTGAAGAGTGATAGTCAAAGTGCTATTCACTTAGTGAAGAATCCTACATATCATTCAACGACAAAGCATATAGACATCCAATATCATTTCATTAGAGAAAATATGGAGGAGAAGGTGATACTTCTGAAAAAGGTTGACACTGAAGTAAATGGTGCAGATTCGCTAACTAAGGTTGTTAGTGTAGCGAAGTTAGAATTGTATAGAGATGATATGGGCATCACGAAGTATTCGCCAAGTGGGAGAATTTTGGGATTGTCTCATACTTCGTAATCGGTTCGTCGATGAATTGGCAAGGAGAAAGCTACATTATACATGTTGTTAGCTTCCTAAGTTCTATTAGTACTATGTTCTTTAACTACTATTGTGTTTTGGGCTTTTGGGCTTACGGGTGTTTGTAGGCCCATGTTTTAGTTTCTAGGGTTTTCTAGTGACTATGTAAGGTGTTAGGATTATAGCCACCTTGTAAGAGAAAGAGTGAGGTGTTTGGTGTGATTTGGTTGTAACATGAGAGACGATCAATAAAAACATCAGACAAGCAAGAAGTAGTCATAATTGGGTGAACCTAGGTAAATCAGTGTTCTTATCATTTTTCACTTTTTTATCTTTAATTTGTGACTTAGTGTTCTATCTTAACTTTGGTTTCAACACACATGGATATAAATAAATGAGAATATAAGTATTGTATTTTTTTATTTGAATTGAAATATATTAATGTTTATTTACAATTACATGACTTCAACAATGAAGTTATAGTTGAGTTTAGAAAAACATGCTTGAATTGACATAAAATGAAAGAATATATGTATATATATATATAATATGAAATAAAGAAAATATCATAAAGAAATATTGAAGTGAATTGAGGAGATAATATATAGTGTACGTAATAAATTAGTGCAGTGGTTGTAGTTGAATAAGAATTAACTTTAAAGATTATAATTATTAGTTATAATTATTTTTTTAAAAAATATCTAATATTATTGGAAAATTACATTAAATGGACAAAATAAAGTTTAGAAATTCAAAACTAAACCAACAAAACTTTATTTCTATTTTTGAGTCATCCAAACTTTGATTTTCAAAAATAAACCTTCACACCTTCATAAATCCTCTTCACGGACCACTTTCACACCTTCACAGATCAGTGTAAAAAATTTTCACAGAAGGATAAAACGGTCAACTTGGTTTATTTTTTAAAGGTGAAAGTTTTAAAGATTATTTTTATAAAATTTTTAAAAGTTGGGTTATATAATGTAAATAAAAGTTATAGAATAACAAAAAATGAAAATAACCCTAATATTATTATTGTTTAAGAAAAAGAAATAAAAACCCTAAACCCTAATAAAAATGAATGATAAAAATCTTTAAAATATCACCAATGAAAGACAGTTATGGGAGAATTTTAGTTAATATATGACTTTTATTTGTCTGTGATGGCATCATTAGAATTGTCGTTATAATCTACTTAATACCCATAATTGATATTTTAGCTAATTTAAAATTTTGATTTATGATGTTATAATTACAATATGTATTATATTTATTTAAATATTATATAATTAATAAAAATGTGATGTTCTCAATTTATTTTTTATTTAAATTGAAATGATTTTTAATATATTATTTTTTTAATATAAATAAAATACTATCTAATATAATTAACTTTATATTTTATAATTTTTGAAATTTTTTTATATATTAAAGATTAAACTAATAAATATTGGTAAAGGTATAAATGTTGATATAAAATTCAACTCTATTACATAGATTAGATAAATTAGAAGATAAAAGATTTTTTCCCCAATTTAAGCAAATTGGATAGAAAAAGAAGTAAATAAATATATATATTTGAATTGTAATCAATTTAAAATTGATCTCGATATATTAAAACTTTAAGGATATAAATATTATTTAGTAATTAAACTTTATATATATATATATAATTTTATTAGAAAATTGTTAAAATAAAAGATAGATTAATTAGTGTTTATTTAATTTTATATTTACTATAAAGTTGTTGTTGGGTGAATTTAGAATTATTTATATTAATAGTTAATAGAATAAATATAATAGTATTATAATATCTTGTGAACATATTATATATATATATATATATTATTTTTTATTTATTACAAAATTATTTTTTATTGAGTCGATCATATTGAATATACATATATGTAATTATTTTTAAATTTAAAAATATATGAAGATAAATATAGAATTACAATTATATTTATCAAAAGAGATAGATACTGATCACTAATAAAAGACAATTGGTGGAGAATTTTAGTTAATATATGACTTTAAAGACAATTGGTGGAGAATTTTAGTTAATGTATGACTTTGATTTAGAATTGTCGTTATCATCTATTGTAATACCCATGATTGATATTTTAGTTAATGTAGTGATTTATGAGTTTATAATTATAATAGGTATTATATTTATCTAATTATTATATAATTAATAATAATGTTATGTTTTCAATTTATTTTTCATTTAAATTGCAATGATTTATATTATATCATTTTCTAATATAAATATAAGATTTTCTAATATAATTAACTTTATATTTTGTAAACTTTTAAATTGTATTTATATAAGAATAAAAGTTATGAGATTAAAGATTAACCCAATAAACATTGGTAAAGGTATAAATATTGATATAAAATTCAAACTCTATTATATAATTGAGATAAATTAGAATATAAAAGATTTTATTTTAGTTTATCAATTTAATCAATTTGGATATAAAAAGAAGTAAATAAATTTGCATTTGAATTGTAATCAAATTAAAAATTGACTCGATATATTAAAACTTTAAGGATATGAATATTGTTTAGTAATAAAACTTTATATATATATATATATATATAATTTTATTATAAAATTGTCAAAATAAAAGATAGATTAATTAGTGTTTATTTAATTTTATATTTACTATAAAGTTGTTGTTGGATGAGTTTTTAGAATTATTTATATTAATAGTTAATAGAATAAATTTAATAATATTATAATATTTTGCGGACATATTATATATATTTATATATTTTTATCACAAAATTATTTTTTATTCAGATGATAATATTAATTTTATATATATAATTATTGTAAATCTAAAAATATATAAAGATAAATATAGAATTACAATTATATTTATCAAAATAAAGAAATGCAATGCCAAAAAAATAAATTGATGGAACTCATTCAACAGAAGCCTTTTTATAAATTGCTTAATTAAAATTGGAGTATGATAATGAACTAAAGAATTAAAAGAGATGACCATGATAGTCATGGTCTATATAATTGCATATGTTCGAAAGAAGGAAAATCCATAGTAAACACAACAAATTAACAAAACATATTTTTATTATTTATCATATTTGAATAAAAAAAATTTGACAGCACAACTCTCCCACCCACAATAGAACAATAGAAAACGTAATGACATAATAGTATCTTCAAATCAACATGTGCGAAAAGTCGCTCCATACTACACAGAGAAAGTATAATCACTAACTAACTTTCAGCTACCCGTTCTAACTAACAACACCACCTTTATTAGTGACAGTAGGATCACTACGGCGATCTTGTTAGAGAGAGTATAACAAACAAGGTGATTTTGTTAGGCAGAATAAAACCTCCAACACCTATTTTTTCTCCGATTTTGAAAAAATTAATTGTGAGTTTATATGATTATGAGAAAAAAAAATATTAATCCAAATGAACGATCATATGTATAAATAGTCGAGAGAAAATTGATTTAGAATAGAATTTTAAGATATAATATAGATAAACATGAATGTAGGTATTTATCTTTATAATTTAAATTTGTTTTGAAATTAATCTATGTGAATTTTAATTTTTGAAAAGTTATCAATTTATTATTTATCTTTCATTTTAATTTATAAAATAACTAGATAGTACCCATGCGTGATGTGCACCTTAAATTTAATAATGAATATTAAAATATTAAAACTATCGTAATCATAAAATATAATTATAATTATGTATATATGTAATTTGATAAATAATAGTAAAAATATCATTTAGATAAAAAAAATAGAAATAAAATATTATTAAATTTATCGGTGGCAAATTATGTCATTGTGTCATGTCGAGTTCAACCCAATACTAATATTATTATGGTTTAAGAAAAATAAATAAAATAATTACGTAATGAGTTATTATAGTAGAGTGAGTTGAATTAGATTTAACTTTATAGATTATAATTGTAAATTATAATTATTAAAAAGATAGTAACTTAATATTATTATGGTTTAAGAAAAACAAATAAAATAATAATATAATGAGTTATTATAATAGTTGGAGTTGAATTAGATTTCACTTTGTAGGTTATAATTATAATTTATAATTACTAAAGATATTACTTAATATTATTATGGTTTAAGAAACATAAACAAAATAATAACCAAATGAGTTATTATAGTAGTTGTAGTTGAATTAGAATTAACTTTATTGGTTATAATTATAAACTAGTATACAGGCCCCGTGTGAGACGCACGGTCGTAATTTTTATTTTTAAAATAATAATAAATAAATGTATAGAATTATATTTATTTTTTTTTTAAAAAAATTCATATAAAAATCTAATACTGTCGAAATGGATTTTACGTATGTGAATAGTTCAAATTTGTCCATATTTTATATAGATATGGTTACTAAATTTAATATTCGTTTAAACTACATATTCTTTTATCCAAACTAATTAAACTTGTGGTCCATTAAGAGCATCCACAATAATGGAATAATGGACAATTCAAGTCCCATTTAAAAAGAAAATCTGGTGAGAAAATATTAAAATAAATCACATCATATAATCATTGCACATTTTCTCTCTTCTGAGTGTCTTTAAATTAGAACGGGGACAACTTTCAAACTCCCAATTATTTTTGTCCATTTTATTTTTTATTATTTTTCTGTCTATACAATTTATTAAAATTTTTAAAATTTTTTATTATTATTTTATAATTAAACTTATTTTATTATATATGGTAAGACTCACATTATGGAACTAGAACCCAAAGTGTGCTCTGCGATTGTGGTTTAGACACGAAAAATAAACTATATAATATCTATTCTATACTTAAAATAATAATAATAATAATAATAATAATAAAGAAATAAACTATCGTGACATAAGTTAAGTAAAATGCGAATATTAAAATTTTCGTCATGATAAAAATTAATATTAAGATAACATATATTATAAAGTTACTCAAAAGTTAACATTTTCAAATTCAATAATGTATATTTAATTTATTTTAAATCTTCATTAATTTTTATTTTTCAAAATTATTGATCAATTAACAAAATAAAAATATTAAAATTATATTAGTAGTATTATTATTATTTTCTTCAATAAAATAAAATATATTTAATATTTAATTAAATTTTAAAATCCGATGACATTTTCTTTATTTCTACCGTCTTATGATGTAGATGGCAATATAGATTCGTTCATAAATTTGTTACTAATAAACTCGGACATCAATATGAAATTCGATTTTTGTAAATGAAAATGTCTAGTTCAACCTTTTTTACAATACTACAAAAAGCTCTCAAATAATAAATACCATATTAATAAATATTATTTTCAAATTTATGTAATATATATTTATATAATGTAT
This sequence comes from Cardiospermum halicacabum, assembly GCA_031304145.1. Lineage (NCBI taxonomy): Eukaryota > Viridiplantae > Streptophyta > Magnoliopsida > Sapindales > Sapindaceae > Cardiospermum > Cardiospermum halicacabum. The sequence continues at coordinate 18,491,146 of CM062392.1, forward strand.
ATATTGCACTATTACTTAATTTTAATGTCAATTTTTTTTTAATGTATAATATATTATAATATATATATATATATATCTATAATTGCATTAATCCTTTAGTTGAAATTTAATATACATTTTAAAGAATAATAAACTCTATTTATATTAAAATATTAAAAAATTGATTTATGGAATGTCCAATGTTAAAATTTTTGTTCCATTTTTTAAATTAAAAATTAGTGGAACTTAATTTAAATATTAAATGAAAAGTTTTAATGTTTCAAGTCATATTTTAATTAATTATTTTATATTTATCTATCTTTTATATATATATATATATATATCAATTGACAAATTTGTTCTTCGATATTTAAAGTTATTTTAATATAATTTTTATCTCTTACAATATTTCATTGGTTGTAATCATATTAAAATAAATAACATTATTTTACAATTTTATTATTTTTTAAATTCTCTTTATTTTATAATAATTTTATAATATTGACATTTAAATGTGTTAGAATCTGTACTTTATACAGATTAGGTTTTATTTCTTATTTATTCCTTTTCTACCCATAGGGTTGTGTTATAAATAGTCAGTTATAATCTATACAATACACAATATTCAAACCTAATTATCTTCGTTTCTCTCTATACTTCACATGGTATCAGAGCCAGGTTCGAAGATAATTTAGGTTATACACCCGGTAAACCCACTATTTTTCGGCGACAAATCATTCGCAACTGTGTTTCTTTTCCAGTTGTTTCATTCTCTAAATTCTTCCCAGCCGTGTTTTTTTTTCCCGGTTGTCTTTTGGTCCTATTGTGGTTCGACGATAGCAGCCTCCATCATTCTCGACATCAAGATTGAAGACTATGGCGTCTGAGGATGGTATAAAGGTTGAAAACCCTAATAATGAGACAGATGCTATGAAATCAGTGACCCCTGTTTTCACAAATTTTCTTTTATCTACACTTAGTATAGAAAATTTGAATGGAAATAACTATGATACATGGGCTTCAGATATTCAATTATGGGTCACCGGCCAGGGTTATGATGACCACCTCACCAAAGCGGTTACTACTGTACCTACCAATGAGCAACCTAAATGGAAGAAAATTGATGCCCAATTGTGTAGTGTGATCAAGTCTACCATTCATACATCGTTGAAGCAGATCTTCTGCTCTCATGTCACTTGCGAATCGGTATGGACTCAAGCCAAAACTCTTTACACTAATGATACTCAACGACTCTATAGAGTTTTTAATGATCTTATTAGCACAATCGCTCCATGGAAACTTGATGGCCCTATGTCTACCTATTTGGGAAAGATCAATTCAGCTCTTCACGCCTTCAATGAGATATTGCCTCCAACAACTACGAATGCAACAGAATGTGCGAAAGATCTTGAGCAACGTAATACTTTCTTTACGCTTCTTGCACTTGATGGTTTGCCTCTAGAGTACTCCAACGCCCGCAATCAGATTTTGGGATCTCCAACCATTCCGACACTCAACTCCACATGTTCTGCTTTGCTTAGGATTTCAACGAAGCAAAATTCTGAGTGTTCATCCATTGCTGATACCTCTACGCTCATCTCACAAAATAATGGTCGCAGACCTCATCCTAAATGTGATCATTGTCATCGTTTGGGTCATACAATTGACAAATGCTTCAAGTTACATAGTCGTCCAGCACATACTGCACGTGTTGCCCAAACCGCTCCATCCGCAGCAGCGCCTCCTACAGAGATTCCAAATGCATCTCCTGTTGACTATGCAGAATTTCTGAAATTGTGTGAGCAACGTTAGTCTCTTGGACCTACTGCATATATTGCGCATACTGGAAATTCATTCGCTTGCATTAGGGGTGGGCAACTACATGTTCGGTTCGGTTCCGAGTGGATCCGAACACGAACATGTAAATTGGGTGTTCGTTTCTGGGTGTTTTCGAACACCCAAATATCCTATGGCAAACCGAACCGAACCAAACACCCTGAAACATGTTCGCTTCGGTTCGGTTCTTGAGTGTTCGAATTTCGTTGACTTTATTTTGACTACATATAAAAATATATATTCATTAAAATATATCCTTATGAAATTGATTCAAATATAGAACAAATATTAATATTTAAATAAATAAAAAATCAAAACCGAACTAAATATGTAGACTTTTTTGGGTATTTGAAAAATAATATTAAAAGATGTAAAATATTTTTAAAACATGTTTAGGTGTTCGGTTCGATTTCTTGGACGCCAAAACCAAATCGAACATCCTACCTTAGGTGTTCGGTTCCACTGAAAACCGAACACCCAGAAAAACATGCTAGGAACCGAACTGAAGGTGTTCGGTTCGGATTGGTTCAGTTCGGTTTAGGTGTTTGCATGTTTTTTTGCCCACCCCTAACTTGCATATCTCAGTCTCCATCCTCGAGTCCTTGAGTTCTTGATTTTGGTGCTTCTGATCACATATCTGGTAATAAAACACTATTCTCCACACTTTCTTCATCTAGTTATTTACCAACGGCCACATTAGCTAATGGCTCAAACACAATCCTCGGGAATTGGGACAACCCAACCTCTTCCACCTCTTTCTATAGATTCTGTGCTTTATGTTCCTGGATGTCCATTTAATTTACTCTCTATAAGTCGCTTGACTCGTTCTCATGATTGTACAATCACTTTTATTAAAGAATCTGTTATTCTACAGGACCAAAGTTCGGGATGGATGATTGGCGTCGGATGTGAGTCTCATGGCCTATATCAGTTGTCTAGTTCTTCCATAGTTTGCTCTGCAAAAGATTCTCCCATCACTATCCATGCTCAATTGGGTCATCCTAGCCTTGCCAAACTATAAAGAATGGTTCCAAACTTGTCCAAATTATCGAGTCTTGTGTGTGAGTCATGTCAACTTGCGAAACATACCCGAAGTTCTTTTCTTAATCAAGTTGATAGTAGAACTACTTCTCCTTTTGCTTTAGTTCACTCTGATGTTTGGGGTCTTTGTCGTATGGATTCTACTTTAGGTTTCAAGTATTTTGTTACTTTCATTGATGATTACTCTAGATGTACTTGGTTATTTTTAATGAAAAACATATCTAATTTATTTTCGATCTTTCAACAGTTTTTCCATGAAATTCAAACTCAGTTTGGTGTTCCTATTCGTATTTTACGAAGTGATAATGCTCGTGAATATTTGTCTCATGAATTCCAATCTTTTATGGCATCTAATGGGGTCCTCCACCAAACATCTTGTGCTCACACTCCTCAGCAAAATGGAGTTGCTGAGCGCAAAAATAGACATCTCATTGAAACAACCCGTACTAAATTGTTACATGTTAATGTTCCATTTCGTTTTTGGGTCGATGTTGTTCTTACTACAAGTTATCTCATTAATCGCATGCCATCTTCTGTTCTTGAAAATCGAGTTCCTCACACTATATTGTATCCACATACATCCCTCCATATTCTTCCACCTCGCATTTTTGGGTCAACGTGTTTTGTACATAACCTATCTCCTAGACTAGACAAACTAGCAGCTCGATCTCTTAAATGTGTCTTCTTAGGTTATACTCGATCCCAAAAAGGTTATCGTTGTTTTTCGCCTACTCTTAATTGATACATTATCTCTCCTGATGTCACATTCTTTGAATTTGTTCCTTTCTCTGCCTCTACCAACACTAAGTTGATGCCAGAGTTTTTAGATATTCCATCTCTTGTACCTATCGAGTCACATGCAACCGAGATTGGTACTCAAAATGAACCTACTGTCGCACATCCTCCATTACAGGTGTATACTCATAGACCTCGTCCACCAATTGAGCCTGTAGACCCTAATATTGGTAATAACACCATTGTCAACTCTTCCCCGACGCTAGCTCCTTTCCAAGCTCCGGATCCACCATCTGATTCCGTTATTCCTATTGCTACTAGAAAAGATATACGTTCTACTCGTAATCCTTCTCCTCATTATGTTACTCTTAGTTATCATCGTTTGTCTTCTTCGCATTATGCTTGTCTTTCTTCTTTGTCTTCTGTGCCTATTCCTAAATCTCCTGATGATGCATTTTCTCACCCGTGATGAAAACAAGCAATGATGGATGAAATGAATGCGCTTCAGAACAGTGGTACTTGGGAACTGGTTCCTCTACCACCAGGTAAATCTGTTGTTGGTTGCAGGTGGATTTATACTGTCAAAGTTGGACCTAATAGTAAAATCGATCGGCTTAAAGCTCGTCTTGTTGCCAAATGATATACACAAATTTTTGGTTTAGGTTATGGAGATACCTTCACTCCAGTGGTTAAAATGACATCTGTACATCTTTTTTATCTCCATGGCCGCTATCTGTCATTGGCCCTTACATCAACTTGATATCAAGAATGCATTTCTTCATGGTGACCTAGAGGAAGAGGTATACATGGAGCAACCTCCAGGGTTTGTTGCTTAGGAGGAGTCTTCTAGGCATGTGTGTCGCCTTCTTAAATCATTGTATGGCCTTAAAAAATCTCCTCGGGCATGGTTCAGTCGATTTAGGCAGTGGTACAACAATTTGGCATGATTCGGAGTGATGCTGACCACTCTGTATTTTATCGCCATAATAAACATGGCTGTGTTTATTTAATTGTATATGTGGACGATATTGTCATCATAGGTAGTGATCATCATGGCATACTTCAGGTGAAGCAACATCTCTATCAACATTTCAATACCAAGGATCTTGGCAAACTTCGATATTTCTTAGTTATTGAAGTAGCACAGTCCAAAGATGGCATCGTTATTTCTCAAAGAAAGCATGTTATGGATATCCTTGAGGAAACAAGAATGTTGAATGCTAAACCAGTTGATACACCCATGGATCCAAATGTTAAGCTTCTATCGAAGTAGGGGGAGCCATTATCTGATCCTGGACGGTATAGAAGATTGGTTGGGAAGCTGAATTATCTCACGGTCACACGTCTAGATATTTCTTTTGCAGTCAGTGTGGTTAGTCAATTCTTGAATTCTCCATGTCAAGGTCATTGGGAAGCAGTGATTCGTATCTTAAGATATATTAAGCGATCCCCAAGAAGAGGTCTTGTCTATGAGGATAAAGGATACTCTAATCTCGTTGGATACTCAGATGCTGATTGGGCTGGTTCACCCGCCGAGAGAAGATCTACGTTTGGTTATTGTGTCTTCATTGAGGGCAACCTAATATCCTGGAAAAGTAAGAAGCAAAGTGTGGTTGCAAGGTCGAGTACAGAAACAGAGTATCGTGCTATAGCTTTGGTCACATGTGAACTGGTATGGTTGAAACAATTGCTTACAGAACTCAAATTTGGAGAGATTGCAAAAATGACTCTCTTTTGTGATAATCAGTCTGCAATGATATTGCATTTAATCTTGTCTTGCACGAAAGAACTAAACATATTGAGATAGACTATCATTTCATCATAAAAAAGATTCTGGCCGGAGACATCATCACCAGTTTTGTCAACTCAAATGATCAACTAGCAAATGTTTTTACCAAATCCTTAAGAGGTCCTCAGATAAGCTATATATGTAACAAGTTTGGCATATATGATCTTTATGCTCCAGCTTGAGGGGGAGTGTTAGAATCTGTACTTTATACAGATAAGGTTTTATTTTTTATTTATTCCTTTTCTACCCCTAGGGTTGTATTATAAATAGTCTGTTATAATCTATACAATACACAATATTAAAACCTAATTATCTTCGTTCCTCTCTACACTTCACAAAGTGGATTTTTTTTTATGTTGATAATTAAATACGAAATACTATAATATATATATATATATATAATATTTTTAAAATATTTTTATAATTATGAACTTAAATTAAGAGAATAATTAAATACGAAATACTATAATATATATATATATATAATATTTTTTAAATATTTTTATAATTATGAACTTAAATTAAGAGAATAATTAAATGTCAATTAAAAGAATCATGCTCATATAAATTAATATTTGATTCTCACTTTAATGTTTTGAGTAGAAATAAAATATATATATATACCCAAATATCTACCATCATGAGAAAATATATAAAAATTTATTTTTTAAAATTCTAAACATCTATTTTTATTTTTATTTTTTTTAAAAAAGGAAATCACATTTGTAGAAATCAATTTATATAAATTCATATGTAAATAAAAATTTTCCAAAAAATCAATATTGTTGAAATTTTTAAGGAACTTTCAGAATTAAACCATAAAATAACTTGTAAACCATAAAATAACACGAAATAAGTTAATTAATTCATTTTGACGGTAAAACAATCTTAAAAGTCAATGTATATTAAATCAAAATATAATTATATAGATAATGATTATGATTAGTTCTTAGTTAAATATAAAATTATATGAGGAAAAAAAATTATACATGAGAAGATGAAAAGTATGCATTATATATATATTTTTAAGAGCATGAAAATTACTATTATAATATTACCATTTTTTTCTCTTTCACGATTGAACGTACCAAAATATATAATCATATATATTATATTCGGATGAAATTGATTGAACACATTTTTTTATCTAATAATATAATATCTACATTTGAAAGATTTATGATTCTTTATCAAATATATAAATAAATATTTTGATTTTTTAAAATTAATGTGATTTTTTGAAATAGAAATAAAAAACAAAGGGTTTAGAGTTTTTGATACTCTAAAAAATTGTTATCTTTGAAATCACAACATATTTAATTATTTCAATGAAATTAATTGCATTGAAAAATGAAACCAATTGGGAATTGAAATAAATGTTAAGATATTTTATTTATTGGTTTTTTTAAATGATAATCATATTAAAATAAATGACAATTTTATCATTTTACAATTTTATCCTTTTTTAAACATCTCTTTATTTTTATAATAATTTTGAAATATTTATATTTAAATGAATTTATTTTTTCTTTAATAATTAAATATAATTTTTTATAATCTATTTAAATATTTATCTACTCAATATTTTTATAATTATGAACTTAAATATATATATATACATATATATATATATATATATAAAACAAAATCTACAAACATAACATAGACTCAAAATACGCCATGTGGCACCTCCGTGGCATTCACAACAAATGAAATATCACCGTGTGGAGTGATTGCCACGTCATTCTTTATCTTTTCATTTCCTTCATTATTTTTCTATTAAATGCTCATTACTTCTCTCTTTTTATCTTTCTTAACCTTTCTTTTAACTCTCTTCAATTTATTCTTTTCATCTACTCTCCCAATCTATTATCTTCTCTTCTTCTTTTTCTCTCTCAATTGGCTCTTTTTCATGCCAATCAATTCTCTCATCTCACTAACTTTCTGTTTTTCTTTGATTGAAATACAAAACAAATCAATCGCATTGCACTTTATACATTTTTTTTCACTTTGATTCATTTTGAATTTATTTTATAATTGATTTTTTTTTACCATTTCTTTTATTTTTTTCTACTTTTTTATTACAGATTTAATTGTTGCTTGTATGAAGAGAAACCAAAATATGATTATTCACTATTTGTATTATCAAGGTAATATTTTTTTATTCATTTTATTTTATTTTATTTTTCCAGTTTTCTCAACTCCGGTCAACCTTCAATAGACTTTTTTAATACTTTTTTTATTACTTTTAGTTTTATTCGACAATTTTTTTTAAACTAATGCTATCATTGTTGCTTATATTGATTTTATTATTTTTTTTTAATAAATTTGATTGTTGCTTATACAACAATTGTGTGAAGAGAAAAAAAAAAGAATACTACTATTATTTTCAATTTGTCTTATTATTATTATTATTTTTTTTACATATTTGATCATTGCTAATACAGTTGTGTGAAACGAAAAATAAATAAAAATTAATCATTGTTCTCTTTTTGGTCTTCACAAGGTAACTTTTATCTTATTCCCGAGATTCTTTTTTCCTTTTTTCTATTTTTTAATTTGGAATTTAATAATAGGTATATCAAATTTTCAATCATTAGTCTATGAGAAAAAAAAATTCAAATACTTTTAATATATATATATATATATAAAATTTTGATGGTAAAATTTAACATTTTCTTTTTAAAATATATGAATTTTATATGCTTATTATTAGATGTTGCATGTAATAGGTTCATCGATTCTTGATTTATTTAATTCTAATTCATTTTTTTTCATTTGTCTTTTCATATTTCTAACCATATTTCTAACCGGCAAAACCGTTTTATCCTTTATCTCCTTTTGTAATATCTAATTAATGTGTTACTTTAGATGTTATAATATAACAGTATGATATCTTTAAATGCTATCTAATTAATTTCATTCTTTTTATTCCTTCCTCCCCGGTTTGTCAATTTAATTTTATATATATATATATATATATATATATTCTTTTATTTTATCACATATCTCGATTGTGATGCAATTTGTATTATTAATTTCTCTTCTTCTATTTATTCTTCATCTTGATTTTATCAACATCTCAATTTGTATTCTTAATTTCTCTTGATTTTTTTCAAATTTGATTTTATTAATATTTTTGAGATAATTACTATTTGAAAATCGTAGATGTATTTTTTATGTCATAGATTCTACTACCATGACATGATATGATTCTCGTGTAATCTAAAATAAAGCTATATATAATAAATTTTTTCATCATTTTTAATTTTCCAATTTTATGAATCTTATCTTTATTTTTATTTAAATTATATATTTATATACATGTGTGTATCTTCTGAGTTCTTCATGGTGAATCAATTAAACAAAGATTGCTATTGATTTTGAAGAGAGATACAAAGTTAGAGAAATATGCATTAAGTCATGGTCGTGCTTCTCAGATCTCGAAGTAATCTTGGAGTAATTATTAGCTGCCATTTTTTGTGGTCTCATTTTGTTACGGATAAAAATGTTAGATTTCTTTTTTATTTTGGCCCAAATTTTGTGTGAGATTAATTGGTTGGGATTAAAGTTTACATTTTTGTAGGATATTTCATTTGTAGTTTTGATTTGTTGAAATGAACATGTTGAAAGCATTTTCTCAAACAAAGTTTTCAAGGAGTAAGCTTTCATTTTGGGCAGGTATTCATGAAATTTAATTGTAGTGCTCATTTGGTGAATACTTATGATATAGACTCATTTAGATATATCAAATACAGTGTAATATACCATTTACATCAACGTCTTATTTTTCCTGTTGATTTTGAAGTGGAAATAATGGAGTGGTTCATACATAACTTGTCATTTATGGATCTGATGCGATTTGAGAAAAGGGCATTTATTCAGCTCATTATTCATGTTGAGCCCGCTTACCATGTTGTTTCATATCTCAGTGAACTTGGTCTTCTGCAGTTTTGTGACGTGAGTGTTCTTGACTAAGAATCAACTCGAATTTAATTTATTTACTTCATCTGTGATTTTCAATTTTTTTTCGTCATTTTATTTTGTCGCTCAGTTTTATGATGCAAGGTTATTACCATTTTGCTGTAAGGCTGCAATCAGGAGAATGCTGATTATTATGAGATGGTTGTGTTTGTTCATTCTTTGATCATTTTTTTGTCCTCCGCTGTGTATTTGGTAGCAAGTAATGATTTTATGAACTTTTAAATTTTGTTTATTATTTATTATTTGTTTAGCTTATTATAAGTTTATTTTGAGATCTAATAAAATTATTTTATTTTTTTAGATGGCAATTAGAATCCAAAGTTTTAAGAGAAAATTATTTTTCCTTTAGTTGAAGGACTTAGAGGGCACAATGTTATTGTTTGGAATAGTAATACGATTATTGTAGATGATTTCATCAGCAGTGGCAAGTAAATAATTGTCTCTTTGAAATTTTTGTGATGGACACGGTTATTTTTCTGATCTTGTGTACTTATGTGTTTTTGGTTTTTGTAGGATAGAATTAACTGAGGCTCTTTAAATAGGTTTATGATGATATTGAAGGCCTTTATAGAGTCAAACTAGAAGGCTAGACCATGAGTTTTGTTGTTATATTTTAATTTTACGAGTGATCAAGATGGTGTGTCAAGTCTTATTTAACATGGCAAATTATGTAAGTGTTTATAATTTTTGTATTGTTGACTTTATCTCCAAGGTAATGAAAGACATTCATATCGTGGAATTGAATCTAAATTTTTTGGTGTCGAATCTTAATTAACATGGAAAATGATATAGGTGTCTTCAAAGTTTATATACTTGATGATTGGATCTGGAGTAGCACCATTTCTTTGTAAGTACTTCAAACAAGATTGAATTTGAGTTTTTGAAGATATGATATGAGTTTTCTTTGACTGTGAAACAAATACTAGTGGAGTTGTTGGAAGAATGTAAATTAATAGAACTTGATTGGGAATATATGAGCCCTATTCTACCAAAACGTGAAAGGAAGTTGACTTCATATAATCCTCTATTCCATAATTTGGTAATGTTAGAGGTAGGACGTACATCAGAAAGTCGAATGCTACCCCTTTAGATTTTAATATTAGAAGTAATCTCTAAAATCATACACTACTTTTTGTAAATATTAATGAGGATGTAGTGCCTTCTATGTTTATAATAGGTGTATGTTTCGCAACTACCTTTTAAGTATATCATTTTTAGATTATTCAGAATTAAAAGAATATTGATATTTCTTAATATTCTATTATATTACAATGTTGGTGTGATTTACTTTTTGTAGAACATGTATAAGCCTTGTATATGATAATACATTTTTCTTTTCAGTTATCAATTCTATTTTCTTATGTTAATACATTATTTTCATAGGCTTCTTTATCTTCTGTTTCCAACCCGAGATTGATCGGACATGCCGCAACAGATGTAGACTTTATTAGCAATTTTTATTTTTTATATCATGATTTTTATATTTTAACTTATTAAATATTGAAAGAATTTCATTTGTATCAACCTATTATTTGATTAGCAAATAATTCAAACTATTCAAAACTTGTCTAGGGTGTTCTATAATTTCTTCTATTAATAAGTTCAATTTTCTGTTACTACATCATTTGCATTTATCTGGTCTTTTAATAAATGACTTAATTTTTTTAATAAGGCCCAATTTAATAATTGTAATGTAAATTCATCTTATTTTTTATTTTTATTTTTATTTATTATTTAAAAAAAAATAACATCAACATATCAAAGAATTTTCGCCACGCAACGCGTGGGTATGTGCCCTACTTTAGAGAATAATTAAATATCAATAAAAAGAATCATTTAGAATATATATATAAATAAATATTTGATTCTTGGTAATTAATATAATGTTTAGAAGTAGAAATAGGATATATAATTAAATATCTACCCTAATCATCGAGAAAATATATAAATATTTATTTTTAAATTCTAAATATCTATTATTTTTATTAAAATTTAATATCACGTGTTTAGAATCAATTCAAATAATTTATATATAAATCAATTTTTTTTCCAAAAAATCAATGTTTTTCAAAGTTAAGTAATAAATTTAGAATTAAAAATGAGAAGTAATAAATTATATGTGAGATGAAAATTTTAAAAGCATAAAAATTACTGATATTACCATTTTGTTTCATCTTTCACAACTTAACATATCAAAATATATAATCAATGACATTTAATTTTTATGAAATTGGTTCAGTAATTTTTTTTCTTATTTTTCTAACAATTTAACAATATTAACAGCGGGGCACAGTATCATTTATCATGTATAAATTAATATTATATTTCTTCCTATTAATGTGAAGTTTTAAAATAGAAATAAGAATGGTAGCATATAAGGTTTTTTCATATTCTAAATATATATATTTTTTAATTTTAAAATCACAACAAATTTGATTATTCCAATAAATTGATTGAATTCTAAAAATAAATGTAACATTTATGGTAGATAATTTATTCAATTTAGTTCTTTACTTTTAAAAATACATTCCATAGAATAAAATTATACAATATAAAGTTGAATTTATATTATATATATATATATATATATAATTTCAACCAAATCTAAATATATACAAAATAAATAAATAAAAATTAATCATTTTGAAATTCTTCTATCTATACCATATATTTTTTTACCTATGAGCTCCAATATTCTTAGATAACCGAAATAGAAAATAAATCATATATCATAAAGTAATTTAAATATTATAATATAATACATATTTTAAAAAATATAATTAATCCATATGAAAATCTATATTTATTGATCATTCATTGGAATAGTGTAAAAAGAGCGGGAAACAATTATTATTATTATTATTATATAGATTATAATTATATAAAAAGATAATTACCTAATATTATTATGGTTTGAGAAAAAAAATAAAGATAAATGATGTAGAATTACTAATAAAACCAGTTGGTGGAGAATTTTAGTTAAAACATAATTTTGATATGTAAATGATGTCATCATTACGATTGTTGTAATGATTTAGTACAATATGATTGATAATTTAGTTAATATAGGATGTTATAATCATAATAGGGATTATATTTATTTAAATATCTATATAATTGATAAAAATGTGATGTTTTCAATTTATTTTTTATTTAAACTAAAATAATTATTATTTTATAATATAAATATAAGATTTTCTAATATAATTAACTTTATATTTTATAAATTTTGAAATTGTATTTATATGATAATTAAATTTACGAGATTAAAAATTAAACCAATAAAAATGAAAAAATGTATAAGAGATATAAAATTCAACTCTGTTACATAATTAAGATAAATTTGAATATAAAAGATTTTTTTCTTTCAATTTAATCAATTTGAATATTTGAATATAAAAAAAATATATTTGAATGGTAATCAAATTTAAAATTTATCTCGATATAATTTAAATTTTAATATATAATTATTGTTTGGTAATTAATATATATATATATATATATAATAATGAGAAGTTAGAACTCATATTAATCATGACATCAAGTGGATTTAGTGACGTGACCTGAAGAGATAGATATTAAGGTTAGCGTGAAATATTCAAATGGTTATCAAAGTTCTTCTTTAAAATTGTATTTTCCATTTGAATTTTTTTCTTTATCGTTTTTTATTTAATTTGTATAAAATATTATAATTATATTTTTTATAAAATAAATAAGTCCAAATATATATTTCAAACAATATAAACATATTTTATTATTTATTTTATAATTTAAATTTATTTACATTTAATTAATATTTTTAAAAATATCTAGTAAAATATTATATTTTCAAATTAATTTTCTTTAAAAAAATACTTAATAAATTGTAATAATTAATTTTAAATTTTAATAATAATTTATTTTTAAAGTTTTGACATATTATATGGGAGCATTAAAATTTTTTTAAAACATCAATGGATTGTTAATGGTTAATTAAATTGGTGATTTCAATCATATTATTTTTTTTAATTATATAAATATATAATTTTCTTTAGGTTATAAAAAGTTATAAAAATAAATATAAAATTATTTTATAAAAGCTAAAGATAATTATACATATTGAAAATAAAATTGATGTAGTTTGAGAATATTCTAATTTTATTTATTTTTGTATAATAATAATAAATTAATGTACACGATTATAATTTTTAATTCTATTTAAAACTATTATTAAAAAAAATTATAAATATAACATTATTTAATAAATAATATAAAATACATGTTTACATATATAATAAATTACAAACATAATTGTTCTATTCGAATATGAAGACTTCCGCAGTTGAATTAGTATAACTGAAAATTGATGAACACCTATTTCTTCTTCTCCCATTACCTTGTATATAAAATACATACGTAGATATAACATCATAAATTTCATGTAATGATAAATTATATAAATTTAAAGGGAAAAAATAAGAAACATATAAAAAAAACATATAAACATATATGAAAAATGTAATTACTATAATCATTTAAATAACTTTGGGTTGATCTCTGATTTTATAGTGACTTTCTACCGTTATAAGCCCGACAATGATAAGAAACAAAATCAAATCAATATGAATATATATATATATATATATAAATTTTGAAACCATATAGAGCTGAAAATAATATCATGAAAATAAATATAATACTAAAATAATTGTGATGGATATATATAGGGCAGGCAAAATTGTTATGGAATCAAACACTGTCACATACTAATATAAAATTGAATTTAAGTATTTATCTTGTTAATTTAAACTATTTCAAATTAATAAATTTTTATATTAATTAAAAAACCAAAATAACGTAATAGAATTATCTCAAACTACTCTACTTTTATATAATAATAAAATATATAATTTTGAAGAAAAACGAAAACACCACATATATTAAAAAATAATAACAGTAAAAATGTTAAAAGCATACCAAGAACATAGATGAAGAGTTAATTAATATCCTCCATTTCATATAAACTTTATGTTTATTTTGTACTTTATTTTGATTTGGCTTCTCTACTATGCTAAAAAAAAATATATCATATACAAATCATATGTAAATTATATGAATACAAATATATAAATATACCATAAATAAATCATACAAAGATGAAAATTACCATCAAAAGAAATATAATACCACCAAAATAACAATAAGAAAAATAATTGAGATGGATGGATATATATATATAGTGGGGAAAAGATTGATATGAATTTAACTATTTATCTTCTTAATTAAATTTGAATTATTTTAAATATATATTTATCATAAAAATATTGGGTGAATTGATAATATTATTTTTTTAAATATATAAAATTACATAATTATCTTTAAATTATAAAAATATATAAAGATAATTACAAAACTGCTACATTAAATTTAAAGACAAATATTGTCTAATTAATATTGATTTATTGTCCGATTAAGTTTTGTCCTTAAACTTTTTTGCTTATATATATATATATATATATATATATATATATATATATATATATATTATAGATAATACCCGTGTGCGACGCGCGCCTTAAATTTAATAAAAATATTTAAATTAAAAATTATTATAAGTATATATGTAAGGGTTAATTTCAAATACCACCCAAATTTTGAAATATTTTACTTCTGACACCTGATTTTGTAAACTTTTAACAAACCACCCAAAAACCACCTAAAACAAAAACCACTGGTAGTTTTGATAAGGTGTGAGTGTTTTTGTATTTTTGGGTGGTTTTGCTAATTATTTGGTTTTAGTAATTTGTAAATTTTTGGTTTAATATTTTTAATAAATTTTAAACATATGAGGAGATTAATTGAGATGAATGACCATATATATATATATATAGTAGGGAGAAAATTGATTTGGAATGGAATTGCAAGATATAATATAGATAAACATCAATTTATGTATTTATATTTATAATCTAAATTTATTTTGAAATTAATCCATGTGAATTTTAATTTATGAAAAGTTATTTATTTATTATTTATCTTAATTTTAATTTATAAAATAATATAAGATTTAAATATAATATATATTATTTTAATAAATAAAACTTTAAAGATAATTATTATCTCGTTAAAACAAAATTGTTCTCTCCATCGGGTATTGTTCTGAAACTTTTCTGCTTTTATATATATATATATATAAGATTTAAATATTATATATATATATTATTTTTTAAAAATATAAAAATTTAAAGATAATTATTGTTTAATTAAAAAAAAAATTGTTGTATTGATCGGGTATTGTCCCAAGACTTTTCTGTTTTTATATATACTAGATAATAGTTGTGCGCGATGCGCACCATAAATTTAATAAATAAATATTTTAATATAAACAATAAACTAAATAAAGTAAAAATAAATTACTTTTAATTAAAAAGAATATAGTTTTATGAAATAGTAAAAAAAAAATTAAAAAATGGCTAACATTTCATTAAGGTGAAATTTATAAACTTTTTAATAAAATAAAATGACAAAATATTTTTTAAAGAATTACTTTTTGTTTATAAAAATTTAAAATAAATTAATTTTTCATCTTCTTAATTAATTATATATTTTAAATATAATCAAATATACAAATTAATTTTTTAAAAAGTATAAATAAATTGTCATCCTTATCTTAGTAGTTTAAGAAAATACACCATTTAAAATTGATTTTTGATATTAAAATGAATTTATTTTTATTTCTTAAAATTACTTTTATATGATATTATCACAAAACATTTATTAAAAACAAATTTAAATTTATTATTTTAATAATACTTATCTTTTTTTTTTCAAAAAATCTCAAAATTATAATATCAACATTCTAATAAGTCAAGATTTAAACTATTGTATGATATATATATATATATATATATATATATATACTAATGTAAATTTTTTTTTAAATTCAATTCAATTTTAATTTAAAATCAAATAGGTAAACGCATATAGATTCCGTTAATACGATATATTTTTTCAATTTCACCCTTATTC
Organism: Cardiospermum halicacabum; assembly: GCA_031304145.1. Lineage (NCBI taxonomy): Eukaryota > Viridiplantae > Streptophyta > Magnoliopsida > Sapindales > Sapindaceae > Cardiospermum > Cardiospermum halicacabum. The sequence continues at coordinate 18,507,518 of CM062392.1, forward strand.
TTAATTAACTAATATTTTAATTCAATTAACATTTATTTTTATTTTAATTAATTAATATTTAGTGACTTGTTTCAATTTAGATGGATCCTTACTCTTAATTAATTAATATTTTAATTTATGAATCTCCTATTTCAATTTATATTTACCCTTACGGTTAATTAGTTAATGTTTTAATTTATGAGTGTCATATTCAATTTATACATAAATTCTACTATCTCCATTTTTTTTAGGGAGAAATCCAAAAAACCTACACATGTTTGCCTAAATATCCAAAATAACCACATGAGTTTGAAAAATACCCAAAATCCCACTTGTTGTCAACTCTCACGGAATCTATATCCATAGCCGTTAATATCTTTAATGAATGAGAAAATGTCAATTATACCCTTTACAACAAATGAACCGTTAATGTTATTTATTTTTAAAATTGTATAATATTTATTTTTATAAATTTGAATATTCGACTATTTATTCAATTTATTTTGAAAATTTTTATAAATATCAATTTAACTCGTATTTATATTTTTACCCTATTTTCAAAATTGGGTGACCTTGTTTGACTATTATATTTTTTAAATAGGTTACCCTACACTATCAATGAACAACACCATTTATCCAATCTTCACGAAACCTTTTGATAATTGTGAACAATCTCAAACCCATCAAGAGTATGGTCAAATGTGTGCAATTGTCAGGGTTTAGCGAATAAAAAAAATCGATATTTTCATCACCATGTAAAAATCTCTCCTACCTTATAATTGTTAATGTTTTTCTCTTTAATGATGAAGTTACAAATATGCACAAAGTTAAATTAGTCAATTCCAAAGTAAAACCGGTCAACTACTTTACATAACAAAAAAATTAACAGAAGTGGAAAATAATCAATTTTTAAATAATGTTAATAGATTTTTTTGGGTATTTTTCAAACAGATATGGTTTTTTGGGTATTTAGACAAACATGTGTATGTTTTTTAGATTTCTCCCTTTTTATTTTAATTAATTACTAATATTTTATGGGTTTCAAAATTTAATTTGTACATAAATTCTACTACCTCCAATTTTTTTATTAATAATTAAATTATAAATTAGTAATTCAATATATTATATATGAATTTAATCTACATAAACTCCAGAGTTAATAATTCAATTGATATGAAAAGGAAGATGACACAAATAATCATGTAGAAACTATTCAATTTTCAAAATAAGAATAGTAACTTTATATATTAATATATTTAAATTAAATAGTTTTATTATATATTTTTAAATAAAAACTACATATTAAGGATATAATTGAAAATCAAAATATAGTATTTATTATTCTTCACGTTAATGAAAAATATTAGAATTATTTTATTTTATATTAGAATTATAAACAAAAACATATCTTCATCAATTATTACTAAATTATATATATATATATATATTCAAACTAAAAATATATATAAATAAAAAATGATAAAAATAAATACAACGTATATTTTATATCATAGAACATTGGTGTATTTATAAATATAATATTATTTAATAAAAAATATAATGTGTTGTATATTTTAATTTCAAATAGTAATAAAAATATATGAATTTAAAGAAAAACAAAAATATTTTTACATTAAATAATTATAATAATACAAAACAACGAACACATGATAAAATATATAAAAGATATATTTTATTAAAATAAAAATAGAAATTAATATAAATTATATACATTAAATTTTTAGCTCAAGCCATATCAAAGCCGGACAAACTCATCTCCTAGAAGAACACAAACACTCTAAATTTTTAATCCTAACACCTTTATCCCCGCCAACCAAATCCGCCACAACAGCAGTCAAAGCATAAGTTAAAGTTACGCCTTCAACTTTCCGCTATTTTCAAACAACCATGATCCCTTCCCAAACTCCGTGAGAGCGTAGTAACGTAATAACATTATACACAAATCTCATCCGTAAAGAGAGTTAAGGCTAAAACTTTAAATAATAATAATAATAAATACCGAACATTCTTCACCATCTGATTTAAAGGAGAGGTCTTTAAGAAACCAAACCACAATTCTGTTATTCCAACATCTAATAATTCAAAAATCAAACTCGCGTCCCGAGAAGAATCTTGTAATACCTCTCTCTCTCTATATATAAAACAAAAATCACTAATCAATCACCAAATTTTTTTTATTAGATATTTGAGACTTTTCGAACTTTAATTAATCAAATCTATCTATGAAAAAAAAATTGAAATACACTGAAAAATAATCTAGTAGGAAATATAGAAGTTATACCTCCGCTAAATGAACATGCTCGAATGATGATCTTGTGACATACTGAAATCGATGAATATACGTAATGATTATATATAGAGATGTGAAGTTTGATATAGAATCGAATCCTATCACATTAATATAAATTTTTTTATTATTTATTTTTATCTTTTTCATTTGAATTTATTTATTTTATATTTATTATAAAATTGTTGTTGGGTGAGTTTAGAATATATCTCTGGTTAATTAGTGATAAATATGATAATATTAAATTATTTTTAATATGAATATATTATATAGATTAATTAATTTTTTAATTTTATATTTATGATAGAGTTGTTATGGATTAGGTTGATAATATTATTTTTTTTAAAAGAATATAATTACATAATTATCTTTAGATTATAGTGATATATTATAAACATAAATATAAAATTATTGAAAGATAATTCTATTTAATAAAGGCAATTGTTTTCTGGTTAATACTGTTGGATATACAGGTGACGTACACCCCAAGATGCCATACTCATGTGTCAGAGACACATGTGAGAGGCAGTTACCCAACATGGGTAAACAGCCTCCACATATTCAGATAAAATAAGAAGATTATGTTGTTGTTAAGACATGTGTATTAAGAAGAATATACAGAGAAAAGAAAACTCAAAAAAGAAACACGGTGACTATGAGAAACCAACACAAGAAGAAGATTTCATCTGGATCGTATTTAGTTGGTGAATTGAGGATATCGTCTTGCACGTAATCCTTTCCCGACCTTCAGAAGTTGAACAGTAATGCAACTCTTATTTCATTCACTTTTTTCTGTACTTTAGCTGTATAGTTGATATAGTTTACGGATACTTAATATGTTTGTTTGTGTCTATGAGCATGATGAATGAGTTTGAATAGAAGTCAAACTAATAAATGGTATCAAAGCTTGATGGATTGTTATTTGCTTTTTGGTGTTTCAAATTGTATAATATTTCTTTTAATTTAAAACTAAAAGATATTACTGCATGATTGGTCACCCTGAATTTTGTTAATGAATTTAATTGTGATCATGTTTGTTGACGGAATGATAATCAATTATATTTCTTCTTTACTTTGATTGATTTTTGTAAAATTATGTGATGATCTAACATATATCAAAGTGCATGTCATTGGATTCGGTTTTCGATACGAATTCGATGATACAAAATATGAATTTTTTGGACGGAAATTGAAAGAGTTATGATCGTCGGAAATTTTTTGAAAACTTTTGAAAATCAGAAATTAAAGTATCATGTTTTTATTTTTTTAAATTTATTTAAAAGAATTTCATACTTTTTCAACTTCCACTCTCAGGTTCGGGGATTGCATCTCACCTTCTGCGACCGACTGACGAAAATGAAAAACGGAGGGCAATATCGGAACCAGAAGCCGACACAAGTCCACGACCACCGATTCGACAGCCGTCAGCAGCCGCGAAGACGACGCGTGGAGTGCACGCGTGGCCTGGGCACGTGAGGCGTATGGTCCTCAGGTACGTTGTACAGTCAACACTGACATGGCCGCTTACGAGGCCGCCACGTCACCAAAGGGGCTGACTATGCGTGCTGACGTACTAGCGCCACGTGGCAGCGCCTTAGCGCGCCACGTGTCGCCGGTGCGTGAGCGCGCCTTCCGCCCTCTACATGAGCGACAACGCGCTGCTTTCTGACTTTTGGTTTTTTTAAAAAAATAATAATAAAAAATTTGGTTTAATATTTTTTAAATTTTTTTATTAATTCAATTTTTATTTATTTGTTTATGGTGTTTGTTTACTATTATGTGTTAGTAAATGCCTTATTTTATTGCATGCTTAGGAAATAGTTAATTGTTTTTAATTAATTATTTTATTGGCATTTATTTAGTGTTATTTGAATATTTATTAGATGTTATTTGCATGCATTTTTTGGCATACATTAATTTGTTTTGCAGATTATGGAACATTATTGGCTCAGGTTCTTGGTCGATGATCGCAACTGGATTCCATATCAGTGGGCAATATATTATCATCCAAGTCAGATGGCTCCTACATTGATGTACCCACCTCCGCCAGGGATGATTCATCCTTTGGGGCATAGGTTTGACCCTCCAGTTTCACCGCTTCCGCATGCGCCAGCGGTCGCCCGTCTCATCGGTCCACCACCGGGATTCGACCTAGTTCTTATACACACGCCTCTAGCGCCAAGGATAGTAGCATTTCCTCCTCCCAGAGTGATAATACCAGTGTTCCATCACCACCATCCGCTACCACCTCCTCCTCCTTCAGTGCAGCACTCGGTTGCACCTGTAGTAGCTCCTGACACTCCAACACCCGATCCAGTGGAGGTTCTTGTGGCTGCCGGTGCAGATATTATTTTTCTAGTAGCTGTTGATGCTAAAATTAGATGCCTGCTGATGACGAGGATCCTTTAGCTGGAGAGGACGTGTCTATTGAGGATCTTGCAACTCGTGAGGGGGAATAGGAGGATGCTGAGATCTTTATCATTGATGATGAGGGACACAATGTTGATGTTGAGGAGGATTTTGACCTCGATGAGGTCATAGATGACATCATGGACTGTTGGGATGACCCGATAGTAGCTGATCTGATTGTTCAAGACGAGGCTCAAGATGGCAACGACGAGATCAGTTTCGAGGACTACATTCCCAATGATCCATGGCTGGAAGAAGTGAACTCTTCCGCCAATGATGTACAGTATGATGATTGAGGAGATTGACGGGACCCTGAGGCGATTCTGATGATCCATATGCATCATGTTATTTCATGCATTGTTCATATTTCTATGTCCATGATATCACTATTTGTTGCGTCTTTGTAGATTTCAGTATATTTTATCATGTATATATGATTTTTTATGATATTATATCTATTTTCACATAAGATATCATATGTTCTTGTGATTAGTTTATTATGGGTATTGTCTGCACACCTCATGATTTAATGTGTTGATTTGATTGAAGATCAATGATGATGATTAGATAGATTTACTATTTTTTTAGTCCTCCTTTGATTGACTCAACATGTTTTCTGATTGACTTGGTTGGTGCATTCTAAGTAGGGGTGGGCATGGTCCGGTCCGGTCCGGGTTTGGCCGGACCCGGACCAGACCGACTAATATGGCGGTCCAAAAATTTTGGACCGGACCGGACCGACTAAAATGTTGGACCAATCGGTCCGGTCCCAATCAGTCTTGGTCTGGTCCGGTCCGGTCTAATCGGGTTGGGCTTTTTTGTGAGCTTTTTAATTTTGTAAAAAAAATATAATTTTTAAATATATATATATATATATAAACTATATGTAATACAAATTAAATACATTTATGGTGTTAATTTATAATTTTATAATTTCTTATCTAAATTAATTTTATATTTAATAAATTTAATATTAAAATAACTATTAAAAATTTTAGGGATAAATGACATGTGGCCCCCTGTACTTGGTTGTTTGTCCCGTTTAGGCCCTTGTACTTCGTTTGCTACCATTTAGCCCCCTGAACTTGGCTTTTTCCTATCATTCCGCCCTTTTTGACAAAAAAATATATGCCACATGTGAGTGACGTGGCATGTCACATGTGTTAAATGCTATAATCAAATTTTATTTTACCCCTTATACTTGACCTTTTTGTCACTTAACCCCTTACACTTAAATTTTTTGTTCGCTTAACCATATGTACTTGATTTTTTTTTTACTAGAGCCTTTTTATTATTTTTTTCAAACTATGAAATAAACCAATGAAATTCAAATTAAAAAGTTAGTTATAACCTTCATTAATTTTTGAAAAAAAAATGAAAATAGAAACAGACTTATAATTTTAATAAAATTGTATATTGATATTAATTATAAATCTATTAACATGTACATTTAAATCAGTTAGTATGTTTATGGAAAATATACAATCTATTTTGATTTTAATTAAAAAATCACAAAATAAAGAAGAGTTAATTTATATATATATATATATATAACCAAATTATGTAATAAAATTAATAATATACCATTTTATATATTTGATTTTAAAATAACTATATAATTATTAAAGTTTAATCCTATTTATTAATATTATAAAGTTTTAAAATTTTATACTAAACTTATCATATAATTTTAATATAAAAATAATTTATACATTAAAAAATAATACTTCCTCTGTTACCATTTAGTTGCAACATTTGAATAGTGTATACTATTTATGAATGGATCTTGTTTCATGTTATTTCTTATATATAAGAAAAAATATAGTTAAGTGGGATTTTGTTTTATTCGTCTTGATGTCTATTTTTCAAATATTAAATTTATATAATTTTTAGTTATGTATTATTAAAGATATGTGCCGTTAAAGTTAATCATTGGACAGTGTGCCCACATGAAATGTTGCAGGTATTTAGAAACGGAGGAAGTATAAAAAATAATAGTATGTGTAATTTTATTTTTTAGTTAATTATTAGTGTACAATTATAAAAGTAAGGGGTTAAGTGACAAAAAGGACAAGTATAAGGGGTAAGATGAAATTTTATTATGGCATTAAACACACGTGTCATGCCACGTCATGTGACATATTTTTTGTCAAAAGGGGCGGAATGGTAGGAAAAAGCCAAATTCAGGGGGCTAAATGGTAGCAGACAAAGTACTGGGGGCTAAACGGGACAAACAGCCAAGTACAGGGGGGCCACATGTTATTTATCCCAAAATTTTATTATGCAATTAAATTTCATCTATATTATAATTTATAACCTAAGTATATATAATTATTTTTATTTTAAATATTTTATTTTTTTAATATATATATTATTTATTTTTTAATAATTATATTTTTTTTAATTATTGTTCGGTCCGGTCCGGTCCGTAGAGGCATGGGACCGGACCAGACCGACAAATTTTGTCGGTCTACACCTTTTGGACCGGACCGGGACCGTTTGGACCGTGGACCGGCAATTTTCGGTCCGGTCCGGGTCGGTCTCGGTCCGGTTCGGTTCGGTCCGGGTTTTATGCCCACCCTTAATTCTAAGTTTCTTATCGGATGATTGAACATAGATTAGCTTACATGTCTTCGTATTATGTTCTTAGTAATGGCTTATTCATCCAAGAATATTATTGCTGAACTCAACAAGGAGACAAGTTGAACAGGGACAACTATGATATCAGGCATCGCAAGATCCAGTATATCCTAGAAGAGCAAGAGGCTCTTGAAACGCTGACCAACACCATGATTGAATCAGGACCTTGCACGAGTGCTCAAGCTAAGCTAGATATGGAGGCTTACCTGGCTTGGAAGTGAAAGAACAGTATAGCGAGAATCACTATTCTGTCAAGTATGGCTGATGATCTAATGTGCTCGTATGAGGATTTTGACATAGCACATGACATGTGAGTTACTTTGAAAGACAAATTCGGTAGGACTTCCACCATTAAACTTCGGCGACTAACTATCAAGTTTGACATTTACCAGAAGTATAATGATCACTCTATGCGCCAACATCTCAGAGAGATAGCAAATATAATTTGGGAGTTAAAGTCGGCCGGCCATGCCCTCTCAGATGAACAGCAAGTACAAGCGGTGATAAGGTCTCCCCCAAAAGCTGAGAAAATATGAAAATCAACATGACCCACAATGACAACAACAAGACTTTTAATGACATTTCTCGTCATGTTGAACTCAAGGACGAGCGCCTGGAGGTGGCCAAATCCTCGGGTCAGCTTTATATGGTTGAATCCAGCGTGCGCAAAGGCACAAGTGCTAAGCGCAAGAGAGAACAAAGGGTGGAAAGAAAGGGAAGGATCCGAAAAACACTAACAAGCCTGGGACCAATAACCTACAGAAGAAAGCTAGGCAAGGCAAAGGTCAGTAGAGAGACAAAAGCAAGGTCAAGTGTTACAATTGTGAAAAGCTGAGTCACTTTACTCGTGAATGCACTGAGCCTAAAAAGGAGGTAACCATTTATGAATCTGCCTTAATTAATGTTTATGTTTCTAGTTCTATTTTGCTTTCCGAGGCTCACCCTATGTGGATTGTAGACTCTGGTTCCATGGACCATGTAGTTAGAGATAGATGAGCGTTTGTTGAGTATCGTCAGATCCCACGAGGTACTTGATGGATATATGTGGACTCAGAATGCAGAGTGGCCATACATTGCTCCTATATGATGTCTTATTCGCTCCAGAAATTAGGCACAATCTTGTCTCTATTCCGATTTTATTCTCTTATGATTATAAGTTGGTGTTTTATGCTACTAGTTTGCAAATTTTTTACAATCCTGTCTGTATTGGATTAGGACAACTTGTTGATGGATTTGTGGTACTTAATATTGAATGTTATGAAAACCCTTCTTTATTTTCAAATGATAGTTTTTTGTTTATTACCTCTTCTGATATGATTATTTCGACTTGACATGCTAGACTTGGTCATATAGAACAAGATAGGATGAACAAGTTGGCAAAAGATGAGATTTTAGGTTCCTATTGTCGACCTGTAATCACTATCTAGTAGAAAAAGCCACTAGAAAACCTTTTGGGAAGGCTACTGGGGATAATTCTCCGTTAGAATTAATTCATTTTGATATATGTGGACCCATGAGCATTAGAGTTAGAAGCGGTGCATCATATTTTATTACCTTTATAGATGATTTCACTCATTTTGGTCAAGTCTATTTGATCCCCCATAACTCTGAAGCTTTAAAATTTTTTGAACAATTTTTTGCATTGGTGGAGAATCAATTGGATAAGACCGTTAAAGTGTTACGCACTGACCGAGGACGAGAATATCTATCTGACCAGTTTAAGACACTGTGTTAAGAGAAAGGTATTGTAAGACAATTAATAATTCCAAGGACTTCTCAATATAATGGAGTTGCAGAAAGGAGAAATAGAATACTATTGGTGATGGTTAGATCTATGATGGCATAAGCTAATATTCCAATTTCGTATTGGGGAGATGTGCTTCTCACAACTACTTATATATTAAATAGGAATCCCACCAAATCCATGACTACAACCTTATATGAATTATGGACAGGTAGAAAACCTAGTTTATCCTACTTGCGGCCCTGAGGTGTGCTTGTTACGTACATGATCTATCTAGCCGATTTGGAAAACTGGGGGCTAGGGGAAAGAAATATATTTTCATTCGATACCCTGAGCAATCAAAAGGATATATACTGATAGGGGAGAACTCAGACGGGACTATACTTGAGATTGAGTTACGAGATGTTGTGTTCTTAGAGAATGAATTTCCACGGAGAGGTAATGTAGAAATAGAGTCTAATTTATTTGAGCAAAATAAAACAGAGGACTTAAACTCCATTCAAGGGAATGTTGTTCCCAGTGGGAGTAAACAAGTGCCTGATGAACCTACTCCACAGCTTAATCGCAGTGGGAGTAATGTGGTTCCTGATACTTCAATTTCGGAAATGTCAACTCGAAGGGTAGAAGAATTCAAATTCCCTAGTGACGTTTTCAGATTGAAGGAGAAGCATTCATGTTGGCATCCCATGATGGTGATGAGCCAAAGAATGTAAAAGAAGCTCTAGATTCACCGACCAAAGATTTATGGATAAAGGTCATGGAAGAAGAAATGGAGTTGATGAAAAGTAACTAGGTTTGGGATTTAGTTGATTTATCGCTAGGTAGACAATGTGACGTCCGAAAATAGGGTCTAGAATTTTTCGATAATTTCTAACATTTTAAAAATAGTTTAAAGAGTGAATTTTCAAAAATTCATTTATGGAATGAATCGAAAATTCATTAGAGGGGTAAAATGGTAAAAGTAGAGACACTAGTAAGAGCCGGAATTAAAGAGTCAATTTTAGTCGAATAAATGTGAGTTTAAAGACTATCTTTAAAATTGAGTCATAACTCATGATTTGGTGATTTTCGGTGGAAACATGAAGTTATATTTTAAAAGCGGTTTCCGAAATGGGGAGACGATTTTATAAATGAAAATGATTTTGGAATTTTGAAAGGTGAGCGGAAATGGAACCGGAATGGATTAGTGGGCTTGGACTTGATTAAGAATGGGCTTGGATTAAATCCAAGTTGGCCCAAATGGATTTCATGACAAGTGGGGCCCACTATTCTACTACCACCATCCATTTTCCCCTCTCATTTAAATCCAACTAGCTTAGTTGGTTTCTAACCAAACAAAACCTCACTCTTTCATGATATAAACAATATCTTCACACACACTCTCTCCTATTTCTACACCCCCAAACCGTATAAGCCTCTTCTCATCCCCTCTCCACTATTTTCAAACCCTAAAAATAAACTCACCAAATCAACCCTTTCTATTTGATTTTTCAAGAAAGATAAGCCATTACAAAGCATCAAAAGGAGTTTTCAAAGCTTATTCTCTACTCACTATACTTGGTAAGTTTCCAACAACCTCCATTAATGTCATTAATGGTGTTTCAAGCTTTTAGTTGCAATAAATGAGTGTTTTCGAGTTAAACGATGATGGTTTGTAGTTTCGGTTCACTAATTATAGCCATTAGTGTCTCTAGTTACCATTTGAATGAAACCCTAACTTTCTAGAAAGTGATTTTACATGAAAGTGGTTTGATATTGATTATTGGTTGCGTTTAATGGTTTATAAAGGCAACCAAGGGCAATGAGAGCACCAAACCGAAGCGGTTTAGTAGCTTTCTTCAGAAGGAAGGTTAGTAATCTCATTTTCATGCTCCATAGCTTGGTTGTTTTGTTGTGATTGAGTAATTGTTGCATTGATGTGGTGAAAAATGCTATAAGAAGATAAATGAATGAATAATGTGTATATATGTGAAGTTGTAGCGAAAGGAATGATATGTTTTGTGACCATGATGCTTGATATGCTTATAAGTGGTTTTGTGACTTTTACATGTTGCTTAGTATGGTTATGGTGATTAATGATGTGAAAATGACTATATGAATTATTTAAATGTGATTCCTATGTAAATGATACAAATGTGGTTGACATGAGTGTTGTTATTATACTTGTGTAATGGCTCATGCCTAAAAGGAATGAAATAAAGAAAAATGGAAATGAAAAGTAATGATAAGTTAATGAATGATAAAGCCCTTCTCGTCTAACAATAGTGGTAGGAGTAGAGGCATGCCTTAGGGATAAACTCTAGAAGTATACTTCACACGAAACTGTGTTTCATGGCGACAACCAAGCCATCAAATGATAATTAGGGCGACAGTCCTCAAATGGAGACGACGGTCTCAAAAATGAAAAAGTTCGGCCTTATTGTCTAAAAGAAAGAAATGATCTAAAATGTGGTGTTTCGACCCATAAGGGGGTACAACCGGACCCACGGATCTCGATCTTCGGCTAAAAAAGTCCCGTTTCTACCTTATATGTTAGAGGATTGGGCTATAAATGTAAATGAAATCCAAAAGTTGTCTAAAGATGGTTAAATGATGTTCACTATGTTGATATATGATTGAATGTAGTTTAATTAAATTAAACTTGGTGAACATGAATGATATTGAGTAAACTAGCTTTAAATGAGAAACTAGTAAAGAATTGATTAATGATGTCTTGAATGTTTTGCCTTTGAATATTGTAGTTTAATGTTGCAAAAGTTTGATTGTATGAGATTGTGTGTGATATTTGTTGTTTGGATGTGTTTAGGTAACCAACACTTATTGTTGAATAAATGTGCGCTTATAGTGTCCATAATGTTGTATGTGCCACTTTTGGTTTTCAAATTGGATTCACAATCCCTAACTAAGAGTTTTGAAAATGAATTGAGAAATCTTTTGATGTATAGAAGTTTCTTATGAAATGTTTTGGAATAAAAAGAATCATAAAATAAAGATGTTTTAAGGCTTTGATCCCAAGGTGTTTCTAGGTGTTTAGATGTCTAATAAGTCCTTAAAATGGTTTTGGAATGATTTAAAAACTCAAAGAAATTTTTTGGTGTGAAAAGGTTGAAGAAACAATGATTTTTGGACCTTTAGAATACCCCGCGCCCTGGTAAGTGACCAGGACGCCAACCAGGACGCTAAAAGTGGTACCGAAGCTGTTTTTGTACCCTGGGCACCCTGGTCCGCGCCCTGGTCATGCTTGCCAGGACGCCCAGGTCTGAACACTCAACTTCTCGGTCTCCGTTCTCTTTTATTCGGACTCCGATTGAGGTGCCATTTGCGGCTATGGATTCGTCTTTCAGTCTAGTTTTCAAACTTATCTTTATATTTTAAAAATAAGGTCATTTGACTATTACGATTTTAAAATCTTCCAAGTAGATACAAAAATTCAGCTTTTGTATAAAATGTAATTTTCTTTCCCAATGATTTAAACACACTTTACTGTGATTTCTTTCAACCATAAATGAATAAGTAAATGTACCAAAATGATAAGGTGACCTCTTATAAGGTTCAAATGGATGAGAAATGACTTGTAGATATTAGTTGTGATGTAAGTAAACTTTATAAGAACTTGTGAAGTGTTTAAATGACATGATAGTGAATTGTCTTGGGTTGTATGACTTGTGAATGATTAGTTATGATGATTTTCCGTGATTTCTATCTTGTTGTAAATAAATGTGCATACATGAATGAACCTTAGTTGATGAATGGATGTTACTTGCATTGCTAGTAACTTCCTAAAGGCTTAAAATGATTATATGTGTCATGAAGGATAAATGTTATGAAAGGTAAATGATATGATAAGATAAGTGTGTTCATTTTTCTTGAAATAAGTAATTGTATACTATGTTTTCTTGAGATGTGATTATGTTATTAGCTTCTAATGGCCTAGATGAGAATGATAGGTATAAAGCTTGGTAAATGTAAAAGAAAAGATTTGATTTGATAAATGTTCTTATTATGTGGTGATGATATGATTAAATGAATGTGTGATGATTGTTTGTATGGTTGTGGGAGCACGAGATTACTAACTAGGCATTCGATAGCCTAATATTTTTCCTTTATTGTTCTTTGTTTTTCTTTCTACAAAAATCCCGGATGGGTAATTCTGTTCAGGTCGATCGAGCATAGCAAGGTCCATTGACATGACATCATCGTCTTCTGCATCACCTTTTGTTTTTTCTAAACTCTCGTGTATTTCATGAAACGCTTCATATGTATTCAATATATTTTAAATTTTTTTTTGTCAACTCCTTAATGTGTTAATTTAGGAGTTAAGATTCAAACTTGATATACTTATGCATAGTCGAATTTGGGTCATAAATGTTATGTAATTTAAAGGCTTATCTTATTATGTCTACTCGTATTTTTGAAGTTTCGTTTCTATCACTCCTCAAATGAATTACTTTTCACTTATTGGATGATTAAGGTTTATATGTATAAGTGTATGATTATATATGTATGAAGTGTGGTCATCTAATTTAAAAAACTGACTCAAGGTATAAGAGACTAAAGGCTATATATGTAAAAGTAAAAGAAAAGGTTAAACGATAATGTGGCACCTTGATCTCGCACCCTATCCATACGGGGTGGGGGTCGGACGTTATAGACAAGCCATCGAAAATAAATGGATTCTTCGCATTAAACGTAAGGCAGATGGTTCAAATGAGAGATATAAGGCAAGGTTGGTGGCGAAAAGTTATACTCAACAAAAGGGTATAGACTATGAAGAAAATTTCTCCCCTGTGGTGAGATTTGCTTCAATATTCCTCATATTAGCTTTAGTCGTACATATGGACTTGGAATTACATCAAATGGATGTTAAGACCACTTTCCTCAATGGAGGACTGGAGGAAGAAATTTATATGGAACAGCCTAAAAGTTTTATTACTAAAGGCAAAGAGAGAAAAGTTTGTAAACTCTTGAGATTCATCTATGGACTCAAACAATCCTCCAGATAATGGTACCTACGATTTCATGAATCGATTATGTCTATGGATTTCAAATGATAGAAAAAAACCATTATGTTTATTTGAAAAAGTCCAGTGATGGTTTCATTTTACTGTCCTTATATGTTGATGACATACTTCGAGCATGTATTAACAAAACCCTTCTTCTTGCCGCGAAAGACTGGTTATCAACAATTTTTTAAATGAAGGATATAGGTGAGGCTGCCTACATTTTAGGAGTCAAAATTTCAAGGGATCGAAATCAAAGACTTTTGATCTTGTCGCAAGAGCCATACATACATAAGATCCTTGAGAGGTTCCATATGGCAGATTGCAAGGTGATGGACACATCTAACGCAAAAGGTCGGACTTTGAGTCTAGAAATATGCCCGAAAACTCCGTAATAGCGTGAGAAAATGCGAAGAGTACCATATGCAAATGCCAATGGAAGCTTGATGTATGCAATGATGTGTACCAGGCTAGATATCTGTTATGTAGTTGGACTGGTAAGCAGATATTAGTCAAATCCAGGACAGAAAAATTGGATAGTAGTAAAAAGAAACTTAGCTTATTTAAAGGATACCGCTGATTATGCTCTGTGTTATCAAGGTAGTAATGATCGCCTGATTGGATATACAGACGCAGATTGGGATGGTGATTTGGATGAAAGAAAGTCTACTTCTGGATATGCTTTTATTTAAGTCAATGAGCTATTTTCTGGAGTAGCAAAAAGCAAACCTGCATAGTCTTATCCACCATGGAAGCAGAATTTATTGCCTGCTTAGTGGCTGTACAGGAAGCTGTTTGGCTAAAGAGATTTTTAGAAGATTTAAACTTAAATGAGAGTGAGCCTGAGCCTATTACTGTATACTGTGATAGTCAGGCAACAATTGCCTACACTAGAGATGCTAAGTGTCACAGTAAGTCTAAACATATAGAGACCAAGTATCACTTTGTCAGGGACATAGTGGCTAAGAAGAATGTAACTATTAGATACATATCAACACATGATATGATAGTAGACTCCCTTACTAAAACTATAACTAGAGATGTGTTTGCAAAGCACACTAGGTCGTTGGGTCTATGTAGGTTGTAAACTAGTAGTGTCGGACTATTGGGTCCAGTCCGATCCAGTCCGCGCGGACTTTCCTACAAAACGGACCGGAGCGGACCGGTCCATTTTTTTACGGACTCGAAAAATCAAAGTCCGGGTCCGTCCGTACAGACTCGCTGATAGACCGGGACCGGTCCATTTAATTTTTAATTATTTTTATTTTTATTTTTAAAATAAATTTAATAATATATTATATAAAATTATAAGATTAAAAAAATCACATAATAAAAATCAATTAGTATTTTATTATAATTTTATATTAGTTGTATTTTAAAAGTTAAAATTAATAAAAATATAAAATTAATATAAATATAAAATAAATTTATTATTTTTTTATATTATATATAAAAAACGGATCGGTCCGTGGATCGATCCGGTCCAGTCCGCGTGGACCCGGACTCTACGTGGAATGGACTTTAAAGTCCGCTGTCAAAATGGACTTTCAATTTTAAAGTCCAAATCCGCGCGGACCCGGACGGACCTGGACTACCCGCGGACTCTGAGTCCATTTTGACAGCACTATTGTGAACCTTTTATATTTGTTTGTTTATCTATGTTCGAATTCATATTTTCAGTGTTGTTTGTATAGCATATGTATTTGGTATGTTTCTTATCATCCGAGAGTATGTCGTCAAGTATTAGAGGTTGGTGAACTTGCACGACAACCACCTTGGTTATCTAAGGATAATGCATGATGAGACTTGTACATTTAGTTTTGTGAATTAGAGATGTTCCAGAACTCAAGAAAGTGTACAGCAAGTAGCTTTGACGTGTTGTCAAAATGAGATTCTTCTAAAACATAATGAAGAATCGCTTATGAGATTCCAATTTAATAAGACCTAACTAGCCAGACTAAAACTTTAGAGTCACTCAACTTAGTGAGTAGGAGCGATCAAGTTTGTGAGATAGTTTGGTGCCATAGTCCGCATAATGAACATAAACTATATATTGACATACGCGTCATTTTATATGGCAAGGTTCATTGTCGCACATGTTTTATATCATGCGCGCTTTTATGTTGACCTGATGGAAGATAAGTATTGAGTATGTCCTAACTCCTTATCGTGCAAGTTCCATCTAATATTGATCCTTAGTACGGTCACTCTTTTGTCTGGAGTGTTGGGGTAACGACTGTATCATTAGCATGTTTTTCTATGATCATGATAATTCGGTTTATGTGGCATGTCTGTGATGTTGGTTACTTTCATCTACTTTTGGAATTAGAGTAGATTGGAAGGCACTAACTGTATTCACACTTATCACACGCTAGCAAATGAAACTGTGGTTCCTAGGGACACAGTAGTGATTGAGGAGTGCTCCTGGGATCAGAACACTAGTTCGACGAGACCGAACGTCTCTGATATGAATACATGTCTGTAGTCTAGGATTGAAAATGAATTTTTTTCATGTTTTGACTTTCAGGAAACTGGTTCATTTTTTTTTGTCATACCGACTATTTGCAAGTATAAAGCCAATATGTTGCTTCTTTATGTAAGTGGGAGAATGTTGGATATACGGGTGACGTACACCCAAAGATGCCATACTCATGTGTCAGAGACACGTGTGATGTGAGAGACAGTTGCCCAACATGGGTAAACTACCTCCTAACATTCAAATAAAATAAGAAGATTCTGTTGTTGTTGAGACGTGTATGTTAAGAAGAATATACAGAGAAAAGAAAACACATAAAATAAACACGGTGGCTTTGAGAAACCCACACAAGAAGAAGATTTCATCTGGATCGTACTTAGTTGGCGAATTAAGGAAATCGTTCACATGTGATCCTTTCCCGACCTTCGGAAGTTGAATAGTAATGCAACTCTTATTTCATTTCTTTTCTTCTGTACTTCCGCTGTATAATTGATATAGTTTTATGGATACTTAATATGTTTGTTTGTGTCTGTGAGCATGATGAATGAGTTTGAATAAAAGTCAAACTAATAAATACAAATTTGTTGTCGGATTAAGAATTATTCTAAGACTTTTATGGTTATATATATATATATATACACCGCGTATTTTTTAATTTTACCATTATTTTTTTAATTAATTAATATATTTTAATTTAATTAATATTTTATTTTAATTTACGGATGTTCTAATTCAATTTATATTTTCCTTCCTCTTAATAATTTATATTTTATTTTATAGATGTCCTAATTCAATTTATATTTAAATTCTATATAATTAGCACTTCAATATATTATATATGAGTTTAATTTATACATAAACTCAAGAAAGTTAACAATTTAATATGTATTACAGTTTGAGTGGTTAACAATTCAACATACCCATGATGGATGATAATTTTGGAGAATTGTTCGATGATGAAAAAAAATATCAAAATCACACAAATAATTAGATATAAGTATTATTCTGTTTAAGTAGTATTATTTGATTTAATAATTTGAATTGTTGACAATATGTATGAAAAATAATTGAGTATTAAGTGTGTATATATCTTTCTAATAAAAAGGTCCTCCTTTTTTTTTCTCTTTTTTTAAAATAATAATGGTAATATATATATATTATTTAATTAAATATTTTATTTTAAAATAAGAATATTTTAAAATATATTTTAAAATAAAAATATGCATTAAAAATAAAATTAAAAAATTAAAATCTGCTATGGTACAGTATTTACCAATATTCTAATATTATTATTATAATTTATAAATTGAATTTACTACTTACACAGAATAATAGAAAAATAATTTTATAAACACATTTTAATCATTTATTTATTGAAACAAATACAAATTTAAAAAGTGATAAAATAAAATTCTAATAAACTCTAAGGCCAACTCCAACCCTTCTACCCTATCTCATATATAGAGTAGAAAAATTACAAAATTGAAATCCAACCCACATACTCCATTTATGATTTCAAGAAAATATAGGGTGTTTGCACACAAGTCCCTCACTATTAATAGTGTTTCACTTTCTTCCACACTCTATTGGACTTATTTATAATTCTATAAATTAAAATTTACATTTTGATCATTTTAACGATATATTTTATAGTTATAATAGTTATAAAATATTAATTATAAAGTAACATTAATTATATGACATTTAAAATATTAAAATATAAAATATAAAATATTTTAATTTTAAAATATTTAAATTAATTATTTTTAATGATAATAATAATTTAATGTAAAAATTAAAATAATAACACTAAACAATAATAAAATAACTACATAAAATCATAAATTAAAACACATCAAGTAACTTGTACATAAATTTAAAACACCATAAATAAACTCAGACATAAATTAAAAACCACCATTAAAAAAACATATAATTTAGAATTTATTAATATAAAAAATAAACTATTTATTAATTTATTAATTAATATTAAAAATAAAATATTTATTTATATTAATAATATTTTTATTAATTAATTAATTAATTTATTATATTTTAATAATATTATTAATTTAATTTAATTTATTAATACACCATCTACAATTATTAATCTTTCAATATTAATAATGAATTCAAAATTTAGCCACAAAAATTAAAATAATTATAATTTAACCCCAAAATAAAGATAGGGTAGGGGTAGAGTTGGAATGGAAATCAGGATAGAGTGATCGGGTATGGTTTATATTTGAGATAGAATATACCTTATATTTGAGATGAAAAATGGTTCATCCTCCGGCTCCATATGCCGAATTTTTGTGCAAAGACATATAAAATTAATATATTCAATGGTGATGCGATGTGTAATAATTTCTTTTTAATTTCTTTTTATTATTTTATTCTATTCGTGATGATTTTCGTGTTAGAATTCGGCCTATCTAGCACAACTTATTTGAGATAGGATATGAATTTGGGTCGGAGATGGTCTAAAACCTCTAATAAAAACACGGAACCAAATAATGAACGAGTTGGATTTTGTATCGTATGTCAAAGACAATGTGTCAAGTATTGAAAATAAAAGGGATAATGGATTTCTGAACCCTTGAATTTGTAATGTTTTTTCTTTTGGACCCTTTAACTTTGCGGGGTTCCATTTGAACCCTCCAACTTGCCGATTCTCAGTCACTTAGACTCTTTCTGTAGTTTAAAAAATCAACTCATAGCGCATTAATTACAATTGCTCTCACGTGTTTAACTTGAGTTGACGTGGCATTTAAAATTGACACGTAAGTGATATGTAATTTAATAAGTATAAGCTGATGTGGCGTTAATATTGTGTTTGAAGGCAATTTTCGTCTTCATCAAAACCCATTCGATCTGAGATGAAGAATCTGAAGAGATTAAAAGTGTCAAAGATTAGGGTTTCAAGTAGCAAGGTTTTGGCGAAGAAGAAATTTAAGAGAGATTAGGGTTTTCAGATTGGGTTTTCATATATTGTTTATTTCAAACATTGTTGACATCGACTTCAATAGTTTTAGCAGTATTCATCGATCACCAATCTGGAATTTGAAACACTATCAAACGAACATCTGCAACTTGAAGCAACCAGGTTAGTTTGTTCATCCTCTATTTCTTGAGCTTTTGTTTACTAATATTTTTGTAGTGTACGAAAGTTATGGTATTTTTTATTATTTTTGTTATACAAGTGTGGTTTTCTGGTAACTATAATTTTTTTTTTTTTGTGAATAGGTTGTTATGGCATTTGACTTCATTACCGTTCGATTGCAATATGAGGGTTCATTTGAGGATGATAACTCAGGCATGTATATTAATGAATGAGCATGTAAAGAGTGGGTTGTTGATAAAGATTTATTGTCTATTAGAGAGCTAGACATTGAGCTAGTTGGTTTAGGTTGTAAAGAAATTGATCGATACTACTTTAGGAGTATGACAAATGAGTATAAGGAGATAGTAGATGACAAAGTCCTATTAGAAATACTCGGGGATGAATAATGGGGACATTATTGACATTTTCATTGAGCATGTGGTCAATGCAACATCATATCTACAACTACCCAATATAGAAGGTGATGGTGAGGACTCACATGCTTTTATTGGTTCAAAAGATTCTCTATAGATAAAGAATAATAATATAAAGCAAAGTGAGAATTTTGAGGGATTAGGGTCTTTGACTCAAGGCCTTCCACACTTTGATACACCAGTTGGGTTAGGTGTAAACGGAGAAACTGAAATGTGGTTGAATCTCACGAATATGGTAAAGAAGATACTGAGGAAGAAACAACAACAGAAGCAGATTTGGATTCAGATAATAGCAGTGACATACCTAGTCCAGAGAAAGATGGAAGTGATGTTGATGAGGAGTTACTGAGGTATCGAGAAGCTGCTAGGGAAGAAAGAAGGGAGAGGAGAAGAAAAGAAGCAACTTTGGTTGAGGAAGTAAACTTAGGTGAAACAGGTATTGATAGGGGCTTTGAAGGTGCTGTTATTATAAGGAATGATAGAAATGAAGGAAGATTAGGTGGAGATGAAGACTTATATGTATCATCTGATCCTGGAAGTGAGGATAGTAAGGAGGAATTAGAACCTGAAGCTGAAGAAGGTATAAATATCAGATCTAGGAGAAGATCTAAAAAAGTGAGATATGATCCAACTAGTAAAGTATGTTGGTTTCAACTGGGTATGGTATTTGAGAATGTAATTCAGTTTAGGAGGGCAGTTGCAGATTACGCTACAGAAAGAAGAGTTCAAGTGAAGTTAAAGCCTAATGAAAAGAATAGATGTCGTGTGAGGTGTAAAGCAGGAGGTTGTGAGTGGTCTTTATTTGCAAGTATAGACAAAGAGAGTGGTGACTTTAAAGTGAAGTCATATAAACCTCATCATAAGTGCACAACAAAGAGTAGAAATAAGTTATACAATGCAGAATTTATTGCTCGAAGATTTGAGGAGAGGATTATTTCACAACCTGATATTAAGTTGTGGAAGCTACAACTTTTAATCAAGGAGTGGTTGGGGTTGTATGTAAGCAAAACTCTTTGTTATAAGGCAAGGAGGAAAGTGATTAAGAAGTTCATGGGAGATTTAAAACTTGTGTTTGCTTGGCTGGGAGATTATGCTTAGGTTATTAAGCAAACAAATCCTGGCAGCTCGGTATGGATTATGATAGATAGAGAGACATGTGAAGGGAAGAATCTATTTAAATATTTCTATGTTTGTTTAGTTGCTTTAAAAAAAGGTTGGTTAGCAAGTGTAGACGTATCATAGGATTAGATGGAAGTTTCTTGAGAGGTGCCTGCAAGGGTCAATTATTATCTACTGTGGGGGAAAATGGAAACCAATAGATATATCCTATTGCCTAGGCAGTTGTGCATACGGAATCCAAATATTCATGGAGCTGGTTTCTAAAGTACTTAAAGGAAGATTTGACAGTAGTTTCGGATATGCAAAAGGTAACTATTAAAATCTATTTACTCTTTTTTTTTTCTATACGTATGATCTTGTAACGGGCAAAAGATGATGATATAGGATAGTTATTTGTGTTTATGTTGGGTAGTTTGTTTACACAGATTTCATATGGTATTCCATATGTGATTTGCTTACATATGGTAGTTGTACTTTGTTTAGAGATTCCATATCAGAGTTCTTCTGGATTTTGATTCTATGGTTGATAAAAGGATTTGGGGGCTGTTGTTTTGGTCTTTCGGTTTTCGATTTTCATTTGTAGAGCTATGAATTTGCTTTTGTTATCGAATTGCTTTTGTTTTAGGTTATATTCATTTCTTTCCATATAAATAATTAATTTGTTATGCTTTTACTGTCACTATCTATCAATTAGGGCAGAATGGGGTATTGTCTCCAATTTTAGTGCTTTTGTTTGTAGTCCTTAGCTTTGAAACTAGATGAAATTTGCCTCATTTTTTTCATTTTCACATATCTAATACCAGATGAGTTTGTTTAATTGAATTAGTTAATCTAATTTTGTTGCAATGTCCCTCAAACCAAAGAAATAAAAACCCTTATAATATCTATATCAAATAGAAGAGTAATGCTAGGTTTCTTTGGTCTTATATTATTGTGGTATTTATGTTTTTCTTGGTTTAGTGAAAGTCATTGTTGTAGTTGTCCGTTTATAATCTTCTATTAAGATCTTTGTGACTCTGTGACAGTAGTAAACCAGTATATGTGCTGTGAAGATGTCTGTTTCTGGATTAGCTATTAGTCCTTCAAGGTGTCTTGGAATACCTATTCAAGTCTGATTTGTTTACATATAGTATTTATAGTTTGTTTATAGATATTTTATAACAGATATACTATGTAAACAAAATCTCTATATTTTACACTGACCATATTCATTATTTATAAGGAAGAGAGTTGTATTTTACACTGACCATATTCGTTGTTTATAATAGATATGTGAGTGTATATTAATTGGTGCTACTTTTATTTATGAGTTATCCGGGGCGGATTGAGAGTGTGAAGGAGATACTGCCCGAAGGTGAACGTAGGATGTGTGCTCGTCATATATGGGCTCAATGACATAAAAAGTGGCGAGGTGAGGAAAGGAGGAGACAGTTTTGGAAGTGTTGTAAAGCATCTTTTGAGAGGAAGTTTGCTGAAGAAGTGAAAAACTTGAGCTTGTTGGGTGAGGGCATTGTTGAAGACCTGCTAGAATATAACAAAGAGACATGGTGTAGAGCTTACTTCAAAGAATGGGCGAAGTGTGACTCAGTTGATAATAATATGAGTGAGTCATTTAATAACTGGATAGTAGGATCCAGACATAAGGTTATCATTACCATGTGTGAGGAAATTAGGTGCAAGGTGATGGAGAGGAATGTGGATATGATTAGGTTTTGTAATAGTTGGTCTACAAATATTGCACCAATGGCATTGAAGGTTCTTGAAGACAATAAACAGCTAGCTATGAAGTGTGAAGTTTTATTTAATGGAGATGAAGGATTTGAAGTGCTGGAAGGGAAATACAAACATATTGTTAACACACGAGATAAGACTTGCACTTGCAGATCGTGGCAGTTGAAAGGAATTCCTTGTCAACTTGCGGTCAGTGCATATTATGAAAGAAATATAGAACCTGAGGACTTCATAGACCATTGGTACCATAGAGAAAAATTCCTCGAAGCATATGAGTTCTACATCCACCCTGTTACCAACATGAGCATGTGGTCCGAGTCTGATATTCTACAAATTAACCCGCCTGAAGAGAAGCCAATGCCTGGTAGGCCAAAGCGAAGTAGAAGGAAAGATAAGGATGAAGGTAATAAGACTTCTGGGACATTATCGAGGCAGGGTGTTCGAATGAGTTGCAACTTATGTGGTGAACAAAACCATAATAAGAGTGCTTGCCCTAGAAAGGTATCTCATATATTACTTGTTTATACTAACTTTATTATTCATATCACTAATGTGTTGTAATTGTGCAGAGCCAAAGTTCTAATTTGGGTCAAGGAGAATCTTCATCAGTTGCATCAACAATTAGAGATTCAACACTAGAGTATGTTCCACCAATATTTTGCGAAGACACTTCTCGAATTAGAACAGAAGCTGAGGTACGAGTATTAAGAGCAAAACAAGGTCAAGGAAGATGAGCTACTGCAGTTAAAGTATCAATACCACCATCAGTTCCTTCAACAGTTATTACGGACCAACCTAAAGGAGGTCGAGGGAAAACATCACAGAAAGGCAAAACTAGTGGGAAAGACTCTTTAACTGATAGAATTGCAGGTATTATAGAAGTTGCTTAGTCTCATAACCCTATTGAACAAGGAAACAACCCACAAAGTGACGTCAGATCTAGCAGAGGAAGGGATCGTGCAACAACAGGCCAAAAAAGAGTTAGGGAAAGAGGGTATGGTAGTTTTGTTGACATCAACACAGGAAGAACAATATATAATGTAAGTTAGTATATTTAGATTATAATATATCAATTTTAATGATGTTTCATGACATTTGAGATTTTATTTTGTATAATTATAGCCTGGCAGGCCATCTGAGAGTGTGATTGACCAAGGAAGTGGTTATGTAGATGCTTCACAAACTAATGTGGATATAGGTTTTTGTCTAAGAAAACTTAAATGGAGAGGAAAGAAGGCTATCACAACCAACCAATTACAACAACAGAGAGCAATAGCTTCAAAGAAATCAAAAGGACAAAGTTTAACTGTAGATGAATCTTGAGGATGAAATATAAAGAATGTGTTGCCATGGTTTTGGTTTAGTTTTAATCTCACTAGAACTATTTTGCTAGCAATAAGTTAAGTATTATAAATTATTATAGCTTTGTTTTGAGCAGAATGGTGTTGTCTAGACTCAGGGTTCAGTGTATTGAAATTGATTGACAGAATGTTTTTAGTTTAAGGAATTTTTAGTTTGCAGGTAATAATCTTATTCTTTTCATGCTTACTCTGTGCTGTGATGTTATGTGTACTTGTTTGTATTTTTTATCTTTTTTTATACTTTTAATGATATATGTTGTTTAATAGGTTTTGATTGATGTCAAAAAATAGTTACCTAATTGAATTTTGATGTAGCTTTAGTTGTATGTAAGTATGAAGTTAGCTCAGAAGAGAAATTTGGTGTAGCTTTTTTGATTTTGCTTGCCGGATTTCTCTTTACTCAGTTTAGAAAGAAAGGAACTACTAAGCCCTCTTTGTCTCATTCAAAGCTTTGGATAGTGATTTTAAATCTACTTTCGAATAGTTAAGACAACTCAATATCATAATTTACAGTTTACCTTTGCAAAATCATATACAGTTTACTCAGTTTACAAATGATTGGTATTGTCACGTCCATAAATGGGGCCAAATTAAAACTTATTTTGTTATTTGACTGATTTTGAAAATACTTTTGACATGGGGAAATTTTTGAATTAAAAGAACTCTGGTGGACTTGTTTACAATTTATCTATGGTTAGGTGAAAACCTAGGTTACCCCACCAGCAATCATTCAGCCGCCAGACCCCTTTCTTCTCTTTTCTCTCAACTTTGAAAAAACTTAAATAGAAACTCTCTTTCACTGCTACATTAGTTTTTGCTGTCAATCTGAAAGTTTCCATTGAACCTATTCTTCGAGCGTGAAGGTAAGTTCATATGTTCATGATTGTTTTGGGTCTGTTCTTCAATGTCACTTCTATTCTCAAGTTGTAAACCCTAACCTTCGAATTTCTAGTGTGGTTTGAGTCTGTTATTGAATTTGTTCTGTCCGTTTTATAGGAGACGGAGTAGGAGAACGTCAGCCGGAGTAGTCCTGCTGTTGGATTAGCGTATTTGGTTAGTAGCTATGTTTAAGCCCTCACTTATGTCTGTTATTGTCTGTTCTGTGCTGCATTAATATGGACTAAACTTAATGTATCTAAAAATTTGAATCTGGACTTTGTGATATATCTATTACTGAGAAACTGTTGTTCAACTTGCTAATAAATGGCTATTATGTGAACTGCTGAAATATCTGTTGAATGCTAAAAGCTATACTCTGTTATAATCTGAAATTAAGTCCTGTCTAAAGTATGATAGCGATAAGACCGGCATGCCGTAGGGATATTAGATGTATACATCGATACGTGAAAACGTACAGGCCTTGAATGCCTTCTGGATGTGACGACATCAGGCCTTGTTGCCTTCTGGATGTGACGACATCAACTTTGTTTGGAGCTTTGCTCAACCTTTCTAGGATCCTTAATCCATTTGTCTGGAGCTTTGCTCATAAGTAAGAGGTCTATGACCTATTTTCTGTTCCTGATTTTGTTATCAAACTAAAGACAGGCAAATAATCTGTAATCTGATGTTTTCTGTGTTTAATAAGAACTTGCTAAGAAATTTCTGAAATCAGATGCATATTGAATGCATAATCTGGCATCATCTGTTAAGTTCTGTAACCTGCATGACAAGCTCATATACTCTAGTATATGTTTCTGTCATTCTCTGAAATGTCTGATGTCTGATATGTAAACTGGTATATGATCTGCAAATCTGAATTTTAAGTGTACTGTGAACTGTTATGATCGCCTTGATGATTTCTGAATTGAGCTACTTGCTAATATTGGGTTAACATGCTCCCTTTAGATTGACTATTGCCTAATTGGGTAATTTGAAGAAGATGTAAAAGTTGAAATTAAAACGAGTTAGACTTAGGCAAAATTTCATTTCTCAGCCTAAACCATCGCCATGTTAGGCGAAATTCATTTTCTGGATCTAACATTACCGCCTAAGTTAATCGTCAAGACTAAGTATAGAGTTGGCAAAGTCTTATTTATGTCGCCTGTGTCATCGCCTGTTTGCAGGCAAAACTTTGAACACCCGCCTAAGTTCATCGCCTAGACTAAGTGATAAGTTGGCAACATCCTGTGTCCATCGCCTATCAATCTCGCCAAAACTTAGATGATCCTATTTTTAAAGTTAAAATCTCGTCAAGTTACTTCGCTAGTATTCAGGCGAAATTTTCTTAAATTTTAATACTTCGCCAAATGCCTTCGCCAGGATTTAGACGAAACAGTATTTTAATCGTTCAATTTTACTAAATACCTCGCTAAAATTTCTATACCAGATTTTTCCTTTTTAAAAATCATTGCCAAAATCCTTGTCAAAAAGTGAGGCAAAAATGATTTTATGTTGCCAATTAAGTCGCCTAAAAATGAGGCAAAATGATTTTTACGTTGCTAAATTCCTCGCCTAAAAGTAAGCGAATTATTTTTATACTGCCAAAAACAGGTCGCCCAAAAATCGATTTCAGTTTGAAAAATCATCGCCTAACAACACCTTGCCTAGAAGTGAGCTACATGTTTCTATTTTGCCATGTATAAGTCGCCAGGAGAAAGTACAGTGTTCAATCATTGCCAGACACATTGCCGGCATGAGGCAACATATTGCAATCTCGCCTAAAGGTGTTGCCTGATGTTCAGGCGAAATACTTTTATGTCGCCTGAACATTTCGCCATAACACTTTTCTTCGCCTAACTTCTTCCAGACTTCTTCCTCTTGATTTTCCCTTTCCGAAAAGTTATTATAAGCCTGATTCGGACTTCAAACGAATAAGTTATGACTGTTTTAAGTTTAGAGCATTTACCGGGCATAATTAATCTGTTTAATCACTGTTAATGGTATCAGATTCATTTGTTACTCCTTAAGGAACCTATTAAGCTTTAGAACCTTTCTGAGTTGTTTGAAATCTTCTGTACTCTTCTGTTTCCTTCTGTTTTAAGCCTCTGTTTGGCCAGGTAAGCTGCATATGTTGTATGTTCATGCTTAATTGTTAATTTAAGAAGCATTATATGTGTGTGGATGTTGGGCATTGGCTTACTAACCAGACATTCGATAGTCTGACCCTATTGTTTCTTTACTTTTGTTTTGTATGTTAATTTTCCTGATCGGGATGGAAAATGCTGAGTTCAGACAGTCAGGTGGAATAGCAAGGCACACATATATCACTCCATGCATCCGTTCTGACATTGGTTTTCAGATTAGCTTCCACTTATATTATGTATTGAACTTCCAAGCTTTATTAAACTATTTCAGTTGTAACCAGAATTTGAAACATTATATTTTCGAACTCTTATGATTTTGTATTCAGATAATTTTAAGTCCAGTCTTTGATTAAGTATCCAGTTTATTATTTTATCTATTACAGTAATATAAATTTTATTTGGATATTTGATAGCTGTTCAATATAAGTATAAGTATAATATGTATGTTTTCTGTCGTGACATCCATCTCCCTACATCTGTCCGTAAGGCAGGGGTTTGGGTGTTACAAGTATTTTCCTGCAAAATTCCAAAACACAAACTTCCCATTTGCTTACTTCACTTACTTGTTCAAAATTGAACAATAGAAGAATACAATCAGATGGGTACAAATATTTGTAGGTCTTAGTCTTTTTTTTTGTATATTCTTCTTTGTGTTTCCCGTCCTCGACGAAGTTTGTTTGGTGGGGTGTCAAACTTCTTTCTGATTTCAGTCATTATAATTCTTCAGGTTTCTGTGTTTGAATTCAAGCTTCTGTGTATAAATTGTTGTTTTGATGTTGGATTCTTGTTGTGTTTGAGTTTGTTTCTGTTGGTTATTGTTTGTTTGTGGTTGAAAGTTACAATTTTATTCATGAAAATGCAAGATAGAAAGGATTGTAAAGGGTTCTTGGAGCTTATGAGTTAAACTTAGACTATTGACTGAGGAGGTAATATTAGTAGATAGGAAATTAGAGTCTGTTAGATAGGTTTTTGATCCGTTTGCGAGTGTTATAGAGATGTGTTTATGTAGTTTTAGATGATATGAAAGTAAATGAGAAAGTGTTGGATACAGTTCCAGTTCGAAAAGCAATTGAGTATGTTAAGAAGGAGTAAGTGAGAGCTGAATGTTTGATAAAAAGTTGGAGTTCTGAGTCAATTGTGTAGCAAATGGAGGGTTTAGCACGAGATTTTGGGAGATGAGTAAGTAAGACTTTTATTGTTTGTAATTAATGATTTGAAGTTGGATGTGAAGGGGAAGATTAGAGGTTTACATAAAGTGTTAATGAATATGAGGTTTGAGAAGAGTTTTAGTGTTAGTGTCAAAGCCAAAGTCCTAGTCGTGAGTCTGTATTGTGAGTGATTTTGAATCGAATAAGTTGTCGAAAATGGAGAAAGAAAGAAGGGAGCTTGTGTAGGGAACGTGTGAAATTGAGGAGAAAATAAGAGTTGGTATGAGTATTGATGAGAGTTGGTATAGTGCCAAACACATGATGTGCATGTGCTATTGGAAAGTCTTCCAATTCTCAGGCTAACAAGTCAACAAAATCAAATATCTTAGCCAGCACTAGCTAACTTCTTAACACCCAACAAACTCCTACATTATCGCATACTGAGTATCCTTCTGCTTCATTTCATATATTGTCTTTATCTGTCATCGATCAAAGACCAATTCTCTTGAAACCAAACTAGAGTAAAGCTGCTACACATACTACTCCACCCTGATATCATATAATTACATAGAGACTCCAAAAGCTTTGAAAAACCAATGTAACAAAAATAGAACGGGCAGAGTAGCAAGCAGAGTGATGGAGAAGATGGAAGACAAAATTGAATTGGTAAAGGATACATCAACAATTTTTAAAAGGGCTAGTTCAACAACTTAATTCATGCAGCAATTATTGAAGTGAATCATTAATACAAATGGTGTGATCCCAATTCCTCCACCCACCATTACAAGATCCCTTAGGAAATGAATGGAAGCAAGCCCATAAGGTCCTTCAACAAAGACCTGAAGTCAATCAATCGGATTGGTGTCATTGCAACACCAAAATATTTAGAACATTAACAAACGTAACACTCGTCAAATAGGAAATTTTGAGAAATCGAGTTAAAAGAATATCATGACGAAGAAGATGAAGTATAGACCAAACAAGCAGGAGGACATCACTAAAAGAATTAGAGACAACAATTGAAAAAAATACGTAAACAAAAAACGCGTTACGCACTGCATTGAACAAAACGGCTTACAAAGTGTTTAGTGTAACCATAATAATAAAAATCAACAAGAAAACAAAACCACGAGACTACCAACTCACACACATCTCGCCAAAACAATGATTAGTATAAGGTTGGCGAACTAGTTTGAAATCAAGACCTACAAATCAAATACCCACCGCGTCGAACATCAGCAAAAGAAAGATAAATTCCAGCAGTTATTACATCAACCAAATAATTTCCGGTTCATTAGAATATTTCTTCTTCTATGGTTAAAACGTCTTTCATCTTTTTCGTATCGTTTCACTTTGCATAAAAGACTCCAAATATATTTACATTAAAATCGCATTTTCCAACAACGATACCATTAAAATCGCATTCTTCGGTTAGTTAGACCCTCAAAATCACATTCTTCCAACATCGACATCCACTAAATCGAATTTTTTGATTCGCGAAACCCTAAAAATCGTATTCTTCCGGCACCAGACACACATCATCTTCATCCCTAAAGTCCTCGAAGTTTACGACTCGCTCAATTGAGATTGCTACCAGCGTAAAATTGATTTAGGGTTTTTTCAAAGTCAATATTAGATTTTCAATAATCAATTTCAAATATGTCATTATCTCAATTATAAGATACAGCTGAATCATCAGCAACGTAAGCATTTATGATAATATTTATACTAATCACGCGACTAGATAATTGAGAATTGACCAGTTGGAG
Organism: Cardiospermum halicacabum; assembly: GCA_031304145.1. Taxonomy (NCBI): domain Eukaryota; kingdom Viridiplantae; phylum Streptophyta; class Magnoliopsida; order Sapindales; family Sapindaceae; genus Cardiospermum; species Cardiospermum halicacabum. The sequence goes on from CM062392.1 coordinate 18,537,762, forward strand.
AGTTGAAATGGAATCCGTAGTAGAGTTAAATGGTCCAAATGAAAAAGCATCACAAATTCAGAGGTCTAAAAATTCATTATCCAAAATAAAAATACCTTATTGCCGGATGCCCTGCCGTGGCACTAACCAGTAGATAAAGAAAAGAAAAGAAAACAACCATTTTGTAAGAACCGGACCGGTTAGGACCCGATCCGGATTGTCAATTTGTAAGATACTGTGGTCGCAGTAGTGCAGCGTCTAGGGAAGTTTGGATTTTCAGTCAAAACATGTTGGGAAACGCAGAAGGGGGTTCTCCGGAGGTCACTCTGGAGACTTCCATGGGTTCTTTCACTGTCGAGGTACTTCTCTCTTTCTCTCCCTGCCGTTTTTCCTTCTGCTACAATGCATACCTGAATTTGAATGTCAAAATGGAATGACAGCTTTACTACAAGCATGCACCAGGAACTTGCAGGAACTTCATTGAACTGTCTCGCAGAGGCTATTATGACAACTGCAAATTTCACAGAATCATCAAGGTCTGCACCCAAATTTTACTTTGTTTTTAATTGTATTTCGGTTAATTTTGCTTTTGTAACGTTGTAGGATTTTATAGTACAATGTGGTGATCCGACCGGGACTGGAAGGGGAGGGGAATCCATCTACGGGTATAGTATCTACACTACTTTTATTGTTTGAATCTTATGTTGATAAAAGTAAATGAGAATAGGTAGCTAGCTCTTATTTGGAAATCGTTTGAGATGTTGTTTTACACTCAAATATTGTTTCTAGTTTTGTGTTTTTGTTATGCACGTTGTATTTTGCTATTTATGTTTTCCATATATTTATTTTGATCAGATGTGTTAAGAAATCTGTTCTGATATGAATTCTTTGTTTTCTTCTTCCATATAGCCCCAAGATGGAGGATGAAATAAAATCAGAGTTAAAGCATACTGGCGCTGGTATATTATCCATGGCAAATGCTGGACCAAATACAAATGGGAGTCAGTTTTTCATTACTTTGGCACCAGCTCCACATTTGGATGGTATAATAATTTATTACCTTTTGGCTGTTAGCATAAGGTTATATGTATCATGTCAATTTCTTTTTGAACTTCATTAAGTTTGTTGCATTTGTTGTGCCACCCTCCTTCCTTTAGTTGGAGGAGTTGATGAGAGTTGGAAGCTACATAGTAAGGCCTGCCTGGTAGTCTCCTTTACTTCTGGAATCACCACAGCATGTTGTATTAGATTATACTTACCTAAACTTTAGCACATTGGTTTTTTTAAGATAACTTTATTGCTTGATGTGTGTACATTTTGTGACCTTGTATGTTAAAAGAAGCTTACTCTTTTCTCCAGTCATTTCTCACCTGTAAGGGTAAAATCATTGATGCAAAATACGGTTCTGTACGGCCGTATATACGGTATATACGCCGTACAGAACTCAGAGAGTATGAAAACGGCCGGATAAATGTCTGATATGTGCAGGGCCGTTTTCATATGGGAAATAGAGTTTCCACTACCGTACACCGTATATATATATCCATTTCTCATCTAATTTTTAAAAGAATTGTTGATATCCTCTTTTAAAACAGAATTTTATTTTCATGGCAGTTTGGAAAATATTAGTAATTTAATTCCAATCATGAGTTAGAAATAGAAATGGAGCTATTTCCTATAAAATTGAACAATATTTTCAATAGTGGTGGGAAATGAATTATTTCGTCAATGAAGGAATCGGTAGTATTTCAAAAGTTGGGTAAAATAGAAATTCCCCCCTTGTCCAATGGTTTAGGTTATCAATTCTCCATTTTTTTCTGGCAAATAAGTCATGCACAAAAATTTAACTGGTTGTGTTTTGCATAGATACTTCTTTACTGTCATTTTCTTTTCGTGTACTCTTGATTATTGTTCTTGATATAATAGATTTCAAAAGAATGCTTTAACTCCTGCATGTTTTGAGTTTCTTATAGCATATGATATTCCCTGAGATGATCTGTCCAATAAAGTTGCCTAAAGTTTGATACTGTGAGTCATGGTGGGAACTGTAACTAGTGTATGATTAATATATACATCAATCACCCATAAGGTTGATTGATGTATATATTACTATCTGGTACAATATTGAGTCCTTATTCTTCTTCATAAGCTGAGTGTGATGATATTTATACTGTTGTATATTATGTGTTAATAGGGAGAAACACAATATTTGGAAGAGTTTGTAGAGGAATGGAAGTTATCAAAAGACTTGGCAGCGTCCAAACTGATAAGGAAGACAGGTGTATTTACTATTACTGCATATGTTTTATCGTTACATTAATTAATTCTGAATTTAGCCATCTTTATCCATTTTATTAAATGGTTGGTGTTAAATATAGAACTTAAGGAATATATTAGCAGATAGTTTTGACAATTTATATGCCACATTTTACGGATTGATTGGTTGGTCTAATTTTTGGAAATCCTAGCACACTAGTAGTTGGAAAACCAGAATTTGTAAATACTTTTCTATAGTTGTTATATTGAAGATGAAAAGAATAACCTATTTTTGGGTGAATTGCGCACATCTCTTCAAATATTAGTGAAATTGCAGAAATATGATTCGAACTTTCCCTCTCATCTGTCAATTAGCCATTCATAATCTTCACATTTTCAAGATAGACCTCATCTTTTAAACTATTGACTTGACCTAATTTTCTTCGTGAGAGGGGGTTTAACTTCCGAGAATGATTGACGGATCTCCTCTAGCACTCCCAATCATCTTCCTAGTTCTCAAATCCCACCGCATACATAAGTTTTGAGTGAAAACAGTAACACAGTTTGTCCTTTGTGAAAACTACAAATAGTACTGAGCTCAAAGTCACTCTGTCAATTTGATACTTTCAGTTCCATGTCCCTGATATACTGGTTTTAGTAGTTGGAGCAGAACATAGTTACCCAGGGAACGATTTGGAATGGGAAACGAATTCAGGATCATAAATTGCCACTTGCCTGAGATCCCGATACGGAGTAGTATACCCATTGGGTATGATACTTAGGATCATAATTTGATAATATACTTGATTCGGGTTGTGTTTCACTTCGTTGTGGTTCACGCTCAGTATCAGTAAGTCGATTTTCGATAACTATTTAGGATTACGATAATTAAGTTCGACTTGGGTGTGCTGATCTGTTGATTGTTAGTGAATGTGTTGGTAACCGGTGAGTTTGATTAGAGTTTTCAAATGGTCTACGAGCTGATTTTGTCGCGATGATACTTTATAGGTTCTTTTTTGTGGTAAAATCAACTATACCGACAATAAACCAACAAAAGTTTACTATATCTATTTTTTCTGGTACTGCAGGAATTACATTCTATGTAATTCTATCTTTCCTTTGATATTTTTGCCTTGCACTCTTTGTATTTAACTATCCATTCACTCTGCATTGGATTTTCCATGATGTTTGACAGCTGTGACTTTTTTTTTTTTTTTTTTTCTCTTTTCTTTTTGTTAAATTATATGGGGGAGCAAGCCTGTTTAGTTTATTGGTATTGGAAAAACAATCTGTGCAGATTAATGTGTATCATTTTAATGTAAACGAGTATAGCAGGATGGAGAATCATAATGCAGCCAAGTTGAAGACTGAATCGAAGGAAAAGACTTTGATGATTTATAAAGATTTTGTGACCAGGTAATTTGAACACAACAGCAGAAAAAATTAGTGTACTTAATATTGCAATGTAGTTTTGTCTCTCTTGTTGTTCAAGTATATGGATTTGGATATTTATAGGATCACGGTGCTTGAGAATTTGGGTGCTTTAGGCAACAAATTACTTAATGGCTTCAAGAATGCATTAGGTGGGTGTCTTGAGCTATTGTTTTTATTTCATTTCAATTTTTTTTTTTTGGGTTGATTTGACTGTTAGAGTTTTGCTAAAGAATGTCTTCGGAGGCCTCCAATGAACAATAAGTCTGAGCTGATGGAGAAGATCTTGAAGGCTAATGAGACCAAGAGGATGAAATCATATTTAGGAGCGGGCTCTATTAACATCCATGACAATATAGAAAATATGAGCAAGTGTAAGTGAACTTCTGCTTTGAATTCTAAATGTTTGGATTTGGTGTCTTTGATTGCCAAGTATATTTTCTTTCATTTGTGCAATTATTAATATTTTAACAGTAATTTATGTCTGAATGACTTCTTCATTAGGTAAGCTTTTTTTATTTTACATGAATTAATCTCTTTGCACATGCATGCAGAAGTGCGTAAAAATCTAGTCGGATTGCAAGATCATATAAGTAAAGGTAATATCGAAGCAGTTTTGTGCTCTTTCTTGACTCTTGATTCTTATTGATTGTTGTCTCAGCTTTAAATTTTAATTTGAATTTTTCAATTTCATTTTCCTGGATGAGCTTTCAAGGGTGTGAGATACCTTTGTATGCTTTTGCTTTATCCTTCTTGTAAAAACCAATGTGCCCCATTTACTTTATAAAAGCTCAAAGTTCAAGAGAATGCTTGATTAATCTTTCATGTGTGGTTACGACTGTTCTTAGTAATTGAGCTATGCCAAAATACATTAGAATGCTCAGTTAACAATAGGTTTTTCATTTCTTAGTTGGAGATGTTGTAATTTCAACCAGTACAATAAAGGAAGAAACTATTGGTTGCTAAATAATAGTCAAATATGAATTTGCAGCCAAAAGCATTCTGAATGAATTTGAGTGTCTACTGGAGGATGTCGCTGTTGCAATTCAAACTGCTAATAGAAGTTCTCCACCTTTGTGCGATGAAGATCTTAGCAATGGATTCGATCAACAAGACACAAGTGACAAGGTAGGCTCCTTTTTTAACAAATTATTTGATCTTTCCAGTGTTTATGGTAATTTGTTGTTCATTCCATGTTTTATTCTACTCTTGACTATGCTGTTTTTTACTGCTTTTTCAATATGCTATAGATTTCTTTTTTATCCAATCAATCGTTCTGAGCTATTATGCTTCTCCAGTTTTACATTTAGGATTAGCAAATACTATTCAATACTTTACTGGGTTTCACATTATATAAATTTATGGATGTGTTCGAGGTGAGGACAAAAAAAAGCATCCAGGCACACGTTTTGAGTGACCTATTCATAACATTAGGAAATTCAGAGATAATGTTGCATCTATACTCCTGTTAGGGCTCATGTTTTAATATGAAGAGGACTTTTTTTAAACGTTTTTGCTATTTATGCCCTTGAGCTACTGTATGCAAATCATACCAGTAAAATTCCACAGCAGGAATTAGTACTATTTAATTATGCAATAGTCTCTAGGTTATCAGGACATATTCACTAGCCATTTAGATCCCACACTGCACTGGTCCGAGAGCATTTTTGGATCTTTTAGAATAATAACATGTAAGATGTTATAAATTTGTGAATTTCTGCAATCTTGGGGGTATTTGTGTCATTATTCTAAAGTCCTCCAATAGTATTAAACCGAGCATCGAGTTGGATATATTAGTAATCGATTACTAGACATTTGTACTGATTAGTTTTTGATTAACCACGAGTACTTGCTATTTGTAAGGTGTATGATGGTGTGCCAAAATGAGTTTCTTAACATTAATTTGCATATAATAGCCAACTATACTGAATGCTAGCCATTTTGGTAACTTAATAGGGAAATTTATTTTTCTAACATTTATTTGGATAGGTAAATAATTTTTGTTGTCATGCAGAGATGTGGTGCTCTAGTGCTATTAATATAATTGTCTTCTCATAATCATTAAATTTATAACTTCCAGTATAGTTTATTTTTATATTTTCAGTAAAATATCGACTGAGTTCCAATCCAGGGAAAATAAGTTGCTAAGCATTTCTTTTTCCTCAGGACATGAGTGTATCATCTACTTTGAAAGAACCTGAAATAACAGAGATCGCTGCATTGATGGGGATCATATATAGCATGGTGAAACAAGACTACATGATGCAGGTAAGAGACCTCTGACTTGTTTTCTTTTTGGTAATGATTAATAGTTAAACTAGGAAAGACTAACCCAAATAACCATCCCATGATTCATTTGATAATAACAAATCGCTTACCGCTCCAATGAGATTGAATTTTGAGCCAAATCGGTGGTATAAATGACCTTTTAATCTTTGGTAGTTAGTAGTAGGAAGACACTATATTTTATTTAATTTTTATTGAACAAATGATGGATCCATCACCCCTCTGCTGCAGGAAAGGATTGTAACTTCTTTAAATCTCAAGTCATCTTCAGAGGAACTAGAGGGCTATTGCATGATGTGGTCTTTGCGTCCCTTCATTAATGATGAAACTATGCATCAAGCTTGGAGGCTTGTTCCTTAACAAATTTTCTTGAACAATGATATCTAATTCTTTTTCTTTATCTTCTTCTTTTTATTTTTTATTTTTTTATGTATTTCAGTACAATCTTTCTTATAGCTATAAGTCAGTAGTATCTCTTACGCCTTGTTTGTTTCGCGGGATCGGATTAGGTTCAGATTGGATTGGCTAAGGGTTGGTTAAATATATCCTAGATCTTTGGCAACATATAGGATCGGATAAAATTAGATGTGAGAAATATTTTTTTTATATTATATAATTTTTACAAAGTTAATTATTGAAAATAAAATAGATTGTTTTTAATTTAATCCCAACTGAACTTATTTTCTTTAATTTAAATGGAGTGAAATTGTGGATTTATTTTAACCTATCATTCTAATAGGATAGACTTAACCCGCAATGGGTTAAATGGACCCAATTCAAGTTTGAATTTGGACAAATAAAACCCAACCCAAGACACCAATTTTGGCTAATAAACTACATTTTCTATCACATGAATAGCAACAGGTGACTCGACTCTTACGTCCTGTTGCTTTTGTAAAAGTCACCTAAGATTGAAATTCTGGTGCATGACATGGCTATAGAGTACAGTTGTTGTGATACTGGGTTCTTCATTCGTATTGGTGTTGTATTTCTTCTGGTTTTGTTTGCTGGTCTTACGTCTGGTCTGACCTTGGGAATCATGTCACTCAGCCTTGTTGACCTTGAAGTTCTAGCTAAGTCTGGAAAATCTGCTGATTGTAAACATGCTTGTATAAACACATCTTTATAGTGAGTTCATGTTTTTGTTGCTTTTTCTAGAAGTTAACTCTGTGATGCCTTTATTACATAACAGCTAAAATATTGCCAGTGGTGAGAAAACAACACTTGCTTCTTTGCACTCTACTGATCTGCAACGCTGCTGCTGTGGAGGTAATCCAATTATTTGATTCAAGGGAATTACAATTCAAGGGTTTTTTTTTTTTTTTTTTTTTTTTTTTTGTTGGAATAGTTTACAGATTGAAATGTTAATGTTTATTCAGGCACTTCCGATATTTCTGGAAAGCTTGATATCAGCCTGGGGTGCTATACTTTTATCAGTCACCTTGATCCTTTTGTTTGGTGAGGTTAGTTTCATTTTCAGCTACATGTTGTGACTCGCAGACAAATTATAAGTACTTCTTGAAGCTTATTTAAGATGAATTTGTGTATATAGATCACCCCCCAAGCAATTTTTACTCAATATGGACTGGCGATTGGGGCGAAAGTGGCATCATTTGTCCGGGTTCTTGTTTGGATATGCTTTCCTATTGCATATCTGATCAGCAAGGTGAACTCACTTCTTCAAGGAAGCTGGAATTTGCAAATTTTACCCTATTACCACTATTGAGTCACATCTACACCTACCTAATGTTTAAATACAAAGCCAAAAGGTGTTCAACTGATGCTCTTTGTTTTCTGGAAGCTGAATTTTTCATTCACTTGGTGCAGCTACTGGACTGCTTGCTGGGGAAAGGAAACGAGGCACTTTTTCGCAGGGCCGAGCTGAAAACATTGGTTAATCTGCACGGTAATGAGGTACGGATTCCAAAATTATAAACATCAGACTTATTCTAACAGTGTGTATGAGTCCAAAAGAACCCTAAATTTCTGCTGGAACTTGCTGTTGAACGTGTTCTGCAGGCTGGCAAAGATGGAGAACTAACTCATGATGAGACAACAATAATAACAGGAACACTTGAGCTCACTGATAAAACAGCCAGAGATGCAATGACCCCAATATCCAGCACCTTTGCTATTGATATTAATGCTAAATTAGATAGGTGAAATATTAACCATTAACATCAGGGAATCTCTGGCTTATTCCCTAGATTTTCTCGTCGATGACTGTAAAAAATCGATATAGAACAGGAATTTGATGAAACTAATTCTGGAGAAAGGACACAGCAGTGTGCCTGTTTATTATCAGCAACCAACAAATATAATTAGAGTCATATTGGTATCTTCTTAATCTAATTGAATAATATTCTAATTTGGTCATTGCTTATATAATTCATTCGGGATTTCTATTGCAGGTGAAGAATCTATTATCTATTGATCCTGATGACGAAATACTTGTTAGGAATGTCACAATTTGGAAGATTCCAAGGTAATAAGCAAAACTCGGACATTTTATTTGTTTACACAGAACTTGGAACCTTACCAAGAGTTCAAGACACAACACACACAAGGCAGGGATGCACAACACTGTCTTATATTTCCCTTAGGTGCCTTCACATTGCTAACACAACTATATAGACTAACTCTACGAGGATGGTGTTGCTGGAAGCTTAGATGCAAGGTAGAAACTTGAATACAACAAGAGAAACATCCCAAAACTCATTAAAAAGTGAAGCTAGATCATTCTAGTACAACTTTCTATTTATAAGATCAAGCAATGCTTGGTAATAGTCCTCGCAACAGAAACCAGGCAGTGATGGACATTCCTCTTCTAAAAACGTATAGTAACATGTAGCATGAATCGAGAATTATAGAAACAATTAACCACAAAAAATTTTGTTGTTTTAACTGCTAAGAATAATAGTGTATAGGAATAGATATTAACACTATTCAATTCTTATTCAATTCAATTCTTTTTCAACCAACCAAATAGGATGCTAGCAGACTAAAAGCCAACTTTAAATTCTCCATGTCTACCACATGTAAATGTCAAAGGTTGTTTAGGATTAATCACTAGCGATGACGAGGTAAAACCTAACATTGTGAACTTTGAAGAGAATGAACAATAGTATCTGCTGTCCTGAATTCCATTCAAGGACAAGACCACAAGTAATACAACAAATCAAACTACCACTATAAACTGATGTTTTTACATGTCTTGCTCCATGGCCTTATACGACATTCTAAACGAGTTTCAGAAAGGCTTTAGTCACATGGCAGAAAGGCTTTAGTCACATGGTAGTTGTAATTAAGCACCAAAGTGACACTGAACAGCCAGCTAATGAACAGTCAATTCGCAGTAAGCATCAAATCTATAATTGTAGCAAATCTTAAGAAATGCCATGTCAATACTTCTTTCCAAATTACTGACTCCTATAGTCTCCTTCCCACAAATTCAGGAAGAGAGGTGAAGGTGGATATTGAAGCTGAACCTAACCTAAGAGAGAAATGTTTGAAGACCAAAAGATCATTCAAGCTGAATAGTTTCTCAATGATGGGAAGTTGAACAAAGCAGCCTCCAGGAGCAAAAAAAAATGGGGAAAGGACCTCCATTCAGATATTCTTCACATCTGATGATCTGATCATAAATGGAGAAGGGGAAGCTGTAGGTATTAATATGTAATTGAAGAGCTTCTACAAGTATGTGCAATATTTCTAAAATTAAACTTAACAACATCCTACGCTTCAGAATATTTATGCTGCCACATTTTTTTTTTATGCGGGAGGAGATTTATGATGAGACGGACAATCATGTGGAAATTCATAGCTAAAGGTTTTAAGAAGCAAGTAAATTCTCCAGACATTAACAATCAACATCAAACTAGAAAAAAAAGGGTATTTAACACATCAAAATTCTTGCGTGAAAAGTATGATTTTAGGGATTTCTCTCTTTTTTTAATTTTTTTTATTAAGATAATTGTTTGAATCTTATGAGAGAAAATAGTAGCAACAGTTTATATTTTATTGATATCAATGTTGATAGCACCTAACATTGGTTTATACTATAATTGAGATGTAGCAGACTCCTAATAAGAACTAACTACCCATTCATCCTAATCTTATTGACTTCATATATATTTCTTAATTTAAAGAGATATATATAGCTATAACTTTATGAAGAAGATACTAAAAAATACAGCAGTAAATAAAACAAGCATGATAGTAAAAATACTAACTACTAGCACCCCGTCAAATTGCATCATGTATATCAAACATGCCCAGCTTGAAACTTAAGATGTCAAATTGTTGTCTTGGAAGGGACTTTGTGAACAAATCTGCAATTTGGGTTGCTGTTGGAATGTATTGAAGTTCTAATTGGCCATCTTCTAACTTCTCTTTGATGAAATGACGATCAATATTAACATGCTTGGATTTATCATGGTAAACCGGGTCTTTTGTCTGTTGATTGCTGCTTCATTGTCGCAGAATAATCTTGTGGGTCTAGTGAGTTCCATTTCTAGCTCATCAAACACCCTCTGAATCCAAATTCCTTCGCAAACTCCATGAACCACTGCGCGAAGTTCAGATTCAGCACTGCTCCTAGATATAATTGATTGTTTCTTGCTCTTCCAACTCACCAAATTACCCAACAAAAATGTACAATAACCTGTAGTTGACCGTCTATCTATAGTTGACCCTACCCAGTCTGCATCCGTGAAAATTTCAAGGCCTTTTACTGTCTCTCTGCTGAATAATAAACCTTTTCCTGGTGTTATCTTCAAGTATCTCAAGATTCTGTACAGCCTTTGCATATGGTTTTCAGTTGGATTACTCATAAATTGACTCATAAAACTCACTGCTTGACTGATATCCAGCCTTGTGTGAGTAAGATAAATGATTTTACTAACTAATTTCTGAAACCTGCCTTTATCTGCTGGAGTTCCTTCAAGTTTATATTCCTTGCGAGCTGTTGATTCCATAGGTGTACTATTGGGCTTGCATCCCATCATACCAGTTTCTACAAGAAGATCCAAAGTATATTTCTATTGATTGATTGCTACTCCTTTCCTGGTTCTAGAGACCTCCATTCCCAAGAAATACTTTAGATTGCCAAGATCCTTGACTTGAAAAATACCAGCCAAATAATCTTTAACTTTTTGAATGTCTTCTTCACATTCCCAGTGATAATCATATCGTCTACATAAACACTGAGTATGGTAATTCTGCCTTTAGGATTGTGTTGGACAAACAAAGTATGATCTGCATTACATTGTTTGAATCCTATATCTTTTAGAGCCATTGTGAGTTTGCCAAACCATGCTCCTAGACTCTATTTAAGTCCATAAAGTGACTTTAATTATCTGCACACTCCTTGAGATTGACTTAAACCAGGAGGAATCTCCATGTATACTTTCTCTTCGAGATCTCCGTTCAAAAAAGCATTCTTGACATCTAACTGATGCAACCTCATGTTCAAATTTGCAGCCAATGACAATAAAATTCTGATGGTACTCATCTTAGCTACCGGAACAAACGTCTCCTGATATCTATCCCATACGATTGTGTGTACCCTTTTGCTACTAGTCTGGCATTAAATCTATTCACCTTTCCATCTGCTCCATATTTTACATTGAACACCCATCGACATCCAACAGCGGTCTTTCCAGCTGGTAGTTTAGTGATAATCCATGTTTTATTTTTGTGCAGTGCCTATAATTCTTCTTCGACAACCTTCTTCCATCTCTCATCTTGTAGTGCTTCATGAATATTTCTAGGAATCAATATCTCATCAATACTTCTAATAAATGCTTGGTAATTAGGACTTACCTTATTGTATGAAATGTACTGGCTGATTGGATACAAGAGTCTGTTTCTGCACTCCTTAAAGCTTTCCTTTGTGATATAGGTAGATCATCACTTTCATCAACATGAATATTCTCCTCATCATTTAAACCTTCCTCAGCCACCTGGTCTTATCCTATTACTGGTTCATCATTTCTGACTTGAGTTCCAGATTCAGAGTTATGACAGGTTTCAGAGTCAGCTTGAATTTCTTTCTGCTTTTCTGCCTCACCTCGTCTGTGATAGACAATCAAGTCACGCGTAGTAGCTTTAGAAGTCAAGTCAGGTATAGGACTGACAGGTGTATTTTGGAAATTGAAGGACTTGTCTATTTGAGAACGTGGATCAAGATTGAATAGACTCACAGTGTCTGGACCAAATTGGTTTTGATTTGCTTGTTGATCAGCAACATTGAGAGGATCAGAAACTATTTGGAATAGTATGGGGTGTTCTCATGAAAAGTAATATCCATAGGACATAAAATTTTCTATGTAAGGGAGAATAACATTTGTACCCTTTTTTAGTAGAGGAATAACCTAAAAAGATACATTTGATGGTTCTAGGATCTAACTTACTGACCTGTGACTGCATATGTACAAATGCCTCACAACCAAAAACCTTAGGAGGGATTTCTGAGAAGGATCTATTTTGCACTCCAAAATCATACAAGTTCAAATAATACACGTTCAAAAACATTTCTGAGAAGGATCTAAATTTGGTTCTAAATTTGAGAAGGATATATGTAATTTTACTTACTGACAATAGATTGCACTCCAAATTTGGAACATATAAAGCGAATTATAGAGCTATTTCTGGAGTAACTCTTATAGTTTCAATTCCAACAACTTTAGTAAGAGTTCCATCAGCAATTTTCACAAAAATATCCTCAACACATTGTTTCAGTTCAAAAATTAATTCTTTATTACCTGTCATATGATCTGTCGCTCCAGAATCAACTATCCAAGTATCATTTTTAGCACTCTTAGAAGTCATTGCATGTTGAAAATTACCTTTCTGAACGACACTTCCCGATCCAATCACCTTTGGAGCCAGGTTTTGCTGAGACAGAATGGTTTGAAACGCTTCAAACAACTCTTTATTGCCTGCAGCAGTAGATTCTGGTTGGGCAGGATCATTAGATGAAGCCTAATTTGTTGCTCTATTTTGTGTTGATCCTTTTAATTTCGAATCTGCTAGTTTCCCGTGCAACTTCTAGCAGGTTTCTTTTGTATGTCCCGTCCTTTGACAGAAATCACACCAGGCCGACTGTTTTTTTTTGTAGTTCTGGGTTTCCCCTTTACGATGTCATAGCTGAACTCTCAACAGCACTGCTTTCTGAATTAATTCCTAATAGCAACCGCTTTCTACTTTCTTCGCGACGTACATCTGCAAATGCACTACTGAGCTTAGTAGTGGACGCATTGACATCACCCTGCCTCGCACCTCCTCTAGATTTTGATTGAGTCCCAAGAGAAATTTGATAACTCGTTTCTTTTCATCAAACTCTTTGTGATGAAAGCCATCCTCAGCGCACTTCCATTCGATAGAATCATAAATATTAAGTTGCTGCCAATAGCGAACAAGCTGGATGTAGTATTCTGTCACAATCATCTCTCCTTGATTGAGACCATATACCAATCCTTCAATGCTAACAATTTAAGTTTCGTTGTCAGCATTGGAATATGACTCCTTCGCTGCTTCCTAGATCTCTGACGCAGTTTTGAACAATATATAATTCGTACCAAGTTTTAGTCATAGAATTGACTAGCCACGACATAACCATGTAGTTTTCACTCTCCCACTTCTTGTACGTAGGATCAGTTTTCTCTGGGACCTTAGCAGTACCTTTTAAATACTCTATCTTACATTTGCCATACACAAACATCTTTTAAGATTGTGACCACGGAACATAATTATTCCCATTGAGTTTATGACTCATGATGAGAAAATTAGGGTTTGGAGTTTCAGATGAATTCACACTCCCAGTAATTGGAGTGGACTCAGAATGGGAAGTTGCTACCTTTGAGGAGGATGAGATAGGAGGAGATGTCATTCCATATTTGACCATAAATTAATTCTGCTCTGATATCATGAGAGAAAACAGTAGCAACAGTTTATATTTTATTGATATCAACATTGATAACACCTAACATTGATTTATACTATAATTGAGATGTAGTAGACTCCTAATAGGAACTAACTACCCATTCATCCTAATCTTATTGACCTCATATATATATCTCTTAATTTAAAGAGATATATATAGATATAACTTAATGAAGAAGATACTAAAAAATACAGCAGTAAATAAAACAAGTAGGATAGTAAAAATACTAACTACTAATATCTTAAGATGATAGAGTTCGAATTTGCTGTTAAGCAAAGCAGAAGATAGAGATTTTAACCACTGAAAGAATTCATAGAGAGAGATCATTTTGAATGAACTACTTACTAGGCTAGGGCCATAAGCTATGACAATGAAAGCAAAATAACTTTGACAAATATTGTAACACTTAAGAATACCTATTGATGGGGAATATCAAATAACTTTAGAAGAGTTATTCACATTGTTGCAGATCTAGATAGATTGTCCAGATAGACACACAAAAAACTGCTTTTTCTATTCAACCATTAATACATCACAATCGGTAAAGAAACCATCTGCATAGCCTATTTGGAAAGAGTGACTGATCTTTTTGTTTACTAATATTTTCTTTTTGCCTTGGGGAAGCACTATTTTACATTATCTAATATTTGGCACTCAAATTAGCAAAATTTTCAAAGTTCATACTTGTAAGGGAGACTCGACTATCGAAATTATATGCAGCATATGTGACGGTACCTTGGTAGAGAAAGTTTCGAGAGGATATCCATCTTAAGGCATCGTATGCAGCAAAAAGAGTTGTCTGTCCAAATTGTAGCTCTCAACTAGGGTCTAAAAGGTAGTAAGGCATATCCCATACGACCATGACGCCCCATATTGCATCTTGCAATCCCATTACATAATGCTTTTGAACTAAATTCAACACGTGCCTGCAACCTATACAACAGAAATATTAGAGCATCTCAAGTGGAATGTGAATTTATTGGTTGCACATCCACGTGGATATTCTGGATTTTTTATTTAAAAAATCAACTCCAATTGCAATGTGAATTTACAATATGTTGGTGACGTGACAAAAAAATAATAGAGGGTGTGGAGTAGAGCTTCTATTTCCCACGTCCTAGTTAACGGTGTCAATCAACATTTTTAATATTTTAAAATTGTAATTACCATATTTCTATTTAAATTATAAATTAAAAAGGAAATAGAATCTTAATTCTAATGGATTATAAATTAGGGAAATCCGAATAGACAATAACCACTGTGGGCTATTTTTAATTTCTTTTCTCCAGAAATACTATTTTTGACACATCATTATCTACACCCTCTATCTACCATGCCACATATGTTTCAATTCACTAAACCATTGGAGTTGCTCTTAGTATTGACTCCTAATGCATTATAATGATAAATATAACTTTGAATTCAGAGTTCATAGCTGCCAAGATAAATAGTTGTCTAACCACATTATTCTCAACATAGCTTAAATAGTTATTATTGTCATAACTCTCATTTTATTTACATAGTAAAGCATAACTGCTCCAATTCACTTTAAATTAGATATAGCCTTAAAATTAAAATAAAGGAGCAAACGTCAAGCATATTGACATGGAAAATTTGCGGTAATATTTTAGAATGTCTATGATATAGAATGTAAAGAAAATGACATGGAATGCCAACATAGACAGCGACTCAAAAAGGAAGGTTATAGTAGGTTAATAAGACAAGCTGAACAGAATTAAATATAAAGGAAAGGTATCCCAGTGGCAGTATGGACTGTTTCCACATGCAATGAGGTTGTGAACAAACAATGTTGATCTCTGAGGGAACAATTATTCCTACCAAAATGAAAAAAATAATAGTATAATTCAATGAGATGGAGCTAAAATGGGATCCAAGGTTTTATCTTTACCAGCTTAATGCTGCATATATATTTGAAAAGCCATAATCCTCCATTGCAATATGTTAACAAAATGAGGAAAAAGAACAAGGTTAAAGGACCTTGCTACTGCATTAGTGACACTTTAATAGTGTGTATAATTCTTAAAACAAAATTTTGTATTCATCTTCTCCTCTAATTAACAACTAGATTGATCCATATATCCCTGAGGTTGTGAGTTCGAGTGCTGGTAGAGGCGAAAGAAAGTGGGTGGGATCCACGATATCCTATTGTGTAACGATTGTATCGGTATTGATTGGTGTACGATTCGGGTTTAACCGGGTGTGCACAGTGTACGATTCGGGTTTATCCGGGTGTGCACAGTAACAGGCTGGGCCCCGACCCAGGATGTTACAAAAGATCTTCCAATTGTACGCCTTATGTCTTGTAATAGTGTATTTATTAACCTTTATAGTAAATGATTTCTAAAGTAAATAGCGTCCTACATTATAGCATTTGATAGTTTCATGTCGTGGATAATGTACTCCTAAGTTGGAAAACATAACATCATGTTTGATTAATATTTTTTATACGATGACAATATGATTTATTAATATTGTACCGGTTGTTAACATGTGTAAGTGATACATTTTAGACGGTTGAATCAACCCTAACCCTTCGATACAACAAATATTCGGCCACAAGTTAATGGTTCACTTTTCGTAATCTGCTTGTCGCCAAGCAAGTTAGAGAATCAAAATCTTGTCAAAAAATCAAGGTCTTGGCGACAAGAAAATGGTTTGCTTGTCACTATCCGCTTATTGCGCACACCTAGTTTGACCAAATGTTGACTTTTCCATTTAATTTTGACTTCTATTGACTTTTTGACTTATGGTTCTGAGTGAGTCTGTTAAAACTCAAAATGGAATTTAATGACTATATTACCCATAGAGATCAATTGTAATGAACATAATTGGGTTACCTTGAATCATGAGAGTTATTATAGTCGTTACTTGGGGGACAAGTAACCTTCCCCTTCATGCATTACAATATGAGTTCTATATGATATTGCGGATTGATATGAACCTAAAGATTGAATGGTTGTATTTTTAAGTGTTGATTGATATGAGAATGATGGTTTACTTGAAACTTGTTCAGCTGAAATTAATTTATAAGCTTGTGCAATTGTATGTCTTCTATGACTTGGTGGATTTTAGAAAGTTCCAAATATTACATTGTGTGACATTACTTGTTTTTTTAAGTTAGTAGCATCTTGTATCTTCGGTACGAAATGAATATACAAACTAGGCATCGACAGCCAAACCTTCATTTTTCTTTTCTTATTTTCTTTTATGCCTGAATGACAATCCTAATTAATCATGTAATATGTTATATTAGTGTTATGTTTCACTATTATTTAATGATTTATTTGTAGGATTCAGTGCTTAATTGCTTTATTTTGTTATTTCTTACAGATTATGGATCATTTAGCAGATTGTAGGATTTTGAGGGATTGAAAGAAAAAAATACGAGTTAAGTCAATAAATCATCTCTTTCTTTTAATCTTTGTTGGGAATAGAGTTTTAATCAATTGTTCTCTACTCTTCTTCTCTGTTTTTAGTTTTGTTTGTATGTACTTTTATCAATGTCAGATGTTGATTGTTACCACAGTCAGCTAAACCTACATAATCCAGTAGTCTGAATGTTGAATTACGTATTATGAGATCTGTTTTTAATTATTTGTTTTGATCAGTATTTGTGATTTTTCTGTGTTTATTGGCTTTTGGTGGAACGTATTAATTTGTTTGTTATTAATTTTGACCAGTTAATTAATTGCTAGTCAGGTTAATTAAATACGTAATAGTTTGATTAAATTGACACAAGTAGCGATCAATATAATGCGTTGTACCGTGAAATCACATAATCATATTTATACAAACACGCTGGTTGATTTGTTAATATGAGTCTGGGTCATTCTAGGTACTAAGGCAGTCTAAAGCTGAATCTATAAGACACTTGTAGAGATTGCTATTAGGCTAGGAATTGATTAAAAGGCACTTATCCGGTCAATCTAGGTTTATGGAATGATTAGGTAGTTAGTCGCTTCGTTGTCTATATAACTAGACTTGCTGAATCAAAATGACTTATCTGTAGTTTCAATACTTGATTACAAATTCATTTTTATTTTCAACATTTGAATTACGTTAAACCAACCTTCACAATCTCCCATTTTTTTTATTTTGTCAATCTAGTTTAATAACAAATTAGAACTTTTAGTTTATTCTCTGAGTGTTCGACCTTGCCGTTATTTACTACATAGCTATAGAAACATTAACTTCGATGGTTTCGAAATCCGTTAACCCCTAGGTTATCAAGCTACTCAACGAGGGATGTGAGCCTCCGAGACTACTCTTTATTCATACATTACAACTCATGGTTTTTTCAAACTTCTTATGACTTAGAATATTTTCAAACTACTTGTATTACACCAACTCTTCATGGTAGGTAATGAATAATGTATGATCTAAGACATTTGAACCTAATATGTAACAATGAGATCACTTCATATTCTCTATTTATATGGTTATACATATGAATTAGATATCTGGTTGATATTGTTTAATATTGATGAGATTTATCAAATTATTGTAAATATAACTTGAATATTGAATTGGGAATTGATTGATGAAATGTTTATTATCATTGAATCTAATTGTAAATAGTCAATCTAAAAGATAGGGTGATTTGCACATTTGGGCTTTTATATAAAAAGTTATATTTTTAGACCCACATAAATTTTTTTATAAAAATAAATAATGTGTAAAAGTTTTTACATGTAGTAGACCAAATTGACAATGATACCCTTCCATATTAGAAAATAAAATAAAATAATATAAAATAATGTTAAATAGTATGTAAAGTCATGAATGTCCTTTATTTAAAATTTTGAATTCAATTATTAAAATTATAAAATGACCCTAACAAATTCTAAAAAGGTCCCCACCAATTTAATAGTAGGTCACACAATTTTTTTTTTTTTAAAAAAAAAAAACAATTTGCATGAACCCTAACCCCACCCTATGCAAATCAAATCTTCTACGTAATTTCATTCATTTTGTCCATTTGTAAGTGATAATTATATCAATTCGTATCTTTCAACCAATCAACTCGGTGTTCTTGTTCCATTGCGAATAAAAGATATTTTTTTTTGGTAATTGGAATTTAGGGCATGGTTATTATCAATTTTGTTATTTACAGATAGAATCAACATTTTTGTTTAGTTTAGGATCTTTGATAACATCCTCTACACAACTGAGTTGCTATTTTAAATCAATTTAGATATTGGGTTGGAAACCTTCGTTTCGTTTTTTTTTTCTTTTTACACTCATTTCCCCAGTCGCAACAACCGGGAAATAGAATTAATATCAAGCTATTTCCCAGTATACAATACCGGGAAACTTACAGATAGGTTCCTGGCATAGTAAACCAGGAACCTGTCTTCAGGTATGAATGGTTCCTGGCCTTCATGGCCAGGAACCTAGATGAAGGTTTCCCGGTGTTAAGACCGGGAACCTTCACTCTATTTCCCGACAATAAAGACAGGGAAGCTACAGGGAAGTAGTTTCCCGGTTTAACACACCGGGAAATAATTGTAATTTAAGTACATTTCTCGGTCCTTAATACTGGGAAACGACTGGAGACTACTGTGACAATTTTTTATTTATTATTTTTAATCTTTTGCTTTCATTTTAATTTTATCTAAAATATTTTATTTGCTGAATTTCTGTAGGGATGAAAGTGAAAAAGACCGTGGTGAAATTTAAAGCGGATTGGGTTGATGGCGAGTACAATGGTGGTGGAATAGTTGTTATGGTTCTTGATACTAGTATTTCGTTTTCCCAATTAATGGTCAAACTACATTCAAAATTGAAGATAGAATCGAGTTTGGAATTGACCATTCATTCATTTGTCACAACTTCAACAAGAGATAAGTATGAAATTGTAAATGACGACGACTTACAATTTGCGATGGACGATCATAGTGGGCATATGTATTTATTTGTGGATGCTATATCAAAAGATAATAGATCTAATGTACAAGTCACTGAAAGAATTCATCATGTAGATGTTTCCCAAATACCTTAATGTTGTTTCCAGGTATTCAAGACCGGGAAACCGTGGCTTAATTTGCCTATTTCCGGGTCTTGATGACCAGGAAACATAGACAACATTTCCTGGTCATCATGACCAATAAATAAGCAAATAATGCAGCTGTTTCCCGGTATATTGACCTTTAAATTAGTTTTTTTTTTTTCAAATTATGAGGAATCTAATTGATTTGAACACCACCCAAATAACTTATCTTGCTGAATTTATTACGTCAAATAAATATCTCATTCGTTTTAACTAATAATTTTCATTGGATATGTGTTCCGATATGAATTTAATTATGGATCGAGTGGATTCATGTTTGTCTAACCCCTGGAATAGTATCACAATGACATGCTTACAACTAAGTTTATATCAACATGTACATATTACCGTTAGTTAATGAAAGTCAAAAGACATAATGTTACCAATAACTATGTACAACTATCACCACTAGGAAACATATCTCCTACGTTAGCGCGAAGAAAAAAAATTTGTTCAACATATATAAACAACTCAAATATGTATGT
Organism: Cardiospermum halicacabum; assembly: GCA_031304145.1. Classification (NCBI taxonomy): domain Eukaryota; kingdom Viridiplantae; phylum Streptophyta; class Magnoliopsida; order Sapindales; family Sapindaceae; genus Cardiospermum; species Cardiospermum halicacabum. The sequence continues at coordinate 18,558,214 of CM062392.1, forward strand.
AGGTTGATAATTATCCAATTACGAATGAAATATCAACGTTTGGACATCTTTAATTACACCTTAGTACTATTTCCTGGTATTCAAGACCAAAAAACGGTGTCTTATTTTGCCTATTTCCCGGTATTAATTACCTGGAAATAGTATCAACATTTCCTGGTTATCATGACCAGGAACTAGGTAAATAAAGCAGTCGTTTGCCGGTATATTGAAATTCAAAATATATTTTTTTTCAGATTCTGACAAACCCAATTGATTTGAACAGCACCCAAACACCTTATCTTGCTAGATTTATTATGTCAAATAAATTTCTGACTCATTTTTACTAATAATTATCAATTGGATATATTTTTCGATACATATTTACTCGTTGATCGGGTGGATTTATATTGTTCTAACCCTTGTAACGACATGTTTATAGCTAAGTTACCATTACATTTACATATTACTGTTGCTTAATGAAAGTCAAAAGACATAATGTTAGCAAGGACTATGTATAAGTATCCTATTCTGGAAATGTATCTCCTACATTGGTAGGAAGAAGCAAATATTTTTTTAACGTATATAAACATCTTTTTTTATGTATGTATGTCAATTATTGTCCAATAACAAATAAATTATTGAGGTATTTGAAATTTTAATCATTCTTTAATACTGCTTCCTAGAACGCAACACCGGAAAACATGTACTTATTTTTCTTATTTCCAGGTCTTAATGACCAGAAAACACGTCATGAAGTAGCAAATATTTATAAAACATATCTTACAAATGTACTCTATTATTTATTTAGGTCAATAACTATTCAATTACGAATGAAAAATGTACTTTTAAGCAACTTTATCCATACATTAATATCATTTCCCGATCATGATGACTAGGAAACTATTGCTTATTAAGCTTATTTCCTGGACTTTATGACTAGAAATATGAGTTTCATTTCCTGGTTACCAAAACTAGGAAACAGACAAAATAAGCCAACATTTCCTAGTAGATAACACCAGGAAACAAACAAATCTATTTTTTTTTGGTAGTCAAATTGATTTGTCAAACTATTGTTAGAGTGCAAATATATAAATCAATGTATTATTTCACATCCTTGGGTTTTTTACCCTTCACTGTCTTTGTCTTCCTTCTTGTTGGTCCTAAGCGACCCTCCAGTGATTTTCATCATTCTTATCCTCATCCTCCCCCTCATCATCATTATCCTCTCCATTCTTCTCCATTTGCTCATGAGCAATCTCTTTCTCCTCACCATCCTCATTAATGTCAAATTTATTTTTCATCCTGACCTCTCTCTTAGGTAAATTTTATTCCCCACTCGAATTCTCTTTTGTAAGAATACTAGACAAAAATTAGTGATGTAAACAGACTGCATGGTAAGTATAGTTTACTGGTCCACCAAATTAGAAAACAATTTAACTTTAAAACAGTGGTTTCCTGGTTAATAGGACCGGAAAATGGTTCATTTTTAAGATACATTTCCTGGTCCTAGTGATCGGGAAACTACTGGATAATTCTGTTTCCTGGTGGTCAATACCAGGAAATAGTTGCAAATTCGGAACCATTTCCCAGTTTGTTCTACATGGAAACATATATGTGTTTCCCCGTACATCAAACCGGGAAATGGTTTCAAATTTTCAACTATTTCCTGGTCTTGACCACCAGGAAACAGATTGTCCAGTAGTTTCCCGGTCACCAGGATCGGGAAATGTATCTTAAAATTGAACCATTTCCCGGTTTTATTCACCGGGAAACCGTTGTTTTAAAAATAAAACCAAACCCCAGTCAACAATTTAACACAACCTATATAACAAATATAATACAACACTACCTGCATTTCAATTATAATAATAGAACAACTTTATCAATTTAAGACACAAAAAAAAACCTAAAAAAATATCATAACAAAAGATGCATTTTGATTAAGCATTATCACAACACCATTATGAATTTAGGAAACATTTTAAATTTTAGACTAATAAAATTCATACCTAAATTCTGCTGAATAAATTTTGTGTAGAGGACCTCAGAAGAGGCGAATCCTAACACCATTCTCTTTGATATTTACCTTATTCTCCTCTAATGTTCTAAGAATTTTAGTAAGCAAGCTTACTACTTCTTCTTTGTTAGCATCCACTGATCTACCAACTTCGATATTTCCTGGTTGATACCACCGGGAAACATCGTTCAATTTCTACCATTTTCCGGTTTTATACACGGGGAATCACCTGCTATTTATTTCATTTACAGATTCTATTAATCTAATTCAAAAAGACACCTACAACAGCAACAACACACCCAAAGCAAGCCTATGATCCTCAAAGGAACCATGACATTTAATTTTACCAGCAATCATGGGGAAGAATGGTCTAACCTTAGTCTTCTGATTCTATTTTGTGTTGTCAGGACCTGTTGCGACTTGAGGATTCTAAAACCTCTTTTTGCTTTTGATCGTTCTTGCCATGTCTAACTCGACAAAGATGCTGCAGTTGTTGAGGAATAGCTACAATCACAAGGACAAGGAAGATCGGTATAGAAGTAAAAGAGCAACGACACAGGCGAAGAGGGAGAACGAGAGATTAATGAAATTGAAGAGATAAAGTTAGGGGTTTATTCGAATTGATAGATGAAGTTGAAAAGATGTTGAATCTGCTTTGCTAGTTTGAAGTTAAGGAGAAAGATAAATTGAAGAGGGAGGTTAGGCGTTCAATCCCTTTGACTTCAAATGGTTAGTTTGAAGGTTAGTTTAGAAATTTTGATTTATTATTTATTTATTTATTTTTTATTTAAAAAAAATCAATATATATACATTCTATTTTTATATAAGACTATTAAGTTGAAAATAATATTTTATTCTTACTAAAATAAAAATATTAGTACCCAAATATTAATTTTTAGAAAATTATATCAATTAAAAAAATCAAATATTAATTTATATATACTAAATAATTTTTTATTAATATTTAATTATCCTCTAAATTTAAATTCATAAATATAAAAAATTAAATATAAATATTTATATATATTGTAGTAATTTATATTTATTTATTAAAATAAAAAAAATTAAAACCATTTAAATGACAATATAACAAAATTATTATAAAATAAAATAAAAAATTGTAAAAGGACAAGATTTTCATTTATTTTAATATGATTAAAATTTAAAAACAAACCAACAAAATATCTTAATAAATTAAAACTATATTAAAATTACGATAAAAATCTAAGGAAAAGTTTCCAGTTGAAAAAATAAATGATTAAAATTTACAAGAAAGATAACATACAGAAAATAAATGCATTAGTAATATTTTTTAAGTTATAGATAGTTATTATATGATATTTCATGCTTGAGGTATTTTTAATACTGTTGTTAGGTCCGAATCGATCCAGTCTTTACCAGTTTTCTTTTAAAAATGGTTTAAAGTGGACATATTTATCTTTAATTGTAATGTTATCCAAGTCCGTCTTTGAACGGTTTATGGGCGAATGTGCACTCTTCCCGAACTTCATAAGTCTTAAAAAAAAATGATTTGGTATTTAAAATCTAATCAAATATTAAATAAATTTTAATTTGAATTTGATCTTATTTTATAATTTTATGGAAGGAGTTTGAATCGATGGTACAATGTTGAATTTGATCATATTATATTAATAAAAGATTTAAAATAAATTAATGGTACATTTTCTAGAAAAATTTTGATAATCACATATTTTATGCCACAATAAATTTATTGTTTTTCAATATAGAATAAATATTATATTTATTTATTATTATTTGTATTGAAAGCAAACTTATCTGTAGGCATGTCCAGCTCTATCTTTAAGGAATCACATATTTATAAAATTCGGATAAAAAAATCTGTAATTCAAACAGGTATTTTTTTTAGTATTTGTATCCATATTTTTATATGGACAAATCCGAATATCCGTATATATAAAGTATATTTTAGCAACACTAAATTTTTATATGAAAATGTATATGTGATATTTAAAAAATTATTTATTACTTTTCACATTTATATCATTAAGATTATGATTGTGCATCTCGCACGAGCATATATACTAATTATCACTAAAAGATATAGTGAAACTCATTAATTATTGATAAAGTATTGTAATTTGAAAAAGATTATCGTGGTGTGTAGGCCCATGTCTCGGGTCCCACAAGTAGCACCGACAAAATATTACCGTGGCCCGCGGGCTACCCGCAACCGCCTGCTTTTTTTCGGGCACGGGCCTAGGTTTGCAAGGAAAACGGTTTTTTCGAAACCCACCCTGTGCGGGCACGGGGCGGGGTATGGGCAAACCCCTAAAACCCGCGGGGCCCCGTGTAGTACACGACAGCTCAATATTTTAGTTTGCATCTCACTTATTCTAATTAACCCTAAACCTAAAATCACATCTCTTGTCACAAACATCGCATGCCGTACAACAAAACGGCTCACTGTTCTTTCTCCTCCGCAATCTAACTAGTTGCCGCCTCCAATATCACTTCCGCCAAACTTCTCCGGCCACTGTGAATCAGCGGTCAAGACAATCACATTGAGATAGACAATCAAATTTTGTTTTGGATCAGATTTGTCCATCTTTAATCTCTGCTTCTGCAAGTGAAAGATCTGCACAACATTAATCGCAAATGATAAGCCAATAACTTTTACAGGTAACTTTATGTTGTAGCTATACTGTCTCCAGCTACTGTCTGGTGACATCAATGTCTTCTATTTGAAACGTTAAACTCTGCTGCTAGCTATAAGTTCAAAGAAGACACAACGCCTCAGCAAGTGGATCAACTCATCAAGACTATGCAAATCTCGTCAATCTCATCGAGCCCATGAAATCTTTTCAATGGTACTCAATTCCATTCTTTATACTCATTATGCTGTGCTGGAAGTTCGATTTCCGATTGATGTTATCAGTTTCTTGTTATATATTGAATCTTCATAAATAGATTCCTGTGCTCAAATAATTGGCTTCTTTTGAATTGATTATTATAGATTGAATCTTCATGGATATCATTAGTATCGAACATTTTTTTTTGGTAGTATATGCCCATAAAGAGTTGAAAACTATTGAGGATTTTGATTGAAATTTTATTTAGATTGGTCAATACATTATGTAATTAGATTATATCCAATCTGATCTCCTTTATGTTTGAATTCCTTTTGTGGTGCTCAGATTGATTTGTCTTATATGAAACAAGTTTACGACTTATCATTTGAGATCAATATTGTGCAGATCAGTGAGTCAGAAAAGAAGTTTACAAGTGAAATATTTTCTGAAAATCAATGAAATCTTTAGAGTTATGTTTTTAATTTAATATATTTTTAGGCTAATAATCTTAATTTATTTTATTTTCACACTGTAATTTATATTGATTTGGTTTTTTTTATTCTTTGATTTTTACTTTATAAATAATTAATTAATCATTTAACCATTTAAATTAAATTTTACAGATTTCAGTTGTGTAAATGGATAGTCAAATGTCCGGTGATCATATTGAAGAGAATACTGGAACTAATCCAATGAATGTAGTAGAAAGTGGAGGCTTAAGTAATAGCTTAGACTCAAGTATAGGTGTTGGTGATGGTGAACCTCCTAGTAAGAAACCTGATTTGAAATCCGATGTATGGAAATTTATGACCCCAATTGGAATAAAAGATGGAAAACCTAAGACAAAGTGTAATGGTTGTGGAGTTGAATTAACTGGTGGGGGACTCGATATGAGACTTCAACTTTGAATCGCCATATTGACAGATGTAAAAAAATTGGAAATCAAGACGTTAGGAACATGATATTTGATCATGTAGGAAAACTTAGAAGTAGATTAATAGACTAATCGATTTTGCGTGAGAAGTTAGCTATGGCGATCATTAGGCATGGCATTCCTTTTTCTTTTGTGGAATATGATGGAATAAGAGATTTCATGAAATATCTAAACAAAGATGTTAGATTCGTTAGCATAAATACTATTGCATCTCATGTTTGAAAATTTTATGAAAAAGAAAATGAAAAGTTAAAGGAAATTTTGAGGGGATTAAGTGGTAGAATTTGTCTTACTTCTAATGTTTGGACTACTTGCTCTATTGTGGGATATATTTGTATTACTATTCATTTTGTTGATCAATAGAAATAGGATAGTAAGATTTTAGCTTTTGCTGCGTTTCCTCCTCCCCATAAGGGTATTCAACTTTCTGATGCTATCTTACAAGTTTTAAATGAATGGGGAATAGAGCGTAAGATATTTTCTATCACTTTAGACAATGCATCTGCAAATGATAATATGTAAGATAAGTTAAGGGAAACTCTTTGCACTATTGATGGTTTGCTTTGTGGGGGAAATTTTTTTCATGTACGTTGTTGTGCACACATTTTAAATCTCATTGTTCAAGATGGATTAAATACTGTGAAGGATGCTTTATACAAAGTTAGAGAGAGTGTCAAGTACGTTAAGGGGTCTGAGAATAGGAAATTTTTTTTTCAAGAATTTGTCACCACAGTTGGTCTTGAAGGGGGGTTTTCTTACGTATAGATGTTTCAACTAGGTGGAACTATACCTTTTTAATGCTTCAAAATGTCTTAAAATATAAGCGAGCATTTAACTATATGAAGACACGTGATAACAACTACTGTAAGTGGTGTCCATCTAAGCATGAGTGGTTGAGAGCAGAAAAAATATGTGAAAATTTGGCTCCTCTTTACTCTATCACTACTTTGATATCGGGTTCCAACTATTCGACTTCAAATTTATATTTTCATCAAATATGGCAGATCGAGTGTCTCTTCATGAGAAATAAGGATAGTGATGATGAGATTATCAAAAAAATGATACAAAGTATGAAAGAGAAGTTTGAGAAGTATTGGGATGAGTATAATGAAATTCTTTCCATTGGTGCGGCTCTTGATCCTCGAATGAAACTTGATATGGTGGAGTTGTGTTTTGATGAGATTGATGATGAAGTTGGTACTAGAATTAGAATGGAAAAGCTTAGGAGAAATTTGACCCTACTCTATAATGACTATGCTAGAGCATCACCACCATCTTCTACTACTCCACATGATCAATCAAGCTTAAGGAGGCCAAATATGGGAATAAATTCAACAGCAATAGAATCTGCCGTAGATGTAAGTTTTTTAATAATATAATATTAAATCTGATTTTTTTAATGATTTTTAAGTTATAGCATATCCTTATTTTTTATTTTATGGTGTATTGATAGGATATGTACGAATTAGTAGTCGTAGGCGACTCCTTGATGCGGGTTCTGAAAAAAGTCAATTAGAGAAGTACTTAGAAGAACCACCTATGGAATATGCAGATTTCACTACTTTGGATGTTTTGACTTGATGGAAAGATAACAAGTCAAGATTTTCTGACTTAGCTTGTATGGCATGTGATGTCCTTAGCATACCAATTACTACAGTGGCTTTAGAGTCTGCCTTTAGTATTGGTTCTAGAGTGTTAAACAAGTACCGAAGTTCTCTTCTCCCCACAAATGTTCAAGCTTTAATTTTTACACGCAATTGGGTTCTTGGTTATGCTCCTATTGGTAAGTAACATTATTTTCTAATATTTATTTGTATTTTGTTAACTAGTTTATCTTGGTACTTATTTCTTCTTATTATAGATGATGAACGCATTGATGGAAAAGAGATTGAAGATGGATGTAGTTCAAGAGTGGCTTCAAATGCGGTTAATGTGAATGAAGATGAAGATATTCAATTATAAATTGGTATTCTTTTATAAATTTTCTATTTGTCATTTAATAATTGGATTGAAAATTGACATTCATTATAAATTTGGATGTTGTTGTATTTTAGTTGGATTTATTATTATTTTTTATGTTGAATGATATTATTATTAAACTTGAAAGCTGCTGTTTTTTATCTGAAATGATGCTGACTTTTTAGCTGTAGTACTGTTGTTTTTAGGATGATGTTGTTTTTTTAGTTGGAACGCTGCTTTTTTTTTCTCTTTTTTTTTATGCAGGAATGTTACTTTTTAGTTGGAATGATGTTATTTTTATATTTGAAAGCTGTTGTTTTTTCAGGTGGAATGCTGCTATTTTTTCAAGTAGAATGATGTTGTTTTTTCAGGTGGAATGCTGTTTTTTTATACTGGGCTGCTTTTGTTTAGACTCTGGGCTGCTGCTGTTTTGCTGCCGGAATTATGCTATTTTTTTTATGTTGAACTGCTGCCATTTGAATGTTGAAATGTTGCAATTTTTGAAGCTGAACTGCTGTTATATCGATGTTTGATGGCTGTTGCTCTTTATGTTGAAATGTTTTTAATTTTCATATTAGATTGTTATTGATGCTGTTTATTTGGAAGCGCTATTAACATTGTTGTTGCTAATTATTTTATATTGATTTGTTTTAAAAGTGAGATGTTGAATTTGATATGTTAATTATTTTTGTTAAGTATGTTGTCTAACTAGGTTATTAAACCATTGTGTTTATTTTTACTAACAAATAACAGGCTTCAGGTTTTATATACATTAAGTTGCGGGCTTACCCGTGTCCGCCCGGGCCCGTGCGGACGGGCACGGGCAGCTCACATATGACTGCAATAAACGGGCTTTTTGACTGGCACGTGCTTAATTATGCTTGTGACCCGTGCGGGCCGGGGTGGGTCCGGCCCGTTTGACAGTGCTACCCACAAGGGCGGGGTCGAAACTACACAATTGATATGATTGAGGGTTATGGAAAAGCTATTATATTGCTTGAAATGAGAACAAAAAATATTTTATTTGCGAGCAGTATGTCGAGTTTTAAAGATATTAGGATTAATGGATACCATATTGAGACTTTGAATAAAAAAAGATATGGAGTATTTGTATGTTACGTCCTTGGTTTTTGGATAAAAAGTTGTTCTAGAAAAACTTCATACTTCGTCATCTTGTTTATATTATACGAATATATCCTCAATTGAAATGTACATAGTTGTAAATGTGAAAGTGTTTGATCCAAAGAGTTTTTAGTTATGGCATGATAGACTTTTTTTTTTTTATCCTGGATCAAAATAATTATGGCTAGGATTGTTGGGAATTCTGATGAACACCTGTTAAGGGATGAAAAAAAATTGTTATCGAATGATAATTTTTATAAAACTTGTACACATGAGAAATGGATTGTTAAACCATCCCATGTAAGGTAAATTTTGAATATCTATCATTTTTACAAAGAATTCAAGGGAATATAGGTGGGCCGATCAATCTACCAAGTGAGCGTTTCAATATTTTATAGTGTTGATTGACGCATCTACTAAATTGTCACATGTGAGTTTGTTATCAACACATGATACGATGTTTTCTAAGCTCCTTGCCCAAATTATTAAATTGAGAGCACAATTTTCAGATTATTAGATTAAATAATTTGATTGGATAATGTTGGGAATTTACATCAAGGGAATTTTATGATTATTTCATGTCAATTGGGATTAGTGTTGAGCATCCTGTTTCACATGTTCATACCTTGAATGGGTTAGCAAAATCATTAATTAAAAAGCTTCAAATGATTGCTCGAACTTTGTTTTTACGGACTCAATTACTGATTTCCGCATGGAGCATGCAATATTACATACAGCTACTTTAATATGCTTGAGACCCACTGGTTGTCATATATTTTCCTCATTACAGCTTATAACAGGAAATAAACCATATATATCACATTTGAGAACTTTTGGTTATACCATATATGTTCTCGTAGCACCCCCTTAGGAAACAGAAATGGAACCCTAGCATCATTTAGGAATATATGTTGGTTATGATTCTCCATCTATAATTTGATATATAGAACCCCTTATGAGGGATATGTTTACTGCACGGTTTACTGATTGCCATTTTAATAAGCAAATATTTCTATAACTTGGAAAGAGATGAAACTCCTATCATAAGGAATAATGAACTCATATGGAGTGAAAAAAACCTGTATTATCTAGATCCTCGTACTGGTCAATGTGAGAATGATGTACGAATGATAGTGTATTTGTTAATGGTTGCAAACCAGTTGCCCGATAATTTTACGGTTACAAAATCCATATGCCTACTCGTAATGTACTTGCTCGACTGGTTGAGCCAATTGATAAATTGAAACATATGGTAACTAAAAAGGCATCTGAAATCCATAAGAAATGTGGTAGACCAGTTTGGTCTAAGGATTTTGTATCACGGAAATGGAAAGGTAGAAATGAGAACAATATGGAAGGAATGCCTTCAAAAAATACAGATTCTCCTCAAAATTTATAGATCATGGATGTTGAAAATTTCGAACATGGAAAAGACCTCTGAAGAGGTGCTTGAATCAAAAAATGAGGAGATTTCCAATAATTATTTGAAAGAAAAGTCGAACTGTGAAAATTTTATCGTGGACAACATATTTTCATATGTAGTTGTTATGGATATTATGAATGATGATTATAAGTCACAATTCATCAATGAATGTAAGAAACTAGATGATTGGCCAAAATGGAAATGTGCAATCTAGACATAATTGAATTCATTGAAGAAACGAAATATTTTCGGGCCGTAGTTAAACACCAGAGCGTGTCCAACCGGTTGGTTATAAGTGAGTTCTTATTAGAAAATGAAACGAGTGAAAATGAAATTATGAGATATAAGCACAACTAGTTGCTCAAGGGTTCTCATAAAGGTCTTGGATTAATTTGGCTGAAACATAATCACTTGTGATGAATACAATTACTTTCTGATTTTTGATTAGTTTGACCAATGAGATAAATCTCCAAATATGTTTGATGGATGTCATAATTGTGTATTTATATGGTTTACTTGATATCGATATTTTTTATGAAACTTCCTAAAGGATTAAAACTTCCTGAATTGAATAAAGCCCGTGAATTGTATTTAGTGAAGTTACAATGATCGCTGTATGGGTTAAAATAGTTTGGAAGAATATGGTATAATCTTTTGAGTGATTATTAATTAAATAAAGATATGTTAATGATGCTATATTCTCATGTGTGTGCATACGAAAAATCAGGATCTGGTTTTGCTATTATAGCATTCTATGTTGATGATATGAATTTGATTGGGACTCAAGATGAGATCTAGAAGACTGCTAGGTATTTGAAACGAGAATTTGAAATGAAATATTTGAGGAAGATAAAGTATTGTCTTGGTTAAGTGATGGAGCATGGATTTGATGGAATTTTGATTCATCAGAAGACTTACATAGATTTTTTTTTTTCCAACAAATATTTCAATTTTGAAAATGTCCATCCATTGAGTACCCAAATGGTCGTTCATTCTCTTGATCCCAACAATGACCTATTCAAAACTATAGAGGATGATACTTTGAATCATTGAGGACCATATTTGAGTGCAGTTTGTGCCTTTTATATCTAGCCAATGTACTAGTCTGGTATTGCTTTTGCAGTGAATTTATTGGCCAGATATTGTTCGACTCCAACTCGGATATATTGGAATGGTATTAAACATATTATTCAATATCCTCGCGGAACTATTGATTTGGGGCTATTTTATTTGAAATGTGATAACCCTTCGAGTTTGATTGGGTGTGCCGGTGTTGGATATCTTTTAGATCCACATAAGGCACATTCTCAAACTGATTATATTTTTATATGTAATGACATACCGATATCGTGAAGATTTGTAAAGCAAACTTTAGTTGCTACGTCCTCAATTCATGAAGAGATTATTGCATTGCATGAAACCGATTGGGAATGTATCTGGTTGAGATCTATAATCGAGCATATTAAGAGTTCTTGTGATATTCCTCGATAAATGAATGATCCTATGGTAATTAATTTATAAGGATAATAATGTTGTACTCCCTCTGATCCAAAATAAGTGATGTTTTGGAGTGTTTGATATTATCCAATATAAGTGATGTTTTAGATTTTCAAGATAAAAAGTTAAATGAAATTTCTCTCACACCCTTATTTATCATTAGTAATTATTGTTAAGATTAGAGTATAAAAGTAAGAGAGAGAATGCATTTATGAGGGTTTATAGTGTCATTTTCATTCATGTCTTAATAAGTGTGAAAATGTCTAAAACTTCACTTATATTGGATCAGAGGGAGTATGTATCATTCAATTTAGAGGAGAATACATCAATGGAGATTAAACGAAATATATATCTCCCAAGTTTTTTTATACCCATGATCTTTAGGAATCCAAATAGATTGATGTGAAATAGATCCGATCCTCAAATAATTTAGAAGATTTGTTAACGGAAACTTTACCAACATTAACTTTTGTAAAAATAGTTCATGGGATCGGAATGCGGTAACTCTCCAAATTGAATGATTAATTATAGATATACGTTACATGAAAAATATTGCATTTGGATTCCAATTGTACTCTTTTTCCTTTCATTTAAATTTTTCCCGTTGAATTGATCACATTTTTAACTAAATAGTCATATGGTGAAAATTTAAATAGTATTTTGTAATACATTAATTAATTAATTTATGATCACCACCACTTGCTCTACGTGTCAAATATACATTAGGTGTGTTTGGGGCTGCCTCTATTTTTAAAGTAATTGATTATATCCTAGATTAAAATATAATCTACTTATAAATTAAGCGGTCATGTATTTGGAAAACGAAATTTGTAATCATTAGATTTTGAAATAAGTGAAGTAAGTTGAAGTAAGTTGGTTTATTACGATATAGTAATATTTTTAAATTACTAAAATGGACATGTTTTACCATTTTTTTTAAGTTCACTATTTTATATATATATATTTGTCAAGAGTATTTTTATTTTTTATTTATATATTACTATTTTTAATCGTATATTTGAATAATTGAGAGAGTATTTATATTACTAATATGGAGAATTTTATTATTTATTTTAGGGTATTCAAACAAAAATATGCAAAAATGGAGGGCACAAAAAATAAGAAACCAAATATCAATTTATAAAAATCAAGAAAATTATAATTATTTTTTCAATTAAAATTTTTTTGTCAATTAAAAAATATTATTTATTTTTATTTTTAGTGAAGTAAAACCTAAAAATATAGGTTTCTTGAAATAAGTGAAGTAATATTAAAAATATAGGTGATCGAGAAAATTAATTATTTAAAATGATAAGTAGCATCAAAATCAACACTTGCATAATTATTAAGGAAATTTTTTAAAAAAGCTATAACTATTTTTTATTTAGAAAAATATTATTTTTATTTTTAGTAATAATACCAAAAACATAAATAGTTGTATTTAAAATATCTTTCATAAAACTTAAAATTTTTAAATAGAAAAAAAATAAAAATTATTTAAAAAATAAAAATAGCATTGAAAGAATACAATTGCCAAAATATTATATACTAAAAGTGATTATTTAATAATTTAAGCGGTTCCCAACACACTCACTAATGCTTATGAACATATGAGTGACTCGTGCACTATTTTTTCCGTCTATACAAGATGACACATATGAATAAAATTTGCTTACTCCTTTTGAAGTAAGTTATCTATGTTTGTTCTCACTTTCATTATTCTATTTATTTATTTAATTAATTATTTACATAACAAGTACCTATTTAATTGGCAATAGAAATAATTTAGGTTAGGTTTTGTTTGGTAGGAACATCGTTTTTTATAAAGTTGTTTTATACCATATTTATTATTATTTTTTTTTTAACGTTTTGAAACCAGTGCTTTAATTAGCATTTTTAGTATATAATATTGAGTAAAATTTACATTTTAATTAGGTAATAAAACTTAAATGATATAAATAGACATAATATCAATAATATCATTATTTTTCATTAAAATTAATTAAATAAATATTTAAAATTATATAAAAATAATAAATTAAATTAAATTATCATTTTATTAAAAAAAATAAATTATTTTAATAAATATTTATTAAAAAAATAAAAATTTAATAATTATTATTTATGTACTAATTTATAATAATAATAAATAATAATACAGTATAATTAACAAGTTGAATTCACGTAAAATAATATTAAAATAATTTTATAAATATTCTTTAAAATGTTGCTTTTATTAATATAAAATGCTTTTAATAAACTGTTGAGACAAAAATAAATTTTAAAATTTGAAAAAAATAATACTTTAACTTTGTGTTTGGTTCATGTCCCAACTAGAGGAGACGGAGTACAAACAAATAGGTCTCTGTCTCCGAACGTGTTTGCTATCCGTCTTAATTCCATTTTGTTTCCGTCTTCTGTGTACAAGACACAAAATTTTTGTACTTCTTCAAACTAAGGTACAATTTTCTAAAGACAGAGACAGAAACACACATAATTTTAAAGCCAAAAATACCCCTGTTATCTTCATCAATTCCAGGTGTGTCCTTGTAACCTAAAAAGTAGATTAAAATCGTATGTTTCTCCTCCTTCGTTCGCAGAGTGCAAACAACTAACTTCAATCTGGTGTAGGGTAAGGTTTAACCTTAATTATCTTTTGTTCTCTTCATCATTAACGATTTATTAACCTGATCTAAGCATTTTCTCTTCTTCTTTAAGGTGTTTAGAGGAAACCCTACTATTCTAAATCGGCAAAAAAATTACGCAGAACTTCTCGAGACCAATACAGCGATCGGTAAGTTTTTCCCTTGACTTTCTAGTTTTTTGTTTAGGGTTTCCAACGATACTTTTAAGTGAAGGTTTATTGCTGTTGGATTTTCTTCTTATATATTTGTTTAGGAATGGATCCTGAAGCATTGTTAAGATGCTTGACTTTGTATGAAATGATGACAGGTCAACTAGAATTGATGAAGATGATCATGTTGGTTGTTATTCATATGTACCATAAGAAAATGATTAGGGGTGAGAGTGCTAGAGGTAGTAGGGCATTGTTGATTCCTAATAGGCAGGCTATAATAGATCGTATATTACATGAGGGGGATAGGAATTCAACATGTGACATACGAATGGACTGCAATGCATTCACACTATTGTGTAGAATGCTGCAAGTCCACGGGAGGCTATCTAGTGATGGGCATGTGAGTGTTGAGGAGAAGGTTTGTATTTTCTTAAGGATTTTGGCACAAAATGAATCTAATAGGGTAATCCAAGTAAGGTTTATGAGGTTTGGTGAAACAATTTCAAGATATTTCCACAACGTTCTTAGGGCAGTGTTAAGGCTTCAAAACATGCTTTTTGTGAAACCAACAGCAGTCCCTGAAGACTGTCAAGACAGTACATGGAAATGGTTTAAAGGGTGCCTTGGAGCTTTAGATGGAACTTATTTAGAAATGGTTGTCCCAACGGCTGATAAGCCAAGGTATAGAGGTAGAAAGGGAAAAATATGTACCAATGTGTTAGGAGTGTGCGATAGAAACCTAAATTTTATCTATGTCCTTGCAGGATGGGAGGGTTCTGCTAGTGATTCCAGAGTTTTTCGTGATGCTGTGACTAGAGCTAATGGCTTGAAAGTGCCAATAGGTATGTGGGCTGAACTTATAATAATGTGTTTCTGATCTGATTATTTTTAAGTAGCAAATAAAAATCAATATTAATTAGTTTAATTTCTATTTAGGAAATTAATACTTAGTAGACGCTGGATACACAAATGGTCCTGGATTTCTTGCTCCTTGTAGAGGCACAAGGTACCATATTCAAGAATGGGAAAGGGATGGGAGGGCACCTAGGACCCGACAAGAATTGTATAACAAGAGACACTCCTCTGCAAGAAGCTGTATAGAACGTGCCTTTGGCTTAATAAAAAAGAGATGGAAGATCCTTAGAACACCATCTTTTTATTCTATTAAACCACATGTGCATATCATTCTTGCATGTTGCATCCTTCACAACTTCATCAGACTGCACATGAGTTTTAACCCTGCTGATCTCCAGCCTTTTACTCTTGATGAATTGCCTGAAGGTGAAGATGCACCATTTCCTCTATATGTGGATCGTGTGCAAACTAGTAATGAATGGAGCCAATGGCGGGAGAACTTAGCTACACAAATGTTTGATGACTGGAGAAACAATTGTTAATAGGAATTAACTACATAACGTCTTACATTGATAATAACATTTATTTGTTTGTTACTCTTTTATATTATTTGTATTTGTTTTATTTTGAATCTGTTAATTGTTTGGATTTGTTGGAGTTGTAACTTGAGAATAATATGGATTTGGTTGAGTTGTAACTTTAGAATCATTTAAATTTGAATGAAATGCAATTTATTCTACCTGGCTGTTGCTGTTGTGGTGTGAATATTAATGACTTATTTATTTCCATTAAATGAATGTATTTATTTTATTACATGAAGAAGAATCAAGAAATATCTAGGAAGTGGACCAATGATGAGACTGAGGCCTTTGTGACTTTCATGGAGGAGATGGTAGTTGAGGGTCATAGAGCTGATAATGGTCAGTTTAAGCCGGGGACATTCCAACTACTAGCTACCAAGATGCTTGAACTATTTCCAACATGTGGGATAGACAAGAAGCATGCTAAGAATAAACATAAAAGGTTAAAGGAGAAGTATCAAACTGCTGCAGATATGCTCAACTGTAGTGGTTTTGGATGGAATGATGACAAGAAATGTGTAGAAGTGGACAACAAACAGGTTCTGGATGAGTGGATGAAGGTATCAATTGTTTCTCATTTATATTATCTGTATCTGTTTCTTTTTAATACCACTACTAAATTGGTGCATTTTTATTTTGCAGAAGAATGCAACTAAGTTTTATACTCCTGGAAAGCCATTCCCTTTGTTTCCAAGAATTGAATTTGTCTTTGGGAAAGACCGGGCTAATGGTAATGGTGCTTTCGCAGCTGTTGATGTTGTAGAAGAGTTTGAAAATGATGACACTTCAGATGGAATAGATAATGCACCCACTGCAACTGTTGGACAGGAATATGTTGGTACGCCTACTGGGCTTGCTCTAGGTGTTACTGCTACCCCTGATGCTGGTGCTTCTGCTGGTAATGCTACAACTGCTAATGCTGCAACCCCCAGGGCCAATATAGGTGGAAATGTCTCAGGCTCTGTTGCCTCATCCATAGAAACTCAAGGCAACATAGGGGTCTAGCAAACTAAAGGAAAAAAGGAAGGTTAGAGATTTTGATCTTCTAGAGAGGTTGGCAACATCCTTTGACTTAGCTGCTGAAAATACTAAGAAGGTTGGTATTGAACTTGCCAACTTAGGATTCAATACAGCTGAGGTAGTAAAGGTTATAAGGGTTTTCTCTTCAAATCCTGAGGCTGGAAAATTGTTTTGGGATTGACTAAAGATCAGAGGGAAGCCTTTGTTAGGAGTCTCATAGATGACTGATTATTGGCTTGTCTGGTTTTGCAGATATACTACTGGGCATTGACTTTTTTTTTGTTTAATTCTGGTTTTGTGTAATACTGTGTTAAGAGCTTATGTTAATTATTCTATTAAACTAGCATATTGCTGCCACTACTTATTGGTATGTACGCAGGATGTTTATTCTCTTTTAAGTGATTTTTTTTGGTGTTAAGTCAAGAATATACATAACTTGTATTCTGCTTCAAAAATTGAATCATGAGAAATGTCTATATGTTCATCATTTTGTTGGTTTTGTTATCAATTGTCAAACAAAGTCACATAGTGCATTACCGTGATGGATAACACATATAATGGAAACAAACTAAAGAGCCACGTAAATGAGAGAAACAGATGTTACATAGACATAGTTAGAAGTTGCTTATTCAACTTGAAGAATCTATAGTAGTACATATCATTATAATGCCCAATTAGAGATGTTACATAGTTAGACAGGAACACAGCAGAGAACCATTTGTTTGATGTAAGTTGCTGAGGCAGTGAATTCCACCAATTAACAAGGTTGAATTCTCAAGAATATGTCCTCACCAAGTCTTTTTCTGAAGCCAGTTCTGCACCTGCTTTTCTAGTTGTAAAACTTTGTCCTTCACAGTGTGTCTTGTAATCTTCAAGCCACTTCGACAGCTTTTAAATCTCGCTCTGATAATTGAAATGATCATCCACACTTCTTCTCAGGAATTCATATACAAATTGCACCAATATTATAATTATCAATAGGCATCCACACTTATCTGAATTATGTATCTCGCTTTGATAATTAAAATGATCATCCACACTTCTTCTACTAGAATCTAAACCGGACAAGTTATCAATAAACTTGTTTGTATTCCCCATCAGATGACAAGCTGAATTGCTTGCCATTACTGATGATTCCTCATGACATTCACATATAGATTTTGAATGTCCTGAATAGGCTCCACAACAAGAACTACTCGTTTAAGGTTCAGAAACTGGAGTACATGCTCTAATTGGTCAGCAGTAGAGTCACAAGGAGCAAGTGGAACACGAGAGAAAATGTCATATCTGGTCAGTGTGAAATGTTGTGACCAGGCTTCACGATTGAGTGCATGTTTGACAAGCCTGAGACAATTATACACATTTTCTTCAGTTTTGACTCCGATATGTTTCAATTCATGATCTATATGCCATCTATCACCAAACTGGGTACATGAATATAAAATTACAATGACATACCTTGTTGCTCGGCTGCTCAAAAATTCCTTCGATGCTGTTTAAACCAACGACTTGAAGTTGCCCAAGCCTGCAATTCCGAAGAAAACACAGGAGGTACAGAATTCAAATCCAATTTTTCCATTCTATAAGCAATTACCATCTTTAGAGTTCAAACCTACATTAATAATACATCAACACAACATACTCAAATTCTCTTGACATTCTATCTAAGCTAATATCACCTTTAAATTACTTCAAACAATTCAAAGAGTCCAACAATCAAACCAAATTTGATAAATACATTCAGCAAGAGAAGGCAAAAACTTAAATCATTAGTATCTTGGTGATTACATAGTTGTTCACATCGTTCTGAATACAACCATCAATATCATACTAAATTTTCATTCTAAACCTAAGCTGCTACACAACTACCGTGCAGATTTGATAACAGAACTATATCCCAATGAAAATTAAATAACTAACACAAATCATGAAAATCAATAAGCAAAACTTAAAAATAAATCATCTTCTACTCCTTTGAGTTTCCATTTTCTTCAACCTAGTCAATAATCCCCAAATCACCCTCTTCGACTGCTTGGGGGTTTTCATCGTCAATCCATCTGAAGTATTGACACCCCCTCTACCCTGCATTCATATCACATCATTACGAAATGCAAGCAAAACACGTAATTAAATTTAACCCTAACCTTTGAACATGTCATAAATCTCCTCCCCGGATTTGCACGAGTCCAAGAAATCTTCTCAATTGCAGGTCTTCGACAACGACACAATTCACTAAAATGTATTCGCTGATATCCATCGACTTCCAGTTATGATATGAAAATGATGGTCGTATCTGATCACAATGACATGAGAACCAGAGACATGTAACAAGTAAAATCACATTGCGTTACGAGTGTTGGGGTATATTAAAAATTAGGGGTAATTTGGTATTTTTAACATTTTTTTTTCAATTTTGTCCCATAACCAAACACTATTTTATTGTGGAGACAGATACAAATTTTTAATTTTGTCCACTGCAACCAAACAGTCTACTGTCCCCAATTTTTATATCGTATCGTCCCCAAATTTCTGTATTGTCTCCTATCTCTAGTAGGATCACCGGAACCAAACACATCGTAAAACTCCCTAACAAAAATGCGGAACCAAAATACACTTATTGAAATGAATGAGTTGGGTTGTCGAGGACAATGTATATTGACAATAAAAATAGAGCAAATTGCAATCACCACTCTGAAGGATTCTAAAATATAGACACATATATTAGGATTAATTTACAAATAATTCTTTTTGAGCTCACTTTTTTTAATAGAATCTGTCATTAATATTGTTGACTTTGTTGATTTTACAAAATATCCATTTGATCTTTAATGAAGATCTGGTTAAAAAAATTAAATTACTTTTATTTTTAAAATAATAAAAATGAGAAAACACAAAACCCTATCCTCATCTTCCTCTCAAATCTCCATCTTCATCCTCGTGAATGGTCTACCATCATCATTACTGTCACTATCTTCATCCACACACTGAAGAGTCCTCATCATCTTTTCAATCTTCATCCTTACCTTTGCCACCACCTTATTGGCATAAAAAATACAAATGGGTAAGGAGATTAAACCAGCTGTGACCATATGATCTACACATATATAGATTATTTAGTGACAGTGACGATGATGATTCGTTTTGAATGGTACTGGACAATGATGATAGAAATCTAAAAGTTAATTTCACGATATCGAGAATTTGAAAGAGGATCCACACAACGATGAGATCTGAAGGTGTCATAAACGTGGGAGATAGAGGAATCAACGGCAGCAAGGCATTAGATGCAAATATGAGATTTTAGTTTTAATTATATATTAAAGCTTTTTATTTATTTGATATTTAATTATTTTATTTAAAAGGCGGGTTGCTTAAGTGTCAAAATCAAGCGGTGGTTGTATGTTTTTCCTTGGCTTATCGAACCTTTTAATTTTATTAATGGTATAAAAATACTATTATACTCTTATAGTCAAGTTCACTGTTAGTGTGAAACTGATTCCATTAAAAAAAATTGGTTCAAAGAGATTTATTTGTAAATTAACCTAGAAGGAGAAGATTAGAGATATGTCATAAGTAAATTCTTATAGTCTAGATTTATTTTGGTAAAGTGAATAGTTCAAGAGAAAATTTCACTCATCACTGAGTAGATCCAATAAGATGACATTAAGGAAAAGTTCAAGTTATAATACCACTTTTCTAACGATTGATATATCTAAAGAGACATCACAAGTTTGAATTTCCTATTCAAATGTGGGGTATTGTTGATGAAGTTGGGAGATATTTGAAAAGGAAACTTCTAACTTTTGTCCCACATTGCTTATATAAAAAAGTTGTAAAAGCCTTTATATAGGCCAATTATGAAGTAATGGTTGTTGAAAGGCCTGGAAGGAGTAATGGGCCTTGTTGAAGCTCTTAATACAATTTAATTATATATTAAAGCTTTTTATTTATTTGATATTTAATTATTTTATTTAAAAGGCGGGTTGCTTGAGTGTCAAAATCAAGCGGTGGTTGTATGTTTTTCCTTGGTTATCGAACCTTTTAATTTTATTAATGGTATAAAAATACTATTATACTCTTATAGTCAAGTTCACTGTTAGTGTGAGACTGATTCCATTAAAAAAAAATAATAATAAGTTGAAAGAGATTTATTTGTAGATTAATCTAAAAATATAAGGAAAATGTTTAGGTAGGTCGAGATAACCACGTAGGCTTTGGGCTCGGCCAAGGGCTCGGCCAACCATTAATTGACACTTATGCATCAAGTGAGAAGAGACCAAATTGATTTAAAAAAGACTGTTATGATCTCGGCCTATCACATCATACGTAGACCCAACCAATCATATCTCTTCTTTTTAATTATATTAAATATTAATATAGGATGCTGAATAAATAAACAATTAAAATGAAAAAATATGATTGGTTCAACTATGAATATCGTGATAGTTTTTTCCAATGTCTCTCATCACTTGATGCACCCGTGTGTTAGGGGTTGGTTCGACCCAAAACGTATTTTGTCCCGACCTACTAAGCCTTTTCCAAGGTATATATGCTGGTATCTAACAATACTCCGGTGGAAGTGAATGCAATTTGCTTATAAAAATAATTTATTGTCCGTGAAGTGGTACAAACTTTAAAAAAAAAATAAAAAAAAAAAATAAAAATTTTAAAAACATTTTGTAAGAACCGGTTTAGGACCCGATCCGGATTGTCAATTTGTGAAATACGCTGGTCGCAGTAGTGCAGTGTTTAGGGAAGTTGGATTTTCAGTCAAAACATGTGGGGAAACGCAGAAGGGGATTCTCCGGAGGTCACTCTGGAGACTTCCATGGGTTCTTTCACTGTCGAGGTACTTCTCTCTTTCTCTCCCTGCCGTTTTTCCTTCTGCTACAATGCATACCTGAATTTGAATGTCAAAATGGAATGACAGCTTTACTACAAGCATGCACCAAGAACTTGCAGGAACTTCATTGAACTGTCTCGCAGAGGCTATTATGACAACTGCAAATTTCACAGAATCATCAAGGTTTTCTATTCTATTTGTTTTTTGCCCCCAAATTTTACTTAGTTTTTAATTTTATTTCGTTTAATTTTGCTTTTGTAACGTTTGTAGGATTTTATAGTCCAAGGTGGTGATCCGACCGGGACTGGAAGGGGAGGGGAATCCATCTACGGGTATAGTATTTACACTACTTATATTGTTTCGATAGAATCTTATGTTGATAAATGTAAATGAGCATAGGTAGCTAGCTCTTATTTGGAAATCGTTTGAGATGTTGTTTTACACTCAAATATTGTTTTTAGTTTTGTGCTTTTGTTATGCACGTTGTATTTTGCTATTTATGTTTTCCAGATGTTTATTTTGATAAGATGTGTTAAGAAATCTCTTTTCTGATATGAATTCTTTGTTCTCTTCTTCCACATAAGCCCCAAGTTCGAAGATGAAATCAAATCAGAGTTAAAGCATACTGGCGCTGGTATATTATCCATGGCAAATGCTGGACCAAATACAAATGGGAGTCAGTTTTTCATTACTTTGGCACCAGCTCCACATTTGGATGGTATAATAATTTATTACCTTTTGGCTGTTAGCATAAGGTTATAGGTATTATGTCAATTTCTTTTTGAACTTCATTAACTTTATTGCATATCTCTCGTGCCACCCACTCCCATCTGGTCAGAGTTGATGAGAGTTGGAAGGTCCATAGTAAGTCCTGCCTGTTAGTTTCCTTTACTTCTGGAATCAGACCACAACGTATTGTATTAGATTGTCCTTACCGGAACTTTAGCACATAGATTTGTTTTAGATAACTTTATTGCTTGATGTGTGTACATATCTGACCTCGTATGTTAAAAGAAGCTTACTCTCTTCTCTAATCATGTCTCAACTGTAAGGGAAATTTCCAATTTTCATTTTATTTTTGACTAGAATTGTTGATGTCCTCGCTTTTAAAGGAGAATCTTAGTTTCACAGCAGTTTGGAAAATGTTAGTACTTTAATTCCAATCATAAGTTAAAAATGGGGCTGGTTCCTATAAATTTTAACCATGTTTTCAAAAGTGATGGAAATGAATTATTTCACCAATGAGGGAATCAGCAACGTTTTCAAAAGTTTGGGTAAAATAGAATTTCCCCTTCTCCAGTGGTTTAGGATATCAATTCTCCATGTTTCCTGGCAAATAAGTCTAGCACAAAAATTTAACTGGTTGTATTTTGCATAGATTCTTCTTTACTGTCATTTTCTTTTCGTATACTGTTGATTATTGCTCTTGATCTAATAGATGTCACAGAGCGCTTTAAACTCCTGCATGTTTTAAGTTTCTTATAGCATATGATATTCGCTGAACTGATCTGTCCAGTAAAGTTGCCTAAAGTTTGATACTATGAATCATGGTGGGAGCTGTAACTAGTGTATGATCGCCTATAAGGTTCACGTATATTACTATCTGGTACAGTATTGAGTCCTTAGTGTTCGTCGTAAGCTGAGTGTGATGGTATTCATACTGTTTTATATTATGTGTTAATAGGGAAACACACAATATTTGGAAGAGTGTGCAGAGGAATGGAAGTTATCAAAAGACTTGGCAGTGTCCAAACTGATAAGGAAGACAGGTGTGCTTATTCTTACCATATTTGTTTTATCATTGCAGTAATTAATTCTGAATTTAGCCATCTTTATCCATTTATTTCGTTTTAAGTTGTTGGAGTTAAATTGTTCTGAATAAGATACAGAGCTTAAGGAATATATTAGCAGATAGTTTTGACAATTCATCTGCCACATTTTTGTGGATGGATCTTTTGGTCTAATTTTCGGAAATCCTAGCACACTAGTAGTTCGAAAACCAGAACTTTCACAAAAATACTTTTCTATAGCTGTTATACCGAAGACGAAAAAAATAACCTATTTTTGGGTGTGTTGTGCACGTCTCTTCAAATATTAGGTGAAACTGCAAAAACTTGATACTCTTTGCTTTTAATGATTCAAACTTTACCCTCATTTCTA
The DNA here is from genome assembly GCA_031304145.1 of Cardiospermum halicacabum. Taxonomy (NCBI): domain Eukaryota; kingdom Viridiplantae; phylum Streptophyta; class Magnoliopsida; order Sapindales; family Sapindaceae; genus Cardiospermum; species Cardiospermum halicacabum. The sequence goes on from CM062392.1 coordinate 18,582,232, forward strand.
AGTTGAAATATAAACATCGTCATCTGTCAATTAGCTATTCATAATATTCACATTTTCAAGATAGACCTCATCTTTTAAACTATTGACTTGACCTAATTTTCTTCATGAGGGAGGGTTTCGCTTCTGAGAAAGATTGATGGATCTCCTCTAGCTGACCCAATCATCTTCCTATTTCTCAAATCCTGAATGGGTGCAACCATTCATGAGAGAGGCGTTTCTTTTGCACCTAAGCGTGCACCTAGGCCTACCTTTAACAACTATAGTCCATACCTAATCCAACTAGTAAATAATACACCCTATCTTTATTTTTTTCACCATCTCTACCCCTTCGATTGTTAGTGGTATCCCATTTAACACACAGATAGTAATCTAAATCATGCTGGATGCTTTGCAAAACTTTGGTTCTGAAGTTGCGCTAGTCCTCAGCTCATAGACATAAACCACTTCTTTCTTACTGGAGTAGTTTTGTTCAACGAACTCCAAACCATGAAATAATTATAGAATCACTTCTTCCTTGACATCATACATTGGATTACTCTCTTCAATTCCACAACCATGATTGTAATCATGAAATCCACTTCATTTCAGATCTGAGTCATAGCAAGGATCATTCTCCTGAGGACCAGGCTTAGTTAAATAGTGAAATTTCCCTCTCCCCTTTACAATGGTTTGAACTTCTGGGAATGATTCAAGATCACCTCAGGTAGTTTATGAATCAGCCTATAAAAGGCTTGAATAGATTCTTATTCCTCTTTCCCCAAATTCAGACATCTCACTATTTGAACCTTATTAACTCGTTGGTTTGATTGGTTCTAATGGTGTCTTTCATTTTTAACTAGAAAGGTTATTTCTCGGCCATATTTATAGGATGCTATTGAGGCAGGAACATGAAATGCTATGCAGGCAAAACAATCAAGTTTTGATCTTTTATTCTTATTTTATAATTCCATTCACATATTTGACTGATTTTAAGTGGATAGTAAGGGGTTTACTTTGCTTATCATTCCTGCATCTTATAATCGGCTCTCAAACCCCCAATTCCAGGAAACAAATGATGTAGACAATAATTATTTCATGGTTTGTAGAGTGTGTTGTTTTTGAATTGTGTTTTATTTGGATTACTCTCTTCAATTCCTTGACCTCATACTTTGCAACATTGTTGTAGAGTGTTGTTTTTTTTTTCACCTTTTCTTTGTCTTTTTCAAGAGAAACTACTAATCTAGAGCTATCACAACCTAGAAACTAGTCATTAAATTAAGTATTACATCTGCACTTTTCAAGAGCTACAATCTTTATGTAATTCTTTATGACCCTTTGATAGTAGCCCATTGAATCCAGTATCCCTTGCAAATGAAACAAATTCCTTGGCCTGGTGCTGGAATATACCTTACAACCTCAACCATTCCAAGTATGAGGGTTGCACCCATCCAAGACCATTTGTAGGTATTTCTCCTCAATGGTCAATTGTTGCGTCGCTACACCTTAAAACCTCCACCTTGACTCCTATGCACACTCTTTCACCTGCAGCAAACTTTCCATTGCCAAGGACCACCCTATATCCCTTATTCCCTCCAATGGCACCCCCTTTTAACTTGCACCTCAACATGAAATGTTGGTGTGCTCCTGTCAACTAAGATAACCACTTCACAAGCCCAATCTCTCCTTTGAACTTAATCATTTTTGGAAGTGCCAGCCTCAGTATAAAGCTCACTGCAGGTTCCATTTCTGTTTTGGAAGCCTCCTTGCAGTTCTGTGTTTCCTCTTCAAAAAATAGCAAAAGCTGCAGCTTTCTATTTCTACAAATGGCGTCCTAGGCTAAAAATTTTCATTAGTGGGAGGAAATTCCTTTTATTACTTTTCTATTTCCAATAACTGGTTATTGGTCTTTTAAATCCGTGTATAACCTCCCTTTGATTCATACTTCTCCTCCCCACCATAACTGCCGCTACTCTCTCCTGCCCTAAGGTGGCTTCCTGTTCTCCCAATTCCTGTCTCTCGTGTGTCATCTCTCCTTGCACTTTTTCATCCCTCTCCGTAGGTCCAGAATATCTTTGGTATCCCTAGTGTATGCCCATCTTGTTTGATGAACATGAAGCACCAGGAAACTATCCATGGAGTGGTTTAAATTGCCAGTAAATTGTCCCTTCAGCTCTTGCCAGACTGGTGTATATCCTCAGTCTTACACCATTCTACGTCATGCCAATGCTTCCTCATTCCAGCTCAATTTTTTTAATTCCTAGTTCTGTTTCCGATTACCTCCCATCTGAGACAATTACGGCTCTGCCTCCCTTCTCAGACAAAAGGCTCTGCTTGATTAATTTAAATGTCAAGTCCAATCCCTTCCTCCAATCTGGAGGCCTAAACTCTTCCTCAAGATGGTTCATTATGGACGTGGCCTCTCATTCCTTCTATACTCCGTCTGACCGCCTCATGTACCCATTCTGTTACAACCCATGTCTTCCTGAGCAACATATCTGAGATTCGAACTGGGGTCCAAATTTTGTTTGTAGAACAGAAAGCAAGTTTGTTGATACTGTAAACAAAATGTTTAACCGGAGCAGATGAGATCAAGTTCTTAAAAATGCAATCGAACTGTCTACCAGGACAGACTTTCTCAAATTTTCAGAAGCTTGTAGAATTGTTGCTTCCTGTTCATCTCATGCTCATTATATATACATATACATAGTTATATATACTCTACAGTTTGTTGGTTTGTTGTTTTCCCTCACTTTGTGTCCATATATCTACTTTTGCAGGCCAATACATGATGTGAAGATACTACGGACTTCCGTCAAAGATTGATGACTAGATGCAATAGACACTTAATGGCCATCCATATAGCCTAAAAATGCAATAGATGCATGTTGAGACCTGAAATTAGTATCAGAATTTTCCCTTAACCGTCTTCGGTTCTCTTGGCTTGGGATTTGAATTCTAGTTGTTCAGTAATCGGCCGAGGAATTTGGAATAACTGGATTATTCTGTAATGATTTTTTTTTTTTTTTAAATTATTTATTTATCACTGGATAACTCCATGATGGTAGCAGCTGGATAACACTTGAACAACTCAAAATTGAAGAGTGAATATTATCTAGTGCCGTGTACTTGAGTTTTAGTTAGTTTTGACCGGCCTCCCCATTTACCGAGAGATATACGACCCATTTACCTGAGGTGGGTTCGACCCATTTACCTGATGTGGGTTCGGGTTATCGGATTAATGGATTAAGTTTAAGTTCAAAATACTGATTGTGGCGGTAGGGATGACAATGGGCGGGTTGGAGCGGAATCCGTTCCGGCAGTTCTATAATTAATTCTAATCTGCCGCCGGATTCTTTTTTATTTAAAAAATTCAACTTGTATGGAATGAGATTGAACTCCTATCCCAATCCAAATAATTGGAAATTATATAAATAATAAATAATAAAATATTATATTAATATATAATATTAAAAAATTTATAAGTAACACTAGGTTCTATATAATTTAAAAAATAAAAATACATTAAATTTAAAATAATATTAATTATATAATATTATGTTACAAAATATATTTATTTTGTAATACAATATTATATATATATATATATGTATATATGTATATAAATCCGAACTTATCCGGTTCCGATACCAGTTCTTGAATTAGATTGAATCTGTCTTTATGCGGGGCGGGTTTAAATCTGTCCTGACCGAATTGGAGGGGGTCGGGAACCGCGAGGTGGATTCAAATTGTCATCCCTATGTAGCGGGTTTGGGTAAGGGCTAAACTCTGATCCAAACGTGAATCAACATATAATAAAAATAAAATAATAAAATTATTAAATTATTTTTATAATAATAAATAAATAAATAAATAGATTTCATTTGTAGTATATAAATTTCATGTGCAGATTATTATATACTTTTTTTTTTTTTTAATTTTACGTTTTTGTGTAAATTTATATATAGTTTTTTATATTGAAATATAGAAATTAAATCCATATTTTTATATCATTTTTCTTTGTAGAGACAGAAAAATTATATGTAAAATATTTTTTTAAAAATTAATAATTGGGTCGACCTGCGGGTGGATCCATACCAACATATCAAAATTTGATCCGAATGGACCCGTGACGTGTTTAGATCGGATTCTAGTTGATCAAGTCTAAGTCAAATAAATACGGATTTGGATTTGACCTGATCCGTTCAAACCTAATCCATGGTCATCCCTACTCAATATTCATTGGCTGATTTTACTCGTGGTCATTCCCCTTGTACTTGAGCACTCTTGCAAACTGATATAGAGCACCTACAATGGTAGGTTTCATAATTGTAGGTTTCATAATGGAGAGAATTGATCATTCGAATTTGGGAAGAGAAATATAAATAATTTCAAGAGAGTTCTGTATTTTCTTTTCTTTTAATTATATATTATATTATATTATATACTTGATTATTATGCAGGGAAGTTATGAATGTGGTCTTCTTTTTAATCAAAACGAGGGGAGAAAAAACCATTAGACACTAGCAGATTGTTGCCACTAAATATTCACAACATCTGCCAAAATAACCACACAAACATGCACTGGTAGTAAAGCGAACACCTGTATATTCCTTGGACCACCAACTACACCCTTAGTCAAACCATCAACAATCAAATTGGTCTCCTTATAAAATTTAATAACCTGAATATCCCAATCACTTCTAATGGAAGAGATACACGATGCCACAATATTTCTATTAATAGAATTTTCAGTCTCTCTGTACAACAACATATTCACAACAACTTGAGAATCACACTGTAATTACACTTTCCTCCACCAAATCTAAGAGAAAGAGAAAAATCAACTAACCATTGACTATTATTGTCTCTAGCACATGGCCCACAACCAGCAAGTTTGGAACACCTATCAGTACTCCCATCTGAGTTAAAAGTAATCCAACCTTCAGGACCAGGCTGCCAAGAAATCAATTGTATAGAAGGTTGAGTTTGAACAATTTGAATCAACCTAGAATTAGCCCAAGCTCAAGTAACCTCCACGACTTGCTTCCGCAAAAACTAAAATGAAACCAAAAACAGGAATCCGTAGTTCAAAAACCCTTTTATTCCTGAATTTCCAAATCCACCACACATACATAGCAAAATTCACATCCCAAGTTGCACCCCTTCTAACTATCGAGAGTGGCAAAATCAGTACACAACTTTGAAGCATTAAAAAAACCTTCAAATTACTTTTGTATCATAGGCGGATCTAGCGTATCAAATGGGGGACAAAATGTCCCCCATTTTTCAACAAATATTTAAAATATTTATTTTTTAAAAATTGTATTAAATTGAAATTTTGTTTATCTCATTAAAGTTGGAGTGAGAGAGAAAAATGAAGTTAGGTGAGAGAAATTAAATAGATGTTAAAACATATTTTTCTTAACTGTTCTACAGGTTTTTTATTTTTATTTTTCTTATAGGAGTTTTTTCACATTCCAAATTTAATCTTTATGTAATGAATTTTCACTCAAACGTTTTAAGAAATAATAAATTTGATAAATTTTTTTAAAAAAATTTATAATGGTAAGATAGTAAATTTTATTTATTAATTTATATATAAAAAAAATGAAAATTTATAAAATATGTAATGAATTACAAATAGTAAAATGTCCCCCATTTTAAGAACTTTGGATCCGCCACTGTTTTGCATGATGGCAACCCCGAAGAACATGTAGTAGTATTTTAGAAGATTGTTGGCAACCACTACAAACATCATTAGTAGAAAAACCTCTTCGAACTCGCTCTACGTTACATAAGATCTTCCGATGAGCTGTTTGCCATAAGAAAACACGAACCCGTTGAGGCATATGTAACTTCCATATTAATCACGAGACTAAAGATACCTGCATATTATCATGACCTGCCAACATCCAATATGCAAATTTGACTGTATAACTACCAATCTAAGAATGAACCCACACAAAATCATCATGATCAAAAAAATCTTCTGAAAGAAATCTAACATTTAAAGTATTTAGGATATTCTTCGGTAAAAACTAAGTAATGTTGTCCTATTTCCATCCTATAGAAGATTCCCAAAAGGCTCTAACATGAAGTCTTTTAAGCTTATGACTAACCTCCCATAGAGTATGATCAATTAACGGTCCACAAGGCAGCCAATTATCACTCCAAAAATTAGTAGCCAGCGCAGATCTCATATTAGAAACAAAATCATTCTTTACAAATTGTAGTTATTTCTGAATTTCCTTCCAAATATGAGAACCAGATTTTGTATATTAACGAAATGAAGAGAAATACTCTTGAAAATATTTCTTGGTTATTACCCGTGCCTAGAGGGAATCCTGCTCCTTCCACATTCGCCAGCTCAATTTTCTAAGTAAAATAATATTCACTTACCTCATATGGCAATACCCAACCCCCAAGATTTCTTAGAAGCTTGAATAGTCTCCCAATTAATTAAATGAACCATTTGTTTACCATTCACTCTTTTCCAAATAAAATCACAACAAATGCGTTAAATAGTATCATATAAGGATAGTGTTAAAACACTTGTCTGCATAGTATAAAAAGGCATGACAGAGAAAACCGACTACACCATAGTAATTCTCCTAGCTAATGATAAAGCATTTGATTTTCGCCCTGCCAACTTACATTGCATATGATCCAGTAAATAGGAAAATGTAACTTTATCCACGTTGCGGTGAATGGTAGTGATACTTAAATATTTACCCAACTCCTGAGTAAGAGGAATACAAGATAAGTTAGAAAGTTGGGCAACCAGTATAGGATCCACACTAGGAGACTTAAAAAGTTTGGATTTGTTGAGATTAATTTTTTGACCAGAGACAGCAGAAAATTTATTCAAAATAACCATAATCCTCTACAATCGGTCCACCGGGGCTTCAGCAAAAAGAATCATATCATCCGTAAAAAAATAGATGTGATATCTCAGGGCCACGACAAGAGAAATGAACATGTCCCCACGAACTTTTCCCCACAGCTTTCCTAATTTCCTGCGCCAAAATCTTAATACAAAGCATAAAAATATAAGGGGAAATCGAATCTTCTTATCTCACCCCCGGTAGGTCTGAAAGAGGGAAATCAAGTTCCATTCTAAATAGCTGAAATGGAAGCAGAACTTAAGTTGTTCATTATCATAGATATCCAGGTCTTTGACATCTAAATATCCTTAAGAACCCATAGAATAAATTCCCAATGAAGCTTATCATAAGTCTTTTTCAGGTTAATCTTTAGTGCCATATAACCCACGCCCTTTTTTAAAAGCTTGCATCGAGTGAATTGTCTACTAGAAAGCACAATGTTATCTGTAATTTGTCAGTCTGATACAAAACTGCGCTGCTCCAGTCTAATTAAATAAAGAAGAATATTCTTTAAACGATTAACTAAAGTCTTTGTAATAAACTTATATATCACATTACAAAGGTTAATTGGCTGAAACTAGTTTATTCTATCAAGCTGATCAACCTTCAGAATAAGAACCAGTAAGGTTTCAATAATCTTTGGGGGAATTGACAGACCATTCAACACATTAATCACAAAATCGACCACTATTCTTCCCACAATATGCCATTGTTTTTGGTAAAAAGCCACTTGATAAGTCTCTGACTTATATGAATTTTCCCTGTCAATTCTTAAGCTTTTGTGATGAATCCAGAGTATTATCTTGTTATTTGATGAATTTGTTAAGATGTTTCAGGTAATTGAATTGAACAAGTAAACACTCGATAATCAAGATTATATGGACAGAAAGCTGGAGTTCTGAGAAACGAAGTCGATCGAGGAAAGAAGCGAGAGAACACTTCACTGAGGTGTCTAGCGACATAGCTCTTATGTCGCCAGCAAACGTATTAAGCAATTTCAAAGAGCAAGGTGCGGTAGTTCCTGGCGACATAGGCCTTATGTCGCCAGACTTGTTGCAGAGACCGATTAGGGCGAATTCCACCTGCTGTTCAAGGGCATTTTGGTCATTTCTCGGAAAAGTCTATAAGTATGAAGTTTTGAGATGTTGAAAGGACTTTTGGCTATTCAAAACAAGAAACTACTGCGAGAAGAAACACGGAAGTTCAAGATTAACATTCGGAAGACGAGATCAAGAGCAGAAAATCGGTGCACTCTTCCTCACTTTTTAGGAATGATTATGTTAGGAAGAGTAAACATGATTGCTATGTGTAACTAAACTCCCAGTCTAGGATTATGAAGTAGCCGAACCATGTAACCCTAATCTGATTATTACTTTTATGAATGTTACAGTTTTTATTCTTTCTCTTGTCTGTGCTTAATGCTTGCTTTGCTTGATCACCAATTGCATGATTTAGTGATTTGATGAATGCTTGGAAGAAATTTATTAGATTAGATTAGGGCAAGAGAATGTGTGTGTTTATGTCGCTAGGAATAGTATATAAAATTCATATATTCAAGGATAGGTGTTTCTTAATGCGTCTACCTAGACTATTCACATAGGAATATGGAATTAGGATAGGTAGATAGTCTCATGTGTGCTTGGAAGAAACCTTGAGAATAGTAAAACCTTGAGAATAAGAATAAAAGCTTGTTGACATATTAGGCATGATGGTTTACCGGTGACGTGAATTCGTAGACCTAGAACTTAAGCTCTATATTGAATCCTTACCTTAAGAAATTAGTTTTATTTAATTCTTCATAATATTCACTCTCATAAATTTTACGCTTAGATATAGGGAATTTTATAGAATTGATATTAGATTAGCTTTAGTCCCTGTGGGTTCGACAACCTGAATTTAATTCACTTTACTACTTGATCACGTGCACTTACGTGTAGGAAATCTTAGTAATTGCATCATTTTATATTATTAGGATTTTTGACATCACACTGGAAACCCGTCTATTTCAGGTGCTTTATAGGGTGCCATAACAAGAAGTAATCCAAACCTCTTCCATCAGGAAAGGCCTATTAAACACATTGGAAGAATCCACGTAGAGCTCAGAGAATTGATCATATTGTAGAACTGACAAATTTTCCATGACATCCACTTGATATAAATCAAAGAAAAAACTAGAAGTCAAATCCTATAGTAATTGTTCATTTGAAATCTTGACACCATTATCGTCTCTCAATCTATGCATAACCAACCTATTCTTCCTCACAGTTGCAGAAGCATGACAGAATTTTGTATTCCTTTCACAAGAAACAATCTAATCCTCATGAGACTTCTAATACTAGAAAAGTTCTTCTTAAACCATAACATCATCACACTGTTTCATTAACTTCCTTTCAACTTCAAAAAATTGATAAAGACATGTCTAGAAAGACACCCTTGAACACCAGCTAAACAATTCCATATAGTATGCTTTTTTCCAAAAACTATTACCAAAAGTCGAACAGTTTCAATCAGACAAAGAACTAGCAAGATGACAAAGACTCATGAATAGGCAGCGCAGACCTCTAGTTTTGATGAACATCACAATTGAAATTGGGGTGAGTGAGCCAGACAATTTGATTTATGAAACCCTCATTAAAATAACTAATCCCACTGTAACGTCCGGCCCCCACCCCCGCCCCCGCCCCGGATGACCCGAGGCGCGGTGGCTGGGTGCCACCTTATCACATAATCAGTCTTAAGGCTGACCACTAGCCTACAGGCCACCATTACGCTTTCCAACATGATTTTTCCTCACTCGCATGCTTTACGGACAAACTTTCCGGAAGGTCACCCGTTCCTAGATTGTTCCAAGCTAAGCATGCTTACCTTTGGAGTTCTAAGGTTCTGGGCTCTCGAAAAACAATGTACACATGGGTTATATGGGCAACAATTCAATTCCTTTTAACCCTTCCTCAATATGAGATGTTACAATCCACCTCTCGTAGGGCATAATGTCTTTGTTGTTCCCACAATCTTTACCCCCGCTAGGCAATTATCCTAGACTCTTTCGTCCACAGGAGCACCTTGCGATCACAGGGTTACTCTGATATCATTTATAATGTCTGGCCCCCGTTCCCGAATGACTCGAGGTGCAGTGAACGAGCACTATCTTGTCACATAATCGGTCTTAAGGCTGACTGCTAGCCCCACAGACCTCCATTATGCTTTCCAACATGCTTTGTCCTCACTCGTATGCTTTCTGGACAAACTTTCCGGAAGTTCACTCATCCCTAGATTGTTCCAAGCCAAGCACACTTAACTTAGAGTTCTCAAGTCTGGGCTCCCGAAAAACAATATGCACATTGGTTATAAGGGTAGCAATTCAATTCCTTTTAACCTTTCCTCAATATGGGATGTTACACCCACTCATTATATTAATCACCGACATGATTAGAGAGTAATTTGGTAGCATTAGTAACAAAGGCATTAACAAAGAAAACACAACGCTCTATAAACTTTAACACACTTGGATGTTGCAAGAGATCTACTACGAGACCATGTAAATTTAGGGCCTATACTCTATATCAATAAATGAATTTGAAAAACCTAATCACAAAACTCACCTGACCTTGTATGAACATCAGAAGAGTAACCCATTTACTTGAACAAAACATAATAGTGTTAAAATCTCCCTCCAATAATCAATTAGACTCATGTGGAAAAGGATCAAGCATAAGCTTCTGCCACAGGTTACGTCAAAGTTGTAAATAGGGACTCCCATACACAATACCCAACATCTAATAAACCCCCAAACTTTTACGAATATGACAAATAATAAATTGTGTAGAAAAAAACTTCCACCATACCAACCTGTCCTTGTAGAAAACCCATGTCCCACCACTGAAGCCTACTACTTCCATATGAATCCACAAATTAAACATCAATGAAGCAATTAGCTTGAGCACCACTGACTCGGGGCTCCATTATACACACAATATCAGGTATGAACATTGTACAATACTCTTTAAATGATCTTTTAAAGTTAGGGGAAGCAACCCCTTAACAATTCCAAGAAAGTATACTCATTAAAAATAGAATAGAGAAAGTATCATAGCTAAATACCTCCATAATAAACCCATAATTGAAGTTTATTGATTAGCTGGGGTCTCATCTCTACCTCTTGACTTAAAGAACCTAGACTATTCAACTCTAAACAAACAGGCATAACATCTATAATACCTAATCCATTTGGATTAGACCCATCAAAATCCAACATAATATTAGGTGCAAAAGAGGGTGACACCGAAGGATTTTGATAATGATTAGGAGAAGTAGATGCTTCCATATTACCCATCTCCGAATTATCTATACCCCGAGTCGTCAATTCATTAACCGTAACTTCAATATTATTTTTATTCCTCATCACCATCGTGTGCTCACTCTTAACAGCCGTACACTAAGAGGAACATATCTTATGAGATTTTGGAGGGCCTGACTTTGAATATAATTTAGGCATGAGCAAAGTAGAGGCCTCTTCCCTAGAAAAATTATTCAGAGACTCCGAAGCAGAAATAGAAGAGGTCTTGTTTCCTTTCCCTTTGGATGAACTCAAAATTTTAATCACACGTCTTTATTCTTGTTAGGTTGTTGAACACCACTCGAGTTATTAAAGCGTATGCTCTTGAACGGGCTTATTAATTGTAACACCCTATATTGAGATAGGGTTAAAAGCAATTGAATTGCTACTCCTATCACCAATATGCACATTGTTTTTTGGTAGCCCTGAACTTGAGAACTCCAAAGTTAAGTGTACTTGACTTGGAGCAATCTTGAGATGGCTGACCTTCCAGGAAGTTTGTCTAGAAAGCATGCGAGTGAGGACAAAATATGTTGGAAAGCGTAATGGCAGTCTGTGAGGCTAGTGGTTAGTCTTAAGACCGGTTATGTGAGGAGGTGACACTCGGCCACCGCACCTCGGGTCATGTGGGAACGGGGGTCGGACATTACAAATGGTATCAGAGTAACTCTGCGACCATGAGGTGTGCTTGTGGACAGAAGAGCCCAGTGCAATCGCCTAGCGGGGGTAAAGATTTCGGAAAGATTGTGGCACAATGAGGACGTTGTATCCTAAATGGGTAGATTGTAACACCCCATATTGAGATAGGGTTAAAAAGAATTGAATTGCTACCCATATAACTAATGTGCACATTATTTTTTGGGAGCCTTGAACTTAGGATGAGTGATCTTCCAGGAAGTTTTTCCGAAAAGCATGCGAGTGAGGACAAAGCATGCTGGAAAACATAATGGTGGTTTGTAGGTCTAGTGGTCAGCCTTAAGACCGGTTATGTGAGAAGATGATGCTCGGTCACCGTGCCTCTGGTCATTCGGGGGTGGAGGTCGGACATTACATTAATAGGCAGCCTAGGTGAAGTCAAAACCTCAAAGCAAGACAGATTTTTTTAACATCAACTTGTTTTTATCATTTATAGTTTTCTACTAATTAGTACCTCACTTTGTAACACCCCAAAATTGAGAAAGTGTTAAAATGACTTGGAATTGCTACACAAATCACCAATGTGCACATTATTTTTTTGGGTCGGGAGTGCATAACTTAAGAACTCCAAAGTTAAGCGTGCTTGTCTTAGAGCAAACTTGGGATGGGTGACCTTCTGAGAAGATTATCAGGAAAGCATGCAAGTGAGGCCACATCATGCTGGAAAATGTAGTGGTGGTCTGTGGGGTTAGTGGTCAGGCTTAAGAGCGGTTCTGTGACAAGGTAGTGCTTGACCACTGCACCTCGAGTCATCCGAGGGTCAGGTTTAGACGTTACACTCTTATTATCAAGCCTGGGAACTCATTGCTTATTTTTGTTAACCAACATCCAATCACCAAAATCTTCGATAATAGGAGGATTCACATCCCTACATTAAGGGAGAATATTCCTTTGATCCTGGGTTGTTACCTTATCCAGACCAAGTTGAGGAAGAGTCATATCTCCCTGGTCACCTTTCTCGAATGAGTTGCTGCCACCGGAATTATTGAAACCCCAAAAGAACACACATCAAGAACATGCTTAAATTTTCCATATTTGAAACAAACCACATGTAAACCTTCGTGTTTCACATAATGAATACGACGACGTAATTTAAATTTTGAAATATAAGGCTTTGTTAGGTTCAATTCCACACAAATACGTGCAAAATACCCGCGGGTCACCAAGCTAGTATTGGTATCAATCTTGATAAGTTTTCTGATTTTCTCACCAATCCTCAATAACAAATATGTATCATAGTATTCCAATGGCAAACGTGGAAACCTTACCCAAGTTGTAAGGATTCCAAAACATCCAAAAAGGGTCAAAATCGGGCCTCCACCATCTCACAGAGAGATAATGATCAGTTCCCTCAAATAAAACATGTTTATAATCTGCAATGTCCTGGAATTTAACAATAAAATAGGTATTTTTTAAGGCAATGACATCAATATTCTTTTAAGTCTCAACATGTCTCTAATTCTTTTAACAAAGTAAGGGTATCCAATAACACGTCCCATAAGTTTAACAATAAAGATGAGCCACCACTTTATCCTCAGCCTATTGATATCCTCCGCCATTAGATTAATATTTGGGCATGACTCGTTGTGTTCCTCATCCTCTTCGGGTTCATACGTTTCTAGAGAAGTCATAAACTTTGAGAAACCATCTACATCAACCGCCACATTCAAGACAAACCTATCCAAATCAACCAAAGTGTCTCCAATTATTTGTGGCCTAGCAATATTCTCCATAGTCACATGATTGCAATCGATTAAAACATTATCACCATCTTCGTCACGAGTCATCTTTGCTACGAGTTTTCTCAGTACTGCGCTTATATAAATCAACTTCCTCAAAAGAGCGAATGAATTCCAATGGAATGAACCAAAGGAAACAAAAGCCATAACTAATAACTATTTAATTTTTATATTACATTAAATTTTCATAAATGGTTCAAATTCAAACAATGTGTTTTTTTTCTTTTATATATATACATATATATATATATGAAATTTTCAAAATTGCACCTTGTTTTTAAAAATAATCTGAATTTGCACCATTTTTAAAAATATTTCGAAACCAGACCCAAATTTAAATCAAAAGCGGTATTGAAGTTATATGTTTGCAAAGTCAGGAGCATGTGAGGATATTTACATAATTTTTTAAGAGTATCAAATTCTTTAAATTTTAAAACAAAAAAAAGTTAGAGAGTGACACGTGGATCTGCGTGTTGAAGCGACGGAGTGTTGAAGAAGATTTGTTAGTATGCGCGCCAAATGTATCTCACTCTGTGTCTTCTCTCTCAACAAAATTATTCAGTGACTGCTGTTAATCCATCCACTGAATCCAGTTTGATAATACATAATCGGGTTTCAGAGGTAAGATTGTTGTTTTCTTCATAACTGTTATCTTGCAGCGGGGATTTCATCCATCTACCAGTGTTCTTGTCTATAATTATTTCTGTTTAAGGGTTTTTTTCAATGATTTTTTTCGTGAGTCGAGTATTTGGTATTCTTTTTGTGTAATTATATAGGTTGTTTTTAAGTTCGTGTGTCCATGATATATGAGTTGTGTTTGAGTCCAGTGTGTTTGTTGTGGGAATAGAATTGTGGGGTTTGAAAGTTATTGTGTTGTTTTATTTATTTGGTTTTGATGTTTTATGTGGTGGTGTTAAGTTTTACTATATTGAGTGCGTTGGTAGCTTTCTGAGAGGTCTGTGCTTGATTTGATTCTGGGGTGTATTTTACATTATCTTTTAGGTTTGTGTTTGACTCAATAAGTATGTTTTTGTTAGGTATTTTTAGGGTTTGGAGGGTATGACTTGTTATTAGAGTTTCTTTTTTATAGATATGTTACTGGATTTTATTCATCTTATTGACAGATATATGATTTGCTAATGGTGGATAATTCTCAATTTAGCTTGGATTCAAACTGGAAATTATTAGGTATATATATTTTTTCCATTCTTTTGATTATAGAATGATATTTTAATTCAAGTTTTGTCTATATTTTGGTATGGTTTATTATTGAATGTTATCTAAGTAGCTATTTGTTGTTTGTTATTTTTTTCCTTTACAATATTAGGATCTACTAAGAGTTGTTTCTTTCTTGGTTGGGCGCAGCTGGAAATTGGGAAGCACTAGGTATTATGATGTTTTCAGTTTTTTATTTTTCTTATTATTTTCGGTTATATATTTTCATGTATAAAATGGTTACTGCTAGTGGAACATATAAATATGTTTACTATATTTGTGTTTATAATTAAGCACAAGTTGAAAGTTGCAATATTTATCTGATTCTTTAAAAATATATTTAAGAAGTTACATATGTATCATTTTCATATTTTTAGGTTTAAGGACATTGACAATAATACATTTAATTTATTTACCATAAAATAGTTCTTTTTAGCAGTTTTTTTTTTTTTAAAAATTTTATTTTATGTGTGAATTGCTTTAACTTATGACTTTATGTTTGATTCATGTTTTCTTATTTAGGTATTGAAACAAAATGGCTAATTACAATTACAAGTTGAAATATAGAAAAGGGAATGAGGATTTAGATATGGGTAGACTAGAGAAAGACTTTTTGTCTGTAGTTGTTGTGTTGCAAGGAATTAGATCTCTAGGTGGTATGCCTCCTAATAGTCAATTAATACTAGGGGAGAATAGGCTGACTATAGAGACTCCATGGAACAAGAGTAAGATTGAAATAAAAAATATCTAGACTTGTTTGGTGCATGTTACTTATTTTATATGCATAGGAAAAAGACAATGGTATTCCTCTTGACCCCTGGTGAGTTTGCAGAGAACCTAACAATAGAGGCATCTATAGCTTTTGATATTGATTGTATAGTTGATGAACAGTATGCAAGTGATGAGAGTGAAATAATAGAACAACCTGATATTTCTCTTAATGAAATCTGGAAAGAAATAGCTAGAATTGCTAAAGAATGAAAAGATAAAGAGGCTGCTATGCAAAGTGAATTGGGGAACAATAAAGGCAGCCAACAAATTGAGGATGGGAATAGAGATGGGAAGATAGCTGATAGTATATATGGGGAACAAATTGTTGGTGTGTATGGGAAACAAATTGAGGGTGGAAATAGTTCTATTAGTGAAGGTAACCATCCTGGAATTGGTGAGACTGAAAAATTCTACTGAAAAAAACAATATTAAAAATATTTGGAAGAGGTATAGGGGGATTCTAGATGAATATTTTTCAGATGATGAAGCTGAGTTACTTGTTCCAGATGAGAAAAAAGTTATAAGGCAGGCCCTTGATGATATTGTTAGGCAGTACCCTTTTAAGCAAGCTGAATTGCCCAAGTTAAAGTTTTATATGGGTCAGGAATACGATACTCTTGCTAGCCTAAGATCCGCTCTCATAGAATATGCAATCCAAGATGGTATTTCATTTATTAAAAAAAGAATAATGGAGATAAAATTATTTGGTTATGCAAGGGGGATAAGATTCCCTAGAAGATACATGCATCAAAGGTAGGGGGTGGGTCAACTGTGAAGATTAAGAAATTAGGTGAAAATCATCTTTGCCATAGGAGTGGTAGGAATGGAGAAGCAAAATCCAAATGGATTGCAGATCATTTTGAAAACCTAATCAAAACCAACCCTGATATAAATATTAATGTTCTTAGAGTCCATCTTCAAGAGCGTTTTAGGGTGCAGGTGACTGATAAGAGGATATATGAGGCTAGGATGAGGTCTCTGAACATCTTAGCTAATGAGCATTCTGAGGTTTTCAAAATAATTAAGACATATGCAAATATTATTCTGCTTACAAACCCTAGTTCTAAAGTTGTGATATGCACCGAACCTTACCCAGTTTTTCAAAGGATGTTTGTGTGCTTTCAAGCACAGAGAGTTGGCTTTAGGGAGGGTTGTAGACGCTTTCTTGGGATAGATGGAACTTGGCTCAAACCTACACTAAGAGGCTGTCTTCTTACTGCGGTGTCAATAGATGCCAACAATGGCATATTCCCTGTAGCTGCAGCAATATGTGAGAGTGAGAATGATGATAGCTGGGAGTGGTTCTTAAAAAATCTAAAGGAGTTTCTTGACTTGGCATCATAGAATCCAATCTGCATTATGAGTGATCGACATGGCTCTATTTTGATAGGAGTTGCAAAAATCTTGCCTGAAGCAAGCCACAGGTAATATAACATTAAAATTGATATTTGTTTATTTTATTTATTTTTTCTCTTTTATTTTAGTTTATTTTCTGTAAATTTAGATTTTGTGCCAAACATATTGTTGCAAACTTCAGAAAATATTGGCCAAATAAATGTCTACAAGCCTTATTCTGGAAAGCTCTCAGGAGCAGCAATCCTCTGAGTTTCAATATGGCAATGGATGAATTGGGGAACTTGGATTCTAAAGTCAGGCAGTGGCTAGAGAAAATTTCAATTCAAAATTGGGCACTATTTGCATTTGATCGTAGGATCAAATGTGAACACATAACCAATAATATGACAGAGTCTTATAACAATGTAATGAAGGATGGAAGGGTTGCAACCATTTTGGGTTTAATGGAAGAGTTTTGCCTAGTAAATATGGAGAAGATTTGCACCAGGTCTAAGAATAACTTGACATGGGATGGTGAGATCTCACTAGTTGTGAACAAAAAGATTCAACAGCGTTCTGGTGATGGGCGTGACTTGAACATAGTAGGTGCTGGCAATGGGGAGTATGAGATAAATTGCTTGAAAGAAAATAGGAAGTATATAGTTAAGATGAAGAATCAATATTTTAACTGTGAATTTTGGGAATTAAGTGGAACTCCTTGTGTTCATGTTATTGCCTGTCCAGGTAATGAATATTGTTTTGCTACTTTGTCTTAGATTTATATTTATGAAATGTGTCATTCTAATTTATATTTTCATGTTTAAATATTGCAGCGCCAGATAATGAAAGTATGAATTTAAAGGTTATCATTCCTGCCACTGTACATCCCTTACTAAAAAAACTACTTACATGAAGACATATGGAAACATCATTCATCCAATTCCTGAACAGTTAGACTGGGCTCATCATAGTAAGAATGAACTACTGTCCCCATCTTACAAGAATGGTGCTGGGAGGCCAAATAAAAAATGAATGAGAGAAGAACGCGAAGAACCATCCACTGCAAGGGTAGACCAGATCACCAGCAAGATCTGCAAAAATGTTGGACACAATAAACGAACATGTCCAAAGATAGAAGGTCAACCGAAATCAAGAATGACCAGGAAAAAGCTAAAGAAAAAGGAACTACAGAATAAACATGTACATAACATTGGATTTATGAGTTTAATTGTTTAACCTATTTACTTACATAATTATTTAATTATAATATTTGCAAGAAACAAGCAATGCAAATCCATCACAACAAGAAAAACAAATATGTAACAAAACCAAATATTTTACCAGTTTAATTGTCCAACATTTTTATATAATTATTTATGTTATAATATTTGCAGGAAATAATAAATGAAAATCCAGCTCAACAACAAAATGCTCCAAAGAAGAATCAAGAAAAGGTAAAGATATATACTCATTATTTTTCTATAGTTTGTATCACATAAATAAATTTAATGTAATATTATTTGCTTGCTTCAAGCAGAAAAAATAGAAAATCTCTTCATAAGACATTTCAATTAGTAAACCAACCGCTTTTGTTTCAAGTTCCTCACAGACCAGCACAAAGAATAGAAAGAAACAATTGGTTATCCAATCTGAACCAATAAAGAAACCACCACGATACGTCGCAAAGGTAACTAACTATATTCATATATTATTTATCATTAGAGTATTGAGAAATATTTGCTAATTTTTACTAATTTTGAAAATTTTATATTAAAAAAAAAGGAATATATGGACTTGAGCAATGGTGGATCACACAGACCAGCTTTCCATGTCAACTTGGGACTTTAACCGTGGATTCAACTTTGTTTTACTTTTGCTAAAAATACTAGTTAATAGATTATACTTTTATTATGTTGGTGTTGTTGTTCTATCTTTTTAATTCAAGGGTTGGTGACCAATATGGTTTAAACTGTTTATTTACATTATTTTGTAAACATAACTTGATGAATATTAAGGATGTTAATTATTATAAGTAGGTTCATTTGTTTATCTATATTAAAATGCTTTTTATTAATTTTTTTCTCGTAAATATGCTTTCTATTTTTGCTTAAGGCTATATCAATTAAGGATTTTAACTGTGAATTAATATAAAATTTTAAGTTAGGGGTATTTTTGTAATTCTATAATTGGTGAGAAGATTTGGTTAGATTACAACTCATTATATTGAAAACTATAAGTAAGGGTAATATGGTAATTCAATATCAAAACCAGATTTCTACCACTTAAAACAACTTTTTATAATAAAAACCACCACATGGTTTAAATCTTGGGTCTGGTTTCGGAATATTTTTAAAAATGGGTGTAAATTCGGATTATTTTTATTAATTGGGGGAGTTTCGAAATTACCCATATATATATATGATTATTATTACGGGAAATTATGAAATGGGTTTGGTAAAGTTTGCTTGTTTGTTTGTTTTTTTTATTTAAGTTTACTTTCAAAATTTTATCACAAAAATTTACTCTCAATTTAAAATTTTAATTTTAAGATATTATAGAGATTTTCTTTTTCACCTTATAAAATTTGATTTAAATTTATAAGTTTTGTAAACATTTCAAAATTAAACTTTTATAAATTTTATTAGTTTCTTTAAAATAGGTCGATTCACAAATTTGTAATTCACGATTACACTTATGTGATCCGCTATCACACATATTTAATTTTTGTTTTTAAAACAAAGTTTGTGAAAGATTATTTTTAAAATTTTTTTAAAATCGACCTATAAATTTAAATCAAACATTAGAAAGTTGATTTTAAGGAATTTATATATTTAGGTAAAGCAAATATCTTAGATATCTTAGCATTTTGATATGGCACACTGGACTTAAGCTTTTTCAGTTAAAAAACAAGCAAATGAACATTTTTTAATTTCATTCATATTTTACCAATTAGGTTGTAATACATGTCAAAACTATTTCTTTCTTCTCTCATGAGTTAGCTTAAGAGTCTTCTAAAAAAAATCTCTATCATTTAAAAGTGTACTAATTAGATTATAGAGGAGAGAATTTTTAGTGTGTTATGTATTTCAACCTTCTTATATATATATATATATATATATATATATATATATATATGTTATGCACACTGGGTTATCCATCTACCACCGTGAAAATATAATTGAAATGACTTTTTTTTTTCATTTTTCTTATTCAGGTTAGAAATGTTATATGGGTGGTAAATCGTATTATCATGTGGTGTTGACCTTACTCCAACACTAATCCATTTATTATTGTGTTGATTCATGTCAACAAATTTGGCCCATTTATTGAAAAAATAATATAATTTTATTAAAAATATATTAATTTCAATTATTTAAATAATATAATTATAAATATAATACAAAATATAAGTAAGTTTATTGTTGATAGGTTTTATTACTATATATTGAATAAAAATATTGTAAATTAATAATTTAACGGGTTTATCATGTTAATCCGAATCCTATCGTGTCGACCCATTAAGTTCTAAACGGCTTCATGTCGTGTCATGACCCAAATTGTCACTCCTAAAATGTTATTTTTTCATATGGTATTTTTTATTTTAGAATTTTTATTTTGTATATACTATTGATTATTATTTTTAAATATTAATACTAATTTGTTTTCGTTGGATTTGTTTCTCTAGTTTGGTTTTATGTTTCTAGAATGTACTAGGAGATAGATGATTCCAATTAAATTTGAATCACAGCCAAAAATATTATTGGCACACTCTCAAAATTATCACCTAAGAGTCTCCACTTCTTGTCACATCTCATGATAAATTTAATGTATTGGTTTTTTTTTTTAATTCTTATATATTTTTTTTGTTATAATATTGATAATTTTTATTATTGAGACTAATTTTGTATTATTGTTTCATCTAAATACGCATATATTAACAAAAATATCATTGGAATCAAAATGTAAAAAAAAAAATTGTTTAGCAAAATCTTTTCTTCTCTTAATTAAATTTTATTTATTTATTTATTTATTTTTATATTATTCATATATATATATTTAAAATAATTATTTGTTTGTCTTTTATCTCTTCTCACATGTACTAAATGACGACAATAACATAGATATTGGAGTTTAGAGAATAGAAATTATCAGACTCTCTTCTTCTTTTAGACTTCCTTAGTTGGATCCAGTTTGTTTGTTTTTTTTCTTTTCTTTTTCTTTTACTAATGATATATAATTTTAATTTAGACAATTTCTTTATTAAGATTTAATCCATATATCGGCAACCAACTAGATTCATGTTTCAGCCAAAAATATGTAAATATATATCAGTTATAGTTAAAAATAGTTGGAATCATAATATGTTCTTATTTGAAGACTCTATTGGTCTATCTAAATCCTTATATATTTACCAAGTAGATTACATATATAACATATTTTTTTTTTCATGATATTAAAAAAATTATATCAATAATTCAATTTTTATGACTTTTATTCCATTAAACTAATATATTCTATTTTTATTACATCGATTATTATTAATGGATATTGATTTTATATTATATTTTATTTTTATAATATCTGAATAAAGTAGTGAGTATTTATGACTTTTTATTCTCTATCTAATTTTATTAATTAAAATGAATTAAACACAATCAAATTAAGTTCTTCTTTAAATATCAATTAATCAAAATACTAAAGGAAATATTTTTCAAATTTATATCACTTTGTTTCCATTTCAATCGATTTTATTTATTGCTATTTATTTAATTCTCTTAATTTCTTAACTATCATATTAAATTAATTTTATCTTTAATATTCATTTAAAAAATTGCAGAGTAAAAGCACTATTCACTCACTAATATTATTTTTCAATCATATTATTTATATAATTGATGATTAATTATTATATCTTTAACTAATGGTTGACTCTCAATATAGTAGAAAAAATATGAGTTGAAATTCAAAATTAAATTTAACATCAAATTATGAATTAAAATAGCAAAATACGGCTCCAATGAAGTTTTTTTTTTCTTTTAAATAAGTAAATAAAAAGAAACCAATTATAAATATACGTCGCAAACAAGGAAGTTTTAAAAAAAAAATTCAACGATTTATCAATGTAAAATAAGCATTTTGAAAAATATTATTGTATCGATGAGTTGAATATTAAATTTATTTATAACTATTAGTGTGTGTATATGGAAATTTTCAAAAATATTATTTCTTAACTTTGAAAATCAAAAGTAGACCAATTTTAAAAATTTTATAAAAATAATCTTTACAAACTTTCATTACTTACTTTTTTATCCTTCATTTAAAAAAAAGAAAAAGAAAAAGAAATACAAAAACTAATTTTTATTAGTAAAAGTCCACATAACACTTACAAATCAGAAGATTCAAATACACATTTAAATATTAATATTTTTAAACATTCCTCCACATTCTTCTCATCCCAATCATCGCTTATCTTCCATCTTCCAAAAAAGTGAAAGACAGCTACACCGCTTCTTTCAAAACCAGCACACACTCTTCTCAAACCTAAAAGACTCGTGATGCTAAAACCTTACTCTCTAAAAGATACACTACAACAAAATTAAGAAATTACAATAAAAAATAATTGTCACTATGTAATTGTTTTTTTGTTATTTTAATATAGCAAAGATTTAATATCGTCACAAAATTTGTTGCAACAGATGCGTCGCAATAGACTTATAGTAAAGAAAATATTGATTTGTGGCTAAAACTAATCTATAGTAAGAAAATAACTCATACAACAATTTTGCGACCAAAATTATAATTTGCGGCTATAAGACGCCTATAGCAATTAAGTATTTTGAAGCTAACAACATATTAAATTATGACTAAATTTTTTTTGTCACTATATAACATTAATAGTTGGTAATGTCAAAACGGACTCAAAGTCCGCGGACTATCCGGGTCCGCCCGTAATTTGTACAGATATGGACTTAGAAAACTGGTGTCCATTTTGATCGCGGGCTTTTTTATCCGCTCCATACGGATAACGGAATTTAGTGGACCGAAGCGGGTATATCCGCGGATATCCGCTATTTTCAATATGATTTTTTTAAAAATTAAAATTTTCTAACTTTCTCTACTTTAATAAAAAAAAAATCAAGATTCACAACTAATAAACCCTAAACTTCAGAGTGTCGATATCCACCTCTCTTAGACACCCACCTTTGATAACTAGTGTATGGATATGGACTTGAAAAAATGGTGTCAATCTACTTCAGTCCGCTTTAGAGTGTTTTTTTTTCGAAATATTTGATAACTGTTGTTTTTATATTTTGTGATAGTCTTTTGAGATTGTGCAAGTTACAATTTTTTTAGACCATAATTATGTCGTTTATTTCATGTGACATCTATACTTCTTGCTAATGTTTTAGTTTTAATCTTTTTTATTATGCTCAATTTTCTATTACTTTGGTAGTTAAATCAATATGTGATGGAATATATATATATATATAACCGTACTTGAATAAGATGGATGTAAAATAGCTTATAAAATGAGTAACAAAGACCATAAAAAATATACAACTCTTCAATAATATACATTAATAAAAAAAGTTGAAAATTAACGGACATGTCCGGGTCCGTCCGTACGGATCCGCGGACGGACCTGAACTTGAGAAATAAATCTGTTTTAGAAAACAGACATGTCCGCTCTGGTCCTTTTTTTGAAAAAGTCCGTACGGACCGGACCGGACCTGACTGTCCGTTTTGACAGTGCTATTAATAGTGACCAAAATGTTTGTTTCAATATGTAATATATTGCTACAAAAATAACTATTGCTATTTCTTTCTTATAGTGACAAATATTTTCACACCTATACAAACGATATAGTAAGGAAATGACAACCACAATTTTTACACTATAGCAATAAGAACACTCGGTAACAAGTTTTGTATTGCAACAAAATTTTAATCATTTAAAAAATTAAATAAAAACAAATATTAAATGGTCATAGTAAAAATTTTATTGTGATTAATTTATATTGTCCCACTTATTATTATATAGCAACCAAAATTGATGTGGTATGTCATCCTAATGAGAATGTCACGGACATATTTTGGGTCTAGTTGGCTTAGGGGTTAACTTGACATATTTCTTGATCACTTGTGTAAGGCCTAGAAAATTCGTTTCTTGTCCATTTGGGGCATGCAATAGCTTTCTGGAAAGGTAATTGCGATACAAACAATTTTCAGTTTGCAATACGATGCCAAAGGCCGTGTTGCATAGTTAATTGTCCCAATTCGAATTGTTTTAGGGGTCAATTTTGACTTTTTCTATTTTTGCCAGTTTTCGCGTCCCTGATTCCAGCAGGATTTCTATTTTATTTTAGTTTCCTTTGCACTACCAAAATGTGTTATGTTATTCTAAACCTTGTCAAGCAATAATGCTATATCTTTCCCTCAATTTGAGATTTGGCCTTTCCATTCCCTTGGATTAGGGCTATCAACGTCCCAGTCAAACGTTATAGGGGTTTTGAGTCATTTTACCTTTTGTGTCAGTTATTGGAATTTCCTATTACTATAGGGAGGTATTAGGAATTGTTCGCGATTATATAAACTAAGTTGTAACCCTAAGCAATCAGATTTGTGCCTTTATACGAATTAGAAAGGAATTCCAAGAGAGACGGTTTTGAGAGCAAAGTCGTCAGTTTAGGGGAGTTGAACTGGTGGTCGTCGTAGAAGGGTAATAGAATCGGTTCTGTCTTCGTGTCTGAGAAGGTAAGTCAGTTTGATTGTAGGATTCGGGTTTTAGGGTTTACCAATTATCTCTTATCGTCAGTATCCTGTTAGGGTTTTAGAATTTGCACTAACTCACATTTTGGCCGCTCTAATTGTAGCGGAAGGTACAGCGGAAGTCACGAACCAGGACAACGAGTGAGGACTCTGTCGATTGCTTGTTTGTCGGTGGATAGGTTAGTACCTCATTTTGTGTCCTACAGATTTTTATGTTGGTTGTTGTTTGTTGTGCATATTATTGTTTTGTGTCGTCGTGGAATCTGTTTTGGAACCCTAGTATTGCTGTCTAGACGATCCTAGTATCAATAGCTTGTAAATTGTATTCTGTAATATGCTGCAATGTAATTTAACTTAAAATAAAAATGATATTAATATGACAAGTAGTTTTAAATGGATGATGATCTGAGTGGAACTCTGAAATAAACTGAACACTATTAATGGATAAATTCCCCTAGGTCAGTTTATAGCAGAATCTATGGCATGCCTAGGGATAGAGGTACCTCGAAATAACATACTTAACTAGCTTGAAGTGCCAATACTTATATGTGATTGGCTTCGGCCATATATGTGATATCTGATTGTTTCCCGTTTTTTGTATATAGTTACTGGGGCATTAATCATTAATTGTCTAAACTGGAATATGTTTGCTGCTTGGTAATTCTGTGATAGTTGCCGTGTTAATCGGATATCTATAAAGGCTGGTAAAATTATTGTTTGATGATTGAAGTGGTAATACTAAAGTGAACATGTAACTTGTATGTTGTATGTTACTATTTTCGCTTAAAAACTACACAGAAAATGCTAAGACCCGATCGGACCTTTAATCTAATATATAGGACCTCTGTTACTACAGCCTGAACTGTTAAATACAATAAAGGAATCATACAAGTTTGTTGGCTAAATTAGATAATTTCATAATGTACTGATTGTAGCTTGAATGATGTGATCTCTGCCATAGGGAGTTCTAGAGAACTCATAGAGCCTTGCATTGTGTGCTCCTACATGTTAGACCCGAGTCTAGAGGCATTGTGTGTGGCTGTTTGGAACTTGAGTTACTTTTGTAGTCTAATGCTGTACTTTCTTCCTTTTTCTATTTCTTCAGTTATGTGGAAATCCCTGAACGGGTATAGGTACATTGATTGATTAAGAGATGGCTATCGCATCTGGAGCACGAGCATGCATATGACAGCAACATATTTTAATTTATTTAAATATTTAGTATTTTTTGAGATATGCTAGATTTGGAATTATAAACTGTTATTAGGTTATTTAAACAGTGTAATAGACTATTTGAGATATTATCTTTTGAATACTTGGTTAGTTGCTGAAATTTGGAAATGTAAACGTTGTATTTGATTTTGGATATTTTGCTATTTAATGGAATTCTTACTACTGTTTGGATTATGAAATTTAAAAAATTATTAGGTATTTATATAGCATTAGAATTTCATTATTTCTATTACAGGGTTACATCTACATTGTAACGTCAGGCCTTCCGTCCTGTTTTGCACTAAGGTGGAGGTTTAACATTATAGAGAAAAATATATCATGTCATTATTGGTGGTAAATTTCTTGCTAAATACAAAATTAATTATGATAAATTAATATCAAATAATTGTTAAAAATAAATTAAAAATATAATATGATTAGTAATCAAATTTACCAGAAAATAGATTAGATCTATCCAATAAAAATATCTAGCAAATAAGAAAAAAATAAAAATTATAATTTATCATCCTTAATTATGGTAATAAAGAAAACCACTTAAAAATAATATCACACTACTTCATTCGGAAGTTGTTGAGTTAAAAATCGTCGGACTGCATTTTCCATCTTAAACATTCGATTATCCATAAATGCATTTTTAGCCTCTCGTGCCATTATCTTCTGATTTTTACTGGTTATTTCTACCTTTTGTGTTTCTATTATATTTTGCATCATTGTTATTTTTTCAGCTGGAGCTATGCGCATTGAAATAGGTATGGGACCAAAACCCAAACCTTTAATGTAACCACCAGCTTTTCCACGCACATCAATAGACAATTCTCTTTCAGTCATGCACTCTTCTTCAGTTTTTTTTTTTTTTTTATCTTCTTCCTCATTTCTTCTAGTCAATTCATCCTACACATTATATTGCGTAAGTATGAAAAAATTATAACAAGATATAAATAAATCTAAAGAAATCTTACGCTTACATATATTTTTTTAGCATCTTCGTTCACCCAATCTTTTTCTTTCTTAAGGTAATGAGTGATTTTCAATATCGCCTAAACTAGAATCCTCTTCTAGGTAGTTGACAAATGACCTTGTTCCTCTATAGTGAGTGAAAGTAAGATTTTCTCTATTTTTAGAATTTGTCTACATTTTTCCTAAGCATAAAACCAAAGATGAAAAAGTATAAAAATTGAGTGTAATTTGAAAATGAAGTTTCAATTAATAACCAAGAATTTCTTTTTAAGTATATTATCATACCTTATACCATGTTTGAGAGAAGATATTATCACATAGTCATTCCCAATTAGTTGGACATACACTCTTATAAGGATCGTTCATGGCTTCTTCACTAGAAGAATAATTCTTATAATGAATGTTCATTTTGCTTCGTGAATCTGCATACTTGTAGCTACAAGTTTTATTTAAGTAGGCATATAGATGAATGAGTGACAAATCAACTTCTAACTTGGCCTATAAAGATATAATGATTAGTTTTATTTGATATTTAAAATAAAATAATAGTTAAAAATAAATAAAATAGAATTTAATTAAAAAAATCTTACCAAAAGTCGTTCATACACTATATTTTTCTCAACATCCAGAACTTTTTTCCATCCTTTGTATCTAAAAGGAGCACACTTTTTGACAATATAACCTATTTCACGTGTAAACCAACTACTTGCTGTCTTCCAACCACCCTATGTGTTTGTGGTGAAATAGTTATAGTTATTTTCCTATAAGCTTCCACTGTTGCATTTGTATTTTTTCCTCCACATTCTCCACATTTCTTTTAGGAGGTTGAGCAACTATCACATATAATTATTAATTAAAGAATAAAAAAAATATAAAATGTTACAGAACAATCTTAAAAGACACTTGCATACTTGGTGGACTCAATTGAGATGACTCAATTGTTATGTGATTGGTGTTGGTAACTATAATTTCCAAAGTAGGCGTAGGATAGGGAGGTTGCGATTCCGTTTTAAGTGATTCTTGTCCATGCAATGAAACATTTTGATTATTATCACTTGCTAATGGTGAGTTAGAATTGGTTGCGGTAGGCTGTGAACTCGGAATACTAACTTTTTATCTTTTAAAAACAGGTAGTGACCGAGTGAGAGTTGAGATCGACGCATGTTTGCGTTTAGAATGTCCTGGAGTCATCTAGTGAAGAAAGAAAAAAAATATTTAATTAGCATTAATATGTTTAAATATTACGTCAAAAGGTTTTTAACCATTTTTATACACATATATAACATTTATTTCATATTAGATTCTGGATAAACTACACTACAATGTACAAGTGGTTACATTATAAAATATTTTCTAAACTTAAATTTAGTCATCGGAGTACCTAAACCCATTTATTAAAATAAAAGAAAGAAAAAATAAAATAAAATAAATTAACAATATTTGGTCAATTCACATTCTCACATATATAAATATAGAACACGCAATTCACTTTAATTACTCAAGAAAACCAATGAAGAGCATACGTTGACTATGCAACAATAAATATGATAGACAAATATATTTATATGTACAATAAAAAAAAATGAATATATTATTGTA
Organism: Cardiospermum halicacabum; assembly: GCA_031304145.1. Classification (NCBI taxonomy): domain Eukaryota; kingdom Viridiplantae; phylum Streptophyta; class Magnoliopsida; order Sapindales; family Sapindaceae; genus Cardiospermum; species Cardiospermum halicacabum. The sequence continues at coordinate 18,610,746 of CM062392.1, forward strand.
AAAACCAATAAAATAGAGTCAATATATTTTAACGATAAATTTTATTTTGCCACTTTTAATTTTAAATAGTTCAAATAAAAACAAATTGAAGAAAAATAAAAGAAAATTATACATACTTGTTTTGCTAACAGTATGTCAAATCTTCTATTTTTTTCATATAATAACAAACATGTTGAATTGAAAGTTTATAAAAGAGAAAATAATAGAAGTATAGGGTTGAAAGAGAGGCGGAACAAATAAAAGTTTATTTTAGCGGCCCTCGACTCAGTAATTTTTTTTTTTTCAAATTTAAATTAACACGCTTATACTTTCAATTATGCACCCACATTTAAAATTATTTTTTTTTTAATTCTCAAATTTAGATTAATACTCCTAATCTCATTTTAACTTAGTTTTCTTTGTCTTTTTGTTTTTTAAGGATTTCTTAATTTCATTTAATAATAAATTTATCCCCATTTTTATTTTCTTTAGATATTAATTTTATTCAATATTTTTTGGATCGTAAATTTATTCATAAATAATTGTACATTTTTTATTTTGAATTTTTTTTATTACTCTACGGACTAATGATATGTAAATATAACATTATTTGTTAATTCAAATTTGAATATAATTAAATAATTCTCAATTTAATTACTTTTTTTTTAATCAATTTGAACCTAATTACTTGAGGGAGTTTAAAAATTATTATAGACCAAGATAAGTCTTACCTTTTCAAGAAATGTGGCATTATTTAACATAGAGTTGTGATTCATTTAAATTCATTTAGGAGAAACCTATCTACTCGGGTAGGAGGATAACTTGTAGGCTAAGATAAGGGCAACTTAATGGTTAAGGTGATTAGTTAGTAGTAAGTCAGAGCAAATTTTAGTTTTTGCAAAAATCAAACTAAACACCTAAAAAAGTTTGGGTTGGTTACCATTGTCACCTTCACTCTCTTGACCAATCAGAGTCATTATTCTTCTCTCTTCTTCTCCTCCTACATTCTTTATTGTAATCTGCCATTTGAGTTTGAAGCTCTTCCCTCCTCTCTTCCTCAACAATTTAAATACACTACTTAACTTATAGAAATCAAAAGGAGAGTAGAAATCATAATTTTTTTTGTTAATTCATTAGGTTTTTGGGTAAATTTTGTGTAATCTAAAATTTCAGTTTTGGCTAATCAATATTCTACCCTAGTTGGTAGACTCTTCAAGATATTGGGAATTCAGAATATGGGCTCAAACCTTCAAAGTAGGTATAGATTGAAGAAGAGTGGAATTAGGCATAGGCACGATTCAATTTAATATTTGGCCGAGACGAATGACACAAAACTTAAATTATTTTTTGTTAACTTCTATAAAACCAATCTGGTATATCAAACCGAATTAAATCAAACCAAAATACATACATTGGGTTTGATTTTGTCCTATATAGAAAAAATAAAGTACTTTAAGCTGATTTCGATTTGGTTCATGTAACGTCCAGCCCTCACCCCGGATGACCTTAGGCACAGTGGTAGAACGCCACCTCGTCACATAACCGGTCTTAAGGCTGACCACTAGCCCCACAAACCACCATTATACTTTCCAGCATACTTTATACTCACTCGCATGCTTCCCTAACAAACTTCTCGAAAAGTCACTCATCCCAAGATTGCTCTAAGTTAAGCAAACTTAACTTTAGAGTTCTCAAGTTGTGGACTTCAAAAAGATAATGTGCACATTGGTGATATAAGTAGCAATTCAATCCTTTTAACACTGTCTTAATATGGGGTGTTACAATCTACCCCCTTAGGACACAACGTCCTCATTGTGCCCACAATCTTTCCAGAATCTTTACCCCTTCTAAGCAATTTTCTGAGCTCTTCTATCCAAGGCACACCTCGCAGTCGTTACGTTGCTCTAATACCAGTTGTAACGTCCAGCCCCCGCCCCCGGATGACCAAAGGCTTAGTGGAAAAACGCCACCTTGTCACTTAACTAATATTAAGGCTTATCCCAAGATTGCTCTAAGCCAAACACGCTTAACGTTAGAGTTCTCAAGTTTTGGGCTCCCGAAAAACAATATGCACATTGGTGATATGGGTAGCAATTCAATTCCTTTTAATCCTGTCTCAATATGGGAGGTTATAGTTCACGACTAAACCAAAATAGCAAAAAAAAACAAAAACAAAAAAAATAGTTTGATTTATCAATAATTAATCAATTAATTCAATTACATATTCAAACAATTTAAAGTTAATTTTTTATATATAGTTTGTAGTTTCAACTTTATGATTAATAAAAAAAATAGTTTTAAATAAAATTAAAAAATAAGCCTCAGTAAGTCCAGAAAAAATATATTTTATTCCAGTGGATCAAGGCGTCTAAATCGTAGACTTGCTCGATCGAATGCTCTCCATTACCCACGTCTCCTCAGACATCTGGATCGGCTACAAAGGTTCAGTCGATGTCATTCGAGCCAAGCCCTACCGACGACGCTTTAGCCAGAGCCTTCACACCGCTGCACGCGTGCCCACGCATCGAAGGAGGTTCTGTCTCCTCTTGCTGCCGACGCTCGTAGCATCCTCTAACCATCGGACCTCCTTCCTCTCCAAGGCGACCCTTTCACGCTCATCATCGAGACCTTGCACGTTGTCGTCGCTCCTCCTCACCCGACGCAAATATAGGCGGCTTCAAACTCTAATTCTGACTATCTGGCGCCTTATCTGATAGCCAACCTCCACAGTAACATTATCGACATCAGGCGATCCTTTGTAAGCTGCCCAACTGCCGACGTTTTGCTTCGACGATCCCAGCTGCCAGCCGACCTCCTCAATGTTAAATCCCATGGTTCTGAACCATCATCCATCAGCAAACCTCCTCCATCTGACTCCCTGACGCCAACCGACGCTTTACCATCACAATCCGCTGTCCATCATTCCATCGGCGTCGATTCGAGTCTGCGCAGTGGCACCTCCAATTGTCGAGACTCTGTCGTCGGGGTCCTGTCTACTCCAAGCCGCTGTCGACTTCCTAACCTCTGATCCTTGGCTTTGAAGCGGTTAGTATATTGATTTTTTCGGTTTTTATTAGTTACTGTTGCATGTTTAGAAGAATTTTAGCCTTTCTATGAAATTTCTGCTGGGAATTAGTTTTAGAAACCTCTAATGGAGTTTAACTGCTCCATCCACTATATGTTTATCGGTGTTGGTTCATGGTTCAGACTCACAATCAATTTGATTATTTATGTGGTAGAGTGCTGAATTATTTTTTCTCTTGGATAGATATGTTATGTTCTGTGTTCAATGAAAGAATCATGTGGAATATTATTTGTGTATATTTTTAATTTTTCAAGTAAATATAAAGAATAATATTGATGGTTAGTTAGTATGTCCTTTTTTAGGTTAGTGAATATGCTATGCATAGTGATTCTATATTACTGGTAATCATTTCTGCTGCTCAAGCTCTGGAAATTATTGATGGATACAAAAGCATTACAAAATTCAACCAAATATCTTTTTCAACGGCCATTTAATTAAATGGTCATGGTTTGCAAATACTTTCACAAGGGAAAAATAAGTCCAAGTGGTATGAGACAGAGTTAATCATCTTCATCATCACTGACTTCAATTTCCATTTCAACTTTATTCTCAGATATATTTTCTTCAATAGTTTCATCTCTAGTGTCTTCATCGAGTCTAGTCTCCGCATATATGTTGACAACATTCTGAAAGTGAATGGGTTCAATGGGTTCTTCCTCAACGTAATCTCAATGAAAAGATTGTTGCTCAAAATCTTCTTGATGTAATGATAGAGTTGTTTTTATATGACTTATTATGTTGTAAGGCTACTTCCTTTTCTTTATCATCCACATTTTTTTTCTTGTAAATCTCATATCCCTCTTTGATGCATATCTACAAACGTCTGCCAACTAAGGGTGTTCACGAGTCGGGGTTCGGGTCAAACCCGGACCGACCCGTTTGACCCGAAATCCAAATTGTGGTAAAAACCCGGACTTGACTGAAGCCTTTAACATTTCGGATCGGTCTCGGGTCATGGTCAGGTCAGGTTATACCCATTAATAAAAAAATAATGTAAATTTTTTAAAATATATTTTTAATTATTGACTCATAATGGTACAACTTATCATGATATTGATTAAAGAACCCAAAACAACTTGGATAGAGTTAAAAACATCACATATTTAGCAATATACACAAAAATTTTAAAATATATATAATAATGAAAATAGCCTCTTATCGGGTCTATTGGGTCGGGTAGGGTCTGTTAAAACCCCGACTTTTTCTAAATGTATGGACCGACCCCAACCCCGTCAATGAACCCGGACTGACTCAAACCTTGATAAACCTGACGGTTCGGATCGGGTCACGGGTTTTTTGAACACCCCTATTGCCAACCATATCCAAATAATGTGTCATTTACATAGAAAACTTGTTCTTGTGTAGCAATAATAAACAAATCTTCTTCATAATATGTATGAGCTACATTAATTGAAGTGATATGATTATTCTCTTGAATTCTTCTCTTCTTTGGATTAGTGTCATACCATTTGCACTTGAATAAAATTACTCGATGACCAAAAAATAAACCAACTTCATGATGGAAACTATGACACCATAAAATGTAACCTGATCATTATCATGTTCTCTAGGCACCATCACACCACTATTTTGAGTTATCCTTTTATCATCTCGGCTTTTAATGAGAAATCTTACACCATTTACATTGCAACCCGGATAACAATGAACTCTATAATCAAGACCACATGATAATGAATATAACTCATCATTAGTTTCACTACATTCATTTATCGGTAGTTGTACCATCTAGGAAATCAAATGCATTTGTTAATATATTTCAAAATACTAATATACTAGTTATTATTTGATTAGAAAATTGTATAATCTCACCTGTGATTTAAACCATTTAGGGAATAGTTATTGCCTAGTATTCACGTCTGAAGTGTTTTCTTCTTCAAACTTATTTATATGTTGCCTACATATTAAAAATTATTGTTATCAATAATTAAATTTTTTTATAACAATAAATATATAAATAGGTATGAGGTTTAAATAATTTAATTTACTTACTCGATAAATGGTTGAACTTCTTCACAATTATTTAACACATACTAATGAGTTATATCAATCTCCTCTTGAGTTAACTTTTTTATCTATACTCCCCCAAATGGATGTGATTGTTGTGCAAAAATAGAGATATTTTCATTTCTCGGTCGTCCATCATAATTTCTATTCGTTCGATTAAATCGAGTTTCGATTGATTGCAAATATAATGAACAAAATGTTAGCGACTTGGAAATAATGTAAGCTTCAGATGGATCCTTCAGGTCAAGCTTTATTGTTCACATGTCTTATATCTTTCTAAAACCCTGTGAATAAAATTATAGGTGTTATTTTTATTATCATAATTTTATATTAATATCATAAAAACATATAAAATAACGAATTACCTTTCGATTGGACCAGCATATATTGCCTCTTTTGGTAAGTGGACTGCTAAATGAACCATTACATCAAAGAATGCAGGTGGAAAAATACGCTCAAGCTTAGTTAGGATTAACCTAATTCCTTTTTCCATGTTTTCCAAAATTTTATATCTGTCATTATGTTGTTTACTTTTTCGCCACAAATTATTTAAAGGTAAATATCTACGATGACCCATGTAACAAATCTTATTTCTCAACAATAAGGAATCTGTATCTTTATTGCTTATACGACAAGCCATATAGCCCTTTGTGCTCCAACTAGATAAATTACAATATGCCGGAAAGTCATTAATGGTCCACATTATGGCTGCACGTAATTGAAAACATTGATTAGAAAATGCATCGTAAGTCAGAACTCCATGTTTCCACAATTATTTCAATTAATCAATCAAGGGTTGTAAATAAACATCTATATCTTTTCCTTGTGCTTATGGTCCAGGAATCAACAAATTCATCACCATGAAGGCTTCTTTCATACATTTCCATGAGGCAAATTATATGGAACCAAAATAACAGGCCTAAAATAACAGGGCATAATAATTGCTAAACCTAACCTCACTTTTCGTGGATCTAGGGAAAATGATGGAAATAGTTTATCAAAATCTTTCATGCTTGACCATCAGTAGGATGCCTTAAAACACCTTCAAAAGCAACTCATTTTTCTTGGTGCCAAATCATATCTTTTGCAGTATGTTTGGATAGAAATAATCTTTGCAATCTAGATGTTAATAGAAAGTATCTCAACTTTTTGGGGCAATTTCGTCTTTCAATTATCATACTTATATCTAAGTTCATTGCAATGAGGACATGTATCATCTGATGCATACTCTTTCCAAAATAATGAACAATCATATTTTCATGCATGAATAGTTTCATATCCTAAGCCTAGGTCTTACAACATGCGTTTTGCATCATATATAGAGGCTGGTGTATTAGCATCTTCAGGACATGCGTCCTTCAAAAACTCAAGTAACATATCAACCGATTTATTGCTCCATTTGTTCAAAACTTTTATGTGCATCAATTTCACAATAAAAATCAATGATGACATCCTAGACCCATGAAACAATTTTTTTCCTGCTTCATCTAATAATGTACTAAAAGGTTCCTTATTTACGTTATCATGAGTAGGTTGTGTCTCATTCTCAATTTCTATTTGTGGTGATTTATCATCACTTCTAATTGACCTCATCACTTCAAATATGTAATCACATACCTCATCATAATGATATTTTTTTTCTTGTGTTTTATCTTCAACGATTGTATGAGATTTAATATCATTATATTCTTTCATATAAACAAAAATAGATTCTTCTCCATGAAAAATCCATCTATCATATGTCATAGCAATCCAATATTAAATTAAGTGGGCTTGTACGACCCATATCGGTTGAAAATAAGCATTCTGACAATCTCGACAAGGACACCGAACATAATTATTTTCATCAACACATTGTTTTGCGGCATCCATAAATGTTTAACATCATCCATATATTCCTTAGATAACCTATTTTGTAATCGCATCCAACTTTTATCCTTGATTCCTAACAAAATTGTTCTAACAATTACCAATCCGTAATAAATATAAGCATAAAAAGATAGACCTGAATTTATAATAATCTAAGTAAAAAAAAAAACTTATGGGTTATTATTTTTCCAAAGACCAACAATTGTCTCCTTCAATTTTTTGTCAACTGAACATTGAGAGGTTTGAACATAAAATTAAATTAATTTTGCGGAGAGAAATAAGAGAGTGTAGAAAGTTACATAGAGTATTCTTTTTGGAGAAAAAAATTACTTGAATTATCTTTGACTATTCAAATTTCTTTTAAAAAAAATTATTTGAAAACCAAATCAAAATCCATTACTGGCCACAATATTTATTGATATTTTCTTTTGTTGGAAGCAATCGTTGATATTTTTTGCTAACAACAAATATATTAATAATAATAAGATTTTTCTCCTAAAAAAAATATAACAACTTCTGCAATTGTGATTTTTCAAATTTTGAATTACTAAATTAAAATTTGAACTACTATTGCGAAAAAAATTATTTGTTGCTATATATGATATAATAATATATTTGTAGTATAATAATATGTTTTTATTCACAAGGAATTTTTAATTTTATTATTAATAAATTATGTCATTAATTGCATAAAAATGAAATTTAATTTCTATAGAAACTAGCACTATTTGTTGCAATTTCCAAGGATGGACCAAATATATTAATCACACGTATTTTTAGAAAAAAAAAAATTTACAATTTCCTACTAAGTTAATATGAATTCTTAATTGACTATAAATTATAAAATTTCATTGTAGTTACCTCAACTAAATTTTTTTATGATGACTTGGAATTAAAATAACTAGTTAAGTGCGTTTTTTGTCAAGACGATCAAAATAAATAAGTAGTTAATATATACAATCAAATTGATGATATTTTTAATCAACCAATTATTTGTTCACTACATCAAAAAAATGTTGATATTATATGTGTGGTGGGAAAACAACTTACGGTCTCAGAAAGTTGCGGACCTTCAACAAATAGAAAAATAAACGTCACAGCCAAAGCCTTCGGCCGAAGAAGACCAATGCCCCTTCGGCCGAAATGGGCTTATTGAAGACCAATGACCCTTCGGCCGAAATGGGCTTGTTGAACCCGCGGCCGGACACACCTCTGCGGCCGAAAAACTCGATGCACCCGGATGGCACTACCAAGTCCAAGAAGGAATCTAAGCCCTAGAAGGAGATCAAGCCCAATGAAAATCCAAGCACTAAAAGGAGATCAAACCCTAGAAGGAGACCAAGCCCAAAAAGGGAGTCAAGCCCAATGAAAGACCAAGTCCGAAAAGGAGACCGAATTCAAGAAAGATAGGGAGTCCCAATCCAAATAGAAATAGGACCCAAATACCTCCTATAAATAAGGGGTAGGGATGATTGTAAAAAGAGGGGATTTTTCATTCATTAGAGCTAAACTCTATGAGATTATCTCTGTAAGCTTTTTAGCTATTTTCTCAAGCAATCTTAGCCTAATATTTGGCTGTGGTTTATTTGGCACCACAGTTTGGCGCCCACCGTGGGGCTCGAAACCTCGCACACAAGGTTGAGATCTGAGAGAAACAACAAAATCCGGTTCCCGATTAACCAACTCCGTTCCATCCTCGTCAGACATGGCACCATCAAATCCCAACACTATCATTGTGGAAGACCAGACTCCAAAGACACCAGAGGAACAACTCGCCATAATGACGGAGATGCTCAAGAAAGTGGAGGAAGAAAAAGAACTATGGAAAAAAGAAGCGGAATCTAAAAAAGCCTCTAAGGGAAGAAAGAAACGATCAAGCCGGAGATATTCACCCCTCCGCAAGAAGAGACTCAACTTTGAAGAAGGCTCCGACAAAGGGTCCGAATAGAGCGACGGGTCAATGGAGACTCACAAAACTCTAGATCTGAACAGCTCAAGCAAATCCGATGATGAACAGACGAAGCCAACGTCGTCTAAAAGAAGTCGTGAAAAGCGCCGTGACCGTGAAATCAGAGAACTCAAGGACCTGGTACAACGAACCTCAGGAAGAAGAATAACGATGCGTTCTTCAACTACGCGCTATTCCGACACACTATTCGCATCTTGGATCCTGGACACCAGAATGCCCAAGAGGTTCTCCACTCCCAGCATGAAGCCCTACGAAGGAACCACGGATCCAGAGGACCACATCGCTGAATACAAGACTCGCATGGGGACGTGCAATATCCCAGAAGAAGATATGGAAGCTATAATGTGTAAAGCCTTTGGTTCCACTTTAACCGGAACCGCTCAAAGATGGTATTCCTCCCTCCCTGGGAAAAGCATCAGATCCTTCTCTTCACTAGCAATGAAGTTCGTCAACCACTTCTCCGATAGCCGGAAAAAAGAGAAGGATGTGGACGATCTTTACGACCTAAGACAAAGGGTCAATGAAAGTCTTAGACAATATGTGAAAAAGTTCAAAGAAACCAAGATGGCCATCCCGGGTTGCAGGGATAAAAGCGCCATCAAGGCCTTCATAAAGGGGCTCGTAAAAACGTCAAAATTTTACGAAAGCCTCAAACTGATAAAACCAAGAACCTTCGAAGACGTCCTAGAAAGAGCAGAGGATGCGATGGAATACGAAGAAGAATTCCAACCTCGGAATACTAGGGGGCCGCAAAACACCTCGAGTCAACGAGGACGAAACGACCGCAGTAGCATTGGACGGAGCGAAGATCATAGAAGAAGCCAGAGAGACTTCGATCGCAGCGGTCCCTCCAGGCCAAGTTACACCGGCCCCGATCCTATACGCAGGGAGAAAGAGCTGCTTCCGTACCCCCTCACCATACCCACGAGGGAGGCCCTGACAATACTCAAAACCTTGGGGGACAGAGTCAGGTGGCCCGAGAAATCTAAAAACCCCTCTGCGAGGAAAGACATGTCCCGGTACTGTCAATTCCACGGAGACCATGGCCACAACACCGATGAATGCTAGACCCTGAAAAGAGAGGTGGCAGAACTTATTAAAACAGGACACCTACGAGAATATTTAACTGAGAAAGGAAGGGAAATTGCGGCCGAAGCCGACAAAAACCGTCAGCGGATAAATCCAACTCCGGTAGCAAACGCAAAAGAAAGGGTGATCAACATGATAGCTGGGGGATCCGACATATACGGACTAACAAGCTCGGCCGCGAAAAGAAAGCTCAGAGAAACTCAAAGCATATACAGCATCAGGAGTGAGAACACGAACAACCATTACTCCATCACTTTCACCGAAGGAGAAGTCGGAGAAATAAACGCACCTCACCACGACGCTTTGGTGATCAAAATCTCCATAGCAAACCTGACGGTAAAGAGGGTACTAGTCGACAACGGCAGCTCAGCCAATATCCTATTCCTGGAGACGTTCAGAAATATGCAACTGGAAGAAAGAGCGATGCGCAGGAAGGCTATCTCCCTTGTAGGCTTCGACGGAAAAGCCACCTCTACCATCGGAGAAATCGAGTTACCGGTGTACGCAGAAGGAATAAACCTCCACACCACCTTCCTGGTAATAAGTTCCAATTTTGCTTATAACGTGATTTTGGGAAGACCCTGGATTCACAGGATGAAAGCCATACCCTCAACATACCATCAGCTAATCAAATTCTCGACTCCACACGGGATCAAGCAGATAAAAGGAGAACAAAATGCATCCAAAGAATGCTACGCCAATTGCTTGAAGCAAAAAGCGGCGAAAGTATAGCAACCACAGAAGCGGTCGGAGGCACCCCTTGAGCCGGCCGATCACGAAATGGACGAAATATCACTGGACAAGGGAAAAACAGTGAAAATCGGAGCCATGCTGGAAAGAAAAGAAAAGGAAGAATTGATAGACTTCCTTAGGGACAACCAAGATTGCTTCGCCTGGTCACACACAGATATGACTGGAATCGACGCAGCAGTCATTACCCACAAACTGAATGTGAAAGAAGGGGCGAAACCAGTGAGACAAAAGCGCAGAAGGTTTGCCTCAGAGCGGAATGAGATCATCAATGAAGAAGTGGAAAAACTCCTCGCAAATGGGTCAATCAGGGAGGTCCAATACCCTGAATGGCTCGCGAACGTGGTGGTCGTGAAAAAGAAGAATGGGAAATGGAGGGTGTGCATCGACTTCACCGATCTAAATAAAGCGTGCCCGAAGGATCCGTTCCCGCTGCCGCACATAGACCTCACCATTGATGCGACCGCAGGATACGAGATGCTGAGTTTCATGGACGCATACTCCGGGTACAATCAGATACTAATGCACCCCGGCAACCAAGAAAAAACCGCTTTCATCACGGAACGGGGAATCTACTGCTACAAAGTAATGCCCTTCGGGCTAAAGAACGCGGGCTCCACCTATCAAAGACTCATGAATAAAATGTTCGCTGATAAATTGGGGAAGACCATGGAGGTGTACATAGACGATATGTTAGTGAAGTCGGAACAAACGAACCAGCATGTTCACCATCTAAGTCAAGCATTTGAGACCCTCCGAAAGTACAACATGAAGCTGAACCCCACCAAATGCCAATTCGGAGTCAAAGCGGGAAAATTCTTGGGGTACCTAGTTACGAAGAAAGGAATCGAGGCCAACCCGAATCAAATCAAACCGATCCTAAACATAGCAGAACCTCAAAACAAGAAAGACGTGCAAAAGCTCACTGAAAGACTGGCGGCCCTGACCAGGTTCATCCCAAAGGCATCGGAAAAGTTCCAGCCATTCTTTGAGGCACTTAAAAAGCCCAAAGAATTTGAATGGACCGAAAACTGCAGAAAAGCACTAGCAGACATCAAAAACTTCTTGACCAGCCCTCCACTCTTAGCTAAACCAGAAGCTAATGAGAAATTGTATCTGTATCTTTCGCATTCACAGATTGCGGTAAGTACAGTCCTGGTCAAAGAAGTCGGGGGGAAACAGCAACCGGTATACTTCGCCAGCAAGACTCTAACCTCGGCAGAGACGAGATATCCAGTCTTAGAAAAAGCAATCCTGAGCCTAGTGTTTGCTGCAAGAAAACTCCGGGCATACTTCCAAGGACACCCGATCGTGGTAATAACTTCGCTGCCTTTGCGAAGCGTGCTGCACTCACCAGAGAAATCTGGAAGACTGATGAAATGGGCCTTAGAACTCAGCGAACACGACATCTCGTTCGAAGTGAAAAAGGCCATCAAATCCCAAGCCCTTGCAGATTTCTTAGCAGACTTCGAAGACAACCCGTCCGCGGAAATAATAGAGATCGAAGTAAATCAGCTAGTAACTTCTGCAACCGAAGAATGGGTATTAGAAGTAGATGGAGCCAGCAGACAAAGTGGCAGCGGTCTGGGCGTGTGTCTCCGGCCCCAAAATTTCCCCCGATACTCCAAGCATTTCGATGCGAATTCCCAGCCACCAACAATGAGGCCGAATACGAAGCCCTGATTGCAAGGTTAAGGGTGGCAAAAGAAAGTGGAGCGCACAATTTAATGATCAAATGCGACTCCCAATTGGTGGTGAATCAAATAAACGGCGCATACCAGGCCCGAAACGAAAAGATGGCCAAATACCTGAAAATAGCCAAAGATCTCATGAAGCGCTTCTAAAGGGCCGCATTAGAGCAGATCCCAAGGGAAGAAAACGAAAGGGCCGACGCTATGGCAAACCTCGGGGCCTCAATGCAAAAAGACGAGCCAAATGGGCCAATTGTATACGCCTTCCTTCCCAAAACAGCCATTGAATATGAAGAAACCCTGGCCATAGAACAGGACGACTGGAGAGCCCCCATCATCGAATACATCAATCATGGCCAAGTGCCGGAAGACAAGGCAGAGGCGAGAAAACTGCGAGCCCAGGCTGCCAGGTTCTGCATCATCGGAGGGATACTTTTTAAAAGATCCATAGGCGGTCCCTTCCTAAACTGCATCTCCCTCTCCGAGGCAGAGCTAGTGTTGAAAGAACGCCATGAAGGATCAGCCGGGAACCATTCCCGAGGAAGAAGCCTGGCATTCAGAGCGCATAGAGCCGGATACTACTGGCCAACCATGAAGACAGATGCAGCCGAGCTTGTAAAGAAATGCGATAAATGCCAAAGGCACGCCAACTACTCCAACCTCCCCACCGGAAACCTACACAGCATCACCTCTCCGTGGCCATTTGACAAATAGGGGATGGACATCATCGGGCCTTTCCCAATATCCTCGCAGGGTCGAAAGAGATATATACTGATGGTAACCGACTACTTCACAAAATGGATCGAAGCTGAAGCATTAGAAAGAGTCAGGGAGCATGAAGTACAGAAATTTATCTGGAAACACATCATCTGTAGATTCGGCATACCTCGAGAAATAATTACCGACAACGGCCCTCAATTTATAGCGCAAACTCTGAAAGACTTCTGCAACCAGCTAAACATAAAACTCACATACTCAACCCCGAGATACCCCCAAGCCAATGGTCAAGCCGAAGCATCCAACAAGGCAGTGGTAGATTCCCTTAAGAAAAAAATGGATGGGGCCAAAGAATTGTGGCCCGAAGCCCTTCCCGAAGTCCTCCGGGCGTTCAGAACAACCCCCAGAACTTCAACACTGCAAACCCCCTTCTCGATGGTCTACGGAACGGAAGCAGTACTCCCAACAGAGATCCTATCACCTCAAGAAAGGCTAAACGGAAGAGCGAATGAACATGTCCTGGCCTTCGAGAGAGATACTTCGGATGAGAAAAGGGAGAACGCACAACGAAGAATAGCCGAATACCAAATGGGGATAGCAAGGCAATAAAACAAAAAAGTCAAGGCCCGAGCCTTCCAACCCGGAGATTGGGTACTCAGGAGAGTGTTCCAAAACACGAGAAACCAAGCCCATGGAAAACTGGCCGAAAGCTGGGCAGGACCATACCAAGTGGAACGAGCATCCGGAAAAGGGTCCTACCAGCTGCTCACGAAAGAAGGAAAGGAGATAGAGCATAACTGGAACATACATCACCTCAAAAGGTACCAATTTTCAATATAGCACTATAACTGCAATAACGGGCACTCTTTTCCCCAAAAAGGGTTTTTAACGAGGCCCCACCTTAAAGCAATAAAACAAGCTATTCATCTCATCCCTTACTCTCCTTTATATCTTACACATTGCCAAAGGGCATCCCGAAAAAATTGCCAAAGGGCAAGCCTCTGGTAAATCCAGAAGGTCTCGGGCGAAAACACATTGCCAAAGGGCAACCCGAAAAAATTGCCAAAGGGCAAGCCTCTGGTAAATCCAGAAGGTCTCGGGGAAGACACATTGCCAAAGGGCAACCCGAAAAAAATTGCCAAAGGGCAAGCCTCTGGTAAATCCAGAAGGTCTCGGGCGAAAACACATTGCCAAAGGGCAACACGAAAAAATTGCCAAAGGGCAAGCGTGGTAAATCCAGAAGGTCTCGGGGAAGACACATTGCCAAAGGGCAACCCGAAAAAATTGCCAAAGGACAAGCCTCTGGTAAATCCAGAAGGTCTCGGGCGAAGACACATTGCCAAAGGGCAACCCGAAAAAAATTGCCAAAGGGCAAGCCTCTGGTAAATCCAGAAGGTCTCGGGCGAAAACACATTGCCAAAGGGCAACTCGAGAAAATTGCCAAAGGGCAAGCCTCTGGTAAATCCAGAAGGTCTCGGGGAAGACACATTGCCAAAGGGCAACCCGAAAAAATTGCCAAAGGGCAAGCCTTTGGTAAATCCAGAAGGTCTCGGGCGAAGACACATTGCCAAAGGGCAACCCGAAAAAAATTGCCAAAGGGCAAGCCTCTGGTAAATCCAGAAGGTCTCGGGCGAAGACACATTGCCAAAGGGCAACCCGAAAAAAAATTGCCAAAGGGCAAGCCTCTGGTAAATCCAGAAGGTCTCGGGAAGACACATTGCCAAAGGGCAACCCGAAAAAAATTGCCAAAGGGCAAGCCTCTGGTAAATCCAGAAGGTCTCGGGCGAAGACACATTGCCAAAGGGCAATCCGAAAAAAAATTGCCAAAGGGCAAGCCTCTGGTAAATCCAGAAGGTCTCGGGGAAGACACATTGCCAAAGGGCAACCCGAAAAAATTGCCAAAGGGCAATCCTCTGGTAAATCCAGAAGGT
This sequence comes from Cardiospermum halicacabum, assembly GCA_031304145.1. NCBI lineage: Eukaryota > Viridiplantae > Streptophyta > Magnoliopsida > Sapindales > Sapindaceae > Cardiospermum > Cardiospermum halicacabum. The sequence goes on from CM062392.1 coordinate 18,625,851, forward strand.
CTCGGGCGAAGACATATTGCCAAAGGGCAACCCGAAAAAATTGCCAAAGGGCAAGCCTCTGGTAAATCCAGAAGGTCTCGGGGAAGACACATTGCCAAAGGGCAACCCGAAAATATTGCCAAAGGGCAAGCCTCTGGTAAATCTAGAAGGTCTCGGACAAAGACACATTGCCAAAGGGCAACCCGAAAAAAAATTTTCCAAAGGGCAAGCCTCTAGTAAATCCAGAAGGTCTCGGCCGAAGACACATTGCCAAAGGGCAACCCGAAAAAATTGCCAAAGGGCAAGCCTCTGGTAAATCCAGAAGGTCTCGGGGAAGACACATTGCCAAAGGGCAACCCGAAAAATTTGTTAAAGGGCAAGCCTCTGGTAAATCTAGAAGGTCTCGGGCAAAGACACATTTCCAAAGGGCAACCCGAAAAAAAATTGCCAAAGGGCAAGCCTCTGATAAATCCAGAAGGTCTCGGACAAAGACACATTGCCAAAGGGCAACCCGAAAAATTGCCAAAGGGTAAGCCTCTGGAAAATCCAGAAGGTCTCGGGCGAAGACACATTGCCAAAGGGCAACCCGAAAAACTTGTCAATGAGCAAGCCTCTGGTAAAACCAGAGGGTCTCGGGCCAAAACGCATTGACAAAAAACAGCTCAATAGACAGCCTCTGGTAAATCCAGAAAGTCTCGGGCGAAGTTACATTGCCAAAAGGCAAACCCCTGGTAAATCCAGAAGGTTTCGGGCCAAAACGCATTGGCAAAAGACAGCCCAAAAGACAGCAAGCCTCTGGTAAGTCCTAAGGATCCCGGGCGATAACATTTCGCCCAAAAACTCGGAAAAGAGAAATTGGGGGATTGGACCCTCGAGCGAAAAGAAGATAAAGAAAACAAGGAAAATTGCAGCAAAATATATTTTTCATTGATCGATAAAGATTACATTCAGAAGAAGCATTACAAAAAATGAAAAGAAAAATCATAAACCGACGCTCTCTCGCAACGCGGCCGTAGCATCAAGCCCAGTCTTCGCCGATTCCGGAGTCAATGACCCCCTGATGACTTGCTCGAGGGCATAGGTCCTAGTGGTGGCCTCAACCTGAGCAGCCTCCTCAGTCAAGACTTCCACTTGGCCCTCCAAGTCCTTTATCTTCCCTTCGGCCGAAGACTTGAAAGCTTTCAGCTCTTCTATTTCCTTGGCCTGCCTGTTGAGCTCAGCGTCCTTCATATTGCAAGAGGACTCGAGACCCAATTTGTGAGCCTGCAACGCCCCAGAGCGTCTAACGGCCTCAATGCACTGAGCCGTTACCTTCCTTAAGTCCTATTGGGCAGCTTTAAGTTCGGCCGAAGCCTTACTAACACTCGCCTCCATCTTTCCCCGATCACGCATAACGGCCGAAAAGTGGCGACGCATCCCCACCGTACCTTGAAGTGCCTGAAAGATCAAACGATCAGAAGCAAATTAACAAAAGAAATCAATACAAGGTAAAGTTTCAGGAACCTACCATGTACAAGCCACCGACGGCCATCTCGTTGAACTGGGTGAAAGACAGTGAGTTCAACCATTCCTCATCCTGAGGAAAGAAAAAAACCATCAGCAGCCTTCACCATCCCGGTCGTAACCCTTCGAGTGGAAGAATCACCGGGAAACTCGAGGAAGAGGCCGCTCCCCCCAGAAACAGGCTTCATACCAGTGTGCTTAACCCGTCTCCGCGGGCGCACAAGCTCTTCCTCTTCCTCTTCCTCCTCCTCTTCCTCCCTCGGCCTCTTTTCCTTGTCAATAGGAGCAATAGGACTCCTATCTTCTTCGACCGAAGGCTGCTGCTCAGCCATAGTAGCCCTCTCAGCTTCATGGGGACTCTCACCATCAGATAGCGCCCGACTTGAACGAGCATTGTCGGCCGACGACCCCTGCCTCTCTTCGGCCGACACACTTCCTTGACCAAAGGCAAAGGCCTTCTCTTGCTCCACCTGGATTTGACGCATGATAGCGCGCATGGCGAGCGCCCGTTGACCCGACGGCTTCGACATCACGTAGTCAGCGATTTCTGCAATCCAAAACATGTTAATTCGACCGCATGAAAATACTTAGAAAACTAGAGGATCAGAATCCACCTACTTGTCCTGGTGAAAGCCCAAAAACGGCTCGTGCGCAGCTCGTGCAGCAACCTCTTGTGACCGCGTTTCTTATTAGGAAGCGCGAGAATAGCCTCGCTCCTTGCACGTGCCCGAGGAGTTGACTTACAATTCTTGGCACTGTGTTTAGCTGCAACCATAACAAAAACCAGTCAATACCAACGACCGAACAAGAACCAACAAAATGTAAGACAAGTTACAAGAAGACTACGTGAATCCATCCAACACAACGGATAGCTCGGGCCCTTGCCCAAGCGAGTGGTGCCCTTGACAAAGAAGTACTTGTCTTTCCACCGGCGCTCGTTAGACTTGAAACCCAGAATCAACAACTTTCCATGAGGCCGAGCGTTCAGGACATATCTACCAGTATCCGGTTTTTCGCGTTTAACAAAGTAAGAATAAAAGAAGTCTTCGGCCGAAAACGATAAATTATACTTCTCTTTCAAGCGGTCCACGCTCAGCAATATGCGGATAGCGAGTGGAGTCAACTGGCTAGGGTGGATCTGGCACCAAGTGCATAACTCCTCAACTAGGCCCATGATGGGAAACCTGAGACCAATCTCGAAATGCCTAAGATAATAAGGCTCCCATCCCTCGGCCAAAACATCGTCGACCTTCTCATTATCATTGGGAAGCCTAGTCTCGACCCAATCAGGAAACTTGCAGGTAAAACGCATAGCCTCCAACTCTCCCCTCGTTATAGTACTTCGAACGTTAAGCCAAGGAGGAAGAATACCTTGCGGCCTAGATTCGGCCGGAGGATTACGGGCAGACGAACATTCGGCATTATCCTCTTCGGCCGAAAAATCACAGGTGAGACCAGCAAAAGTAGACGTATCTAAGGAGTTAGAAGACGACATCTACACTCGACCGAAAAAAGCAGGTTAAAGGTCTTCGACCGAAGTTAGGGCAACACATAAAGGCAGCACTACGAAGTCGCGGACACGTGTACACATGGAAATAAAATAAAATAAAATAAAAAGCGGCAAAAACACGAAAAGACAAAATCAAAACCCAGTCAGCAGAAGAAAAATCGATTGGAAACCCAACCGTTAACCAAACAAGATCGGCAGATTGCCGGAAAACCGCAGCAAACCCAACAGCGAAACGAAAAGTCCACAAAACAGGCAATAAGGACAAAATCGGCAAGACCAAAGCAGTAAAAGCAACTGAAAAACTAAAGAAAAGAAGTGACAGGAGCTAACCTTGAGAATGCGAGGAAGAAGAACCGAAAACTAGAACCAAAAGCTTCACCGGAAGGGACGATGGCGGTTGAGCTTCGTATTAGAGAGAGAGACTGAGAAACGAATTTGAAAAGATACAAAAGAGAGGGAAGCAAACCAGCACTTAAATAGAGAGGAAATGATTTCACTTTTAGGGCACAGCAGTCGAGGAGCCTTCAAATTTAAAAGATTTGATACGCAAACGCTGACGTGGAAGGCAAAAGGAAAAAATTAGTTAACTAGTGGAATCCTAGCTGGCAACACACCCATCATAAAAGATGACCTCTCGGTCGAAAGGACTGTAATGGAAGAGATTTCTTCGACCGAAATAGGCCACCAACTTATTGCCACACTTGAAAAAGTCAAGTAATGGCAATAGGGGGATTACTGTGGTGGGAAAACAAATTATGGTCTCAGAAAGTTGCGGACCTTCAACAAATAGAAAAATAAACGTCACAGCCAAAGCCTTCGGCCGACGAAGACCAATGCCCCTTCGGCCGAAATGGGCTTATTGAAGACCAATGACCCTTCGACCGAAATGGGCTTGTTGAACCCGCGGCCGGACACACCTCTGCGGCCGAAAAACTCGATGCACCCGGATGGCACTACCAAGTCCAAGAAGGAATCCAAGCCCTAGAAGGAGATCAAGTCCAATGAAAATCCAAGCCCTAAAAGGAGATCAAACCCTAGAAGGAGACCAAGCCCAAAAAGGGAGTCAAGCCCAATGAAAGACCAAGTCCGAAAAGGAGACCGAATTCAAGAAAGATAGGGAGTCCCAATCCAAATAGAAATAGGACCCAAATACCTCCTATAAATAAGGGGTAGGGATGATTGTAAAAAGAGGGGATTTTTCATTCATTAGAGCTAAACTCTGTGAGATTATCTCTGTAAGCTTTTTAGCTATTTTCTCAAGCAATCTTAGCCTAATATTTGGCTGTGGTTTATTTGGCACCACAATATGTACTTTATTTATTTATATATTATGAAATAAATAATGAATCAAATTCTTACGGTGACAAATTTATTATTTTCTTCCAATAGATTTTCTATTTCGACTAAATCAAACCGTTGTAATAATATATTCATTAATTTACAACAAAATTATGATCTACTTCTTATAGATTTTCCATTGCAACAAAATATAATAGTTGTAATAATATATTCATTTTTCAAATATATAATTTTGTTGCTACATCATTAATTTAGTCACTATAATAGTCTTGTGAAAATATAATAGTCTTGCTACAATTTCCTACTAAGTTAATATGTATTCTTAATAGACTATAATAGTCACTATAATATGAGGAATTTAATTTAGGTAATGATATGAGTTCCAACAAAAAGTAAGGATGATGTTAATGTAGGTGAAAATGAGAGGAACTGTAATTTAGGTGATGTTCATCGTATTTGGGAGTTACCATGCATAGAGAAGTATGATTTTCATGAGACTCAACATTACATTTTATACACACCACATGTCCTTATCAATCTCAGTAAAGGATTCATTTTTAAAGATAAGGAGTCAATCAAAGTTGCTATTAAAAGATACGCTCTTGAGAACAAAATATCCATTTGTACATTTAGGCTAATAAAGTTCGTTATGAAGTGGTTTTCATGGAGTTTATTGAGGGTTTCGGTTTTACTTTTTGTATAAGAAGAACAAAAAAAAGATGTGAAAATATGGCATGTTACAAAATTTATTCTAGAATGTACTTGACTTTGTGATCCCGATAAGGCAGAGAGAAATACGGTGAGTTCTAAAGCAATCAGGTCTTATTTTAGCACTAGGGTTCTTGATTTGAAATTTGTACCCAAGAGTATATAAAATGAGGTTTGAGATTGATGGGTACTGCATTTATTATACAGCAAGTCTAGGAGAACTCTCAAGCATGCTAGAAATTGGTCTCAGTAGCTACGTTGATTAGTGGCAGCATTTGCCTTTGTACCTCTACATGTTGAAGATTTCAAATCTCGGTACCATCAATGCATTGGAAACATATGAGAGTGGTTACTTTGTGTACTTATTTTTGGCATTGGGACAATGTATTGATGGTTTCAAAAAGTATATTCGACCGGTGATTGTAATAGATGCCACACTCTTGAAGGAGAGTTATTAGGTGTTATAATTATAGCTATTAGTAAGGATGCATTGGATATGATATACCTCATCACTTTTGGTTTTGCTCCTTTTGAGAACTCAAACACATGGATTTAGTTTCTGCTAATGCTTCGTGAAGTAATAGATGCTCCTGACAATTTGTTATCGATTAGGGCAAGAGTATATCATCATTCATCAGCTTTGTATTCCCTTCAATGAGTCATGTTGGATGTTGCTTTCATCTTAAAAATAATATGCTAAAGTATTATAAAGGGAAAAGAATAATGATGAAGCTGTTTTATAAATCAACCTATATATACTCTAAGGTCAATGCCTGAAGTTGTTGGATGATCTTGTGACACTATGTCCAAACTTGTACAAGGAGTTAATTAGAACTGGGACAAATAAATGGACCCATTCATTTTCTCTTAAGAAGAAATGGAACATAATGACTATGGGTATTACCGAGTCAATAAACAATGCAATTCTTCCAGCTCATCGATTACCGATTACCGCAGCTTATAAGTTTTTGAGACATTTGACTCAAAAATGGTTTTGTGCGAGTTTTGAGGTTGCCAATAAATTAGAAACTGCAATCTCTCAATTATTAATGGTGCACACTAGAAATATGAAGATAGATGTGGAAAAATGTAAGTTGTACCACATCGGGATAGCATTAGGTACCAAGTCATACATGTGTCTAAAGGAGATGGAATCATTAATATTGATGATAGAAGTTGCGCATGCGGTATGTGGGATATCAATGGGTTCCTTAGTTTCAAGCACTCGCCTATGCAAGGTTAGAATTATTAAAACTTACATTATTACAATAATTTTTTGTTGCAAACATCATAGCCTATTAAATGAGTTGTTTTTAAATTGCGTATGTTAGGTTTGCACGAGTTTGTATAAGTCATCTATGTTATCCAATTTATAGTAAAGAGTTCTTATAAGGAGCAACTGATAATTCCGGTTCTAGATAAAGTTTCATGGCTTGCACCGAGTGTTGTTTCTAGAAGAGTGATTCATCTTATAATTCCAACCCCACGGTCAGGACATCCTAAAGAAAAATGAATTTCATCCACGGGTGAGTTCTAGGAAACCAATAAGTGTACCAAGTGCAGTATAATGCTTCTAGAGCTTTATCTATTGCAAGCAATACCACTAGTCAAGACCCGCAGGATAATGCTTCTCAACCAATATGCTGAGTCATCCACTGTAGTAAATGTGGTAGAGTAGGGCACATTGTTCGTACTTGTGATAGGCGTTCAATTTCTAGTGCCGAGTCATATGTGCACCCTGAAAATGTTCATATGGATGTTGCTTAAAATATTGAAGGTGAAAGTTGTGAATAACCTAACGCTAACCTATAATTGTACTATAATCGATTATATTGTCATATGTTCCTATATGTGTCGCAACTATATTACGAATGAAATTAAACTATAGAACAAGAGATGTTATTAAATATATTTGAAACTTTGTTATGTTTTGTTATGACTATTTTCATCTTTTGCATTTCATTTGGTTGGTTACAAGAAAAAGGAAAAATTGAAGTTAGGTTGTTTGTAGAGTTCTGATGGTGTGAAACTTTTCCAGTAAAAATTGTCTAAAAAAATGTCTTAGGGTTGAGACGTTTTTTAAGACAATTCCCATGTAATCCCATTTTGAAACCAAATAATGTGATGAAAATTTGCCCAGTAAAAATCAACTCAAAAAATTTCTCACCCTAAGACTTTTTTGAGATCGTTTAACTAGAACTCAAGAAAGAACTCAAAGTCATATATTGAAATTTCAGATTATGTTATTTCAAATGCATCTAGATAAGGCTCTAGGTCCGGATGGTCCATTTTTTTTCAAAAGCATTAGCATATTCGATTGGTGATATTTTTATTTCTTGTCGTCAAGTAACTTTTATATTCTTTAGTTGAACTATAATTCTGCTTTTTCCAAAATATGAAATCCAAACTATAGTGAAAAAATTTAGGCTTATTGCTTAGTGTAATGTTTTGTACAAATTTTCATCAAAAGCTTTAGCAAATAGGTTGAAGGTTATTTTTTCTAGAGCTATCTCTCTTAATTAGTCAATATATTTTTTTTGTCCCGAGCATATGATGATTTATAATTTTATGGGGGGTTTTGAATCAATTCATAATTTGAAGGGTAAAAGTAGTGGAAATAATGAGGCTTGTGCTTTAAAAATAGATATAGTAAAAGTTGAATATAAAGTGTGTTGGAATTATTTGTTTGATGTGCTGACTGCTTTGAGTTTTCATATGAAGTGTATGCAATGGATGAGTTTAAGTTTCAAGCATGTGGAATATAAGGTGTGTGTGAATGATAGGTTGGTTGGTCCCATTATTCCGAGCAAAGGGTTGCAGCAAGAAGATCCCGCATCTCCATATTTATTTTTATTTATGGTAGATGGGTTGTCTTTATTACTTCGTAATGCCGTGTAGCGGGATACTAAAAATAAGTGTCGAGTGTGTACAAGCTATCTAAGCATTCCTCATATTTTTTTTTTCTTTCTAAATGATCTTCTTTTATTTTTTAATGAAAAAGTAGAGGAAGCAGTGGAGATTAAGTTAATTTTAAGCATTTATGAAGTAGTGTTAGATCAGACAGTAAATTTAAATAAGTTTGGTATTTTCTTTAGCATATCAATTCTAGTGCATATGTAGCTACTTCTCTGCATTTCAATGTGTCTATCTGTAACGTCCACAAATTGGGCCTATTAGTTTGGACCAATTTGGAATTTTTCGTATGCTTTATTTTCAAACATTCCAACTCGGAATAATTTGAAAATACTATTGAGGGCAATATTGTGATTAGGAATTTTAAACAAAAATTTGAATTTTAGGATCAAAAAGAGATTTAAATTCGAAAATGAGATTCTAATCCAAAAATGGATTTTTAGTACCGAAATATAATTTATAAAGTTTGAGGGATGATTTAAATTTCGAAAAAAAAATAGTCTTTGACCAAAAGTGATTTATGTTCGAAAATGGACTTTGAAACTGAAACTAGGTTTTCGAAACAAAACTTGATTCAATTGGAAGCATAGTGTCAAAATTACTTTTAGATTCGAAAAAATGTGAATTTTGAGTCAAAACGTCATTTTAAGTCAAAATGACCATTTTGCCCCTCTTAGCGGGAAAATTCAGAATTTTAAACCGAAAGGTGATTTTTGAATGAAAATATAAAAATCAATTTTAGGAGAAGTACGGATGTGTCGGAATTAAGTTTCGGTGGAAATTGGACTCGAAATTGGATTGGGCCCAATTTTGCCCTAATCCAAATTCAAGCCCATCAAGGGTGTTAAGACAACTTAATCCCACCACCAAACTCATCTCTCCCTCTTCCTCCTCAATCACGTTTTGCTCTCTTCTCCCTCCTAAAACCCTAGTTTTTCATCTTCAAGAAATCACACTAATTTCTCCACACTAAATGCTTCAATTAACTTCCAAGACTCCATTCATCCTCATTTTGGGTTCATTTAAACTTCTTGTCCTGTTCCATGTTCACGGTAAGCTCTCTTGAACTCAATAATGGTGGTTTTCGAATTTTATGATAATGTTTCTAATAATGATGTTTTTTAGCTTTATTAGTGTTCATTGAGGTTCCTTAATGATTATCTAAGGTTGTTAGTGTCTCAAATGTTGATTTTTCATAAAACCCTAACCTTGAAAATTGTGGTTTTTGTGTTCAAGAGCTTGAAATTGCGTAGTAGTGATCCTAGCATGACTTTAAGGATATTTATGTTGATCTTTAACCAATTACAAACTCCTAATCTCATTAGTTGTCGTAATGCCCTCAATAGAGTGATTATGTGGTGATTAGGTGATTTTAGTGTCTTATGATGTTATTGGATGGTATTAATGATGTTGTGGTGTATATACATTACTGTAGTGTGTTGTGTATGTAATTGAGGATGTCTAGCAACTATGTGGATTCGCACAAAGCGAGCTATTAGCTTGGAATCGACGATTGCGAGGTTCGTATTTCCGTTTTTAGCCCTGCATATTGTTTGTTATTGATTGATGGTTGTTGTTGCATTAATTTGGCTAATAATGCACTTGATATGAATAAAATGAAAAAAAAATGACATTATGGTTGGTTTGACATAAATGATGGTATATATGATGAAATGGATGTGAATTTATTGGTATGTGGTCGTATGAATGTGTATGAGATGCTTATAGTTATATGGATATGTATAAAATGACATAACTTGGAAATTTGTACATGTATGTGTTGTATTGGAACCAAAAAAAAATGTTTATGTGGTTGCCTTTGAGGCCTTGAAACATAATTGGTGAAATTTTGTACATTATCTTGAAGAGGTTAGTTATACTACAAGGATTTTGATAATAAAGGAAAATGGTAAATTTGTATTGATCACATAAAAGGAATGCCATTGTTCTTAGCTTGAAGTAGTGAATGTACTGGCATGCCATAGGGAACCTAGAAGTATACTTCGGCACATAAAAATGTGAATTAAGGCTTGAAGTGCCGCTTATATGATTCGGAGTGACGGCTCCTTACCGGATGCGACGACATCAACCCGATTCTTTTGGATCTTACCGTGATCTTCGGATCTTACCGTGTCTTCGCACTTACCATGATCTTCGGATCTTACCGGGGTTTCGGCCCACTAACGTCCCGTTTTCACTATAGAAAGTTGGAATTAAGGGAAATAAATCAAAACAAGTATATTGTGTTGATTGAACTTGATTGGTTTATGTTTTGAACTTGAATTGACCCTTAATCTTGATTATGATGTTAAATGGTATCATGGTTGAACATAGATAATGAAAAGATGGCTAAGAATGTTAATTATGTTAATATGAGAATGAATGTGGTTAAATTCAACCAAACTTGATAATAAATGGCAAAAGGATTGTTCTAGTGCTTTAACATGTTTATTTTGGTGAACACTAATTATATTGGCTAAATCTAGCATAAATAAGAAACTAGAGAAGAACTTGTAACAAGTCATGCTAAAGAATGATACTTAGAAGTGGCTAAATTATAGGTTTACGGAAGAGGATTTGCTAATGAATAAGATGACAATAAGTAGCTTGATAACTCATAAATGAGTTTCAAGGTTGAACTTGGTAAAAACTTGATGGTTGATGATGATTTAAAAGTAATGCATTTGAATCTTATAGTTCAATGCTATGAAAGTTTGATTGTATGAGATTGTGTTTGATATGCGTTGTATGGATTTGTTTTGGGCAACCAACCCCTAGTCCGACCCTTATTTTCAAATGACTATGAACTTGTAGGGTCCCTAATGTTATTATGTCCATTTTTGGTTTCCAAATTGAATTTACAAATCTTGTTTATGAGCTATGAAAATGATTTGAGAAAGTTTTTGGTATGTTGAAGTTTTATATGTGATGTTTTGGAACTAAAATAATCTTGAATCAAAGCGGTTTTAATGCTTTGATTCTAGGATGTTTCTAAGTGTTTTAGATGTCTAAAATGTCCATAAAATGTTTTTGAAATGATTCATAAACTCAAAGTAATGCTTTGATGGTAAAAGATTGAAGAAACAAAGGTTTTTGAACATTTGGAACGGCCCGTGCCCTGGCCCCGCGCCCTGGTAAGTGACTAAGACGCGAACCAGGAGGCGAAATTTGGTACCGAAGCTATTTTTGGCACACTGGGCGCCCTGGTTCGGGCCCTGGTCAGGCTTGCCAGGATGCCCAGGTCTGAACAGCAATCTTCTGAGCCTCCGTTTTTCCTTCGTCCGAACTCCGAATTGGGTGTTGTTTGAGGGTACTAATTCGTATTGAAGTCCTCTATCCAATCATGTTTTTAAAAATCAGAAAATATGTCATTTGATATTTGCGATTTTCAAACTCCTTCGAGAGTGCAAAATCCTTTGAATTTCCAAAAATCAAGTCTTATGACTTAAAGTTTATTTGATATAGGTACTTTGAACCTTGTGAATTATCATGTGAGTTTTATTTACATATTAATCAACCAAAATTTTAAATAAATAGACTTTCAAAGACAAAATATCTATTGTAGCAAACTAGATGAATCTAGTGTTCTTTAAAAGAAAAATTCCTTGCAAATTCTCATTTTCTCAAGTTGTTTCCAACCTACTTCCAACCTCTTAATGGTATTTTGATATCAAATGATGTTTGAAAAACATTCCATCAAATTGTATTTGAACCAAATAGGAGCTTTGGATTTTCAAAAAAAATCCTTGCTTGTTACGCAAGGAACTACCTTTAAGGACCTTCAAAATGATGTTTTCATACTTCCGTACTAAAATGAACTATTTATGAACTTAGTAACCGGAATCATGCTCGGTTGACCGTGGTTGACCGGGTTGACTTCGGATGACTTCGATCAAAGTAGGCTATCTTGTTTCAAGGGTTCGTTTGGTACTTCCATGACTTGTCTTTGGACTTTGTCAAGATTGGCCAAATGTGACTTGTGAAAGAAGTAATCATCCTTGTCCGGTACCGAGTGTCTAAATTGAATTCTTAAGTTTTAAGATACTTAAATCAATTTCAATATGTTTCTATATTCATTTGAAGGGTGCGACCTTCAAATTGTCAGGTCAAATGGACTAATGGTGGGTGTTGGTTGCATATGTGAATGTGTGCTTTGGTTTAATTGATGGGATAATGTCTTCACCTAATTGTGAACCTTATAAATATGGAAAATGGTTAATCCACCGAACTAAAATGGATAGATATGTATACTATGTTTCCATGGTATGTGTTGATTATTTATACGGTTTGTGATGATATTGGGTGATTATAATCATATGTGATTATAATCTATGCTTGATAAGCATTGTATGTGTTTGACTTCATTGTATTAAAGTGAGCTTAGAGATGCTCACAATAGAGATGCTATGTTGTGTGTATACGTTGCATTCTAATAACGACGACGCATTTGTGTGTGAGTGTTTGGGACATGGAATGCGGACTAGGCATTATTGCCTAACACCCCTTCGTTGTTCTTTTTCTTTTCTTTTCCGGAATGGAAATTTTGTACAGGTTTGATCGAGCAAGGCACAAGAAGACTCATGGTGTATTTCTCATCATTTTTTTTGACATCACATGTATCTTATTCAAGTTTTAATTTTGTATAAATATTTTGATAGTAAATGGGCCTTCCTAAATAAATTTGTTATTTATAAATAAAGCATGAGTGGTTTTAGCTCAAAAATCTTGTTTAGCTAAATGAATTATTTGAAGTCTTTCTCTACTTTACTTTCATTGAATGAAATTCATATATTTGTTTAAATGGCTTTCAAAAGTGATGGACCACCAATTCAGATTTGGTATTTGAAAACAAGGGATTTTTGGTGAATAAATGTATAAGTTAATGTAGCATCCCGATCTCTATGCTTTGGGTCCTCCGAAGGTGGGGGTTGAACGGTACATTATTCCTTTGGGAAATGGTAACTATTTTGGGCTTTGTTATTTGATGGGTAAAAGTAATAAATAATTTTTCTCCTTATTAAAGATAAGGTATAGAAGTGGATTAGTAGTTGGAATACCAAATTTCTTTCGTGGGCTAAAAGAGAAATTGTGGTCAAGTCAATGGTATAGGTTGTTCTGTCTTTTTGCATGAATGTGTTTTTGCTTCTAGTGGAAATTTATAACCAGATACATGTGATTCTTAATAAGTGTAGGTGGAATGGTAAGAAAGAGAGAGGATATCAATTGGTTGTCGAGAGAAAGAATGTGTGGCAAAAAAGAGGAAGGTGGGATAGAATTTCAGAATTTACGCTATTTTAATGCTACTATGTTATGAAAATAGAAGCGGCGGTTATAGACCAAGACTGTTACTGAAATTTTCGATTTTCAAAGCCAAATATTTTCCTCATGGAGACTTTTTTGTCCATCACGCTGAGAATTAGTGGTAGTTTATTTGGAAGAGTGGGTTATCCTCTTACAAGTTATTGAAACAAGGTGTTGATGGAAGATCAGGAATGAGCAGAGTATTCATGTGAATTGCATCCCTTGGATAGTGCATGATTCTAGGTTTATTGCGAAAAGTAGACATTTATTTATTCTAAATGTGTTAAGATTATGTGATTTGTTGTTGGAGGGGGAACAATGGTAAGATGTTGGGAAGTTAATAAATTTCTTTACTATACAATATATGAAGGTCATTCTTTGTATCCCTCTTAATTCTAGAGCAAACTCGAATAAATTGATTTGGCATTTTGATAGTTAGGTTCTTATAATGTCAAATTTGCATATTATATTACTTTTAAGATGATTAAACTAAACTTGGTGACTACTAGGGTTAATGAGCTAAATTGAAAAATCTTATGGAAGCTTGAGATCCCTCTTAAAATTTAAATTTTTCTTTGGCGAGCATCTCACAATGGGTTGCCTACAAGGGTGAATTTGGCTGGGAGGAGTACTCAACATCTTTGCAATGTTTGTGTTGTCCTAGGGAGGAAACTGTTGAGCATGTGCATTTTTATTGTAATGTTGCACATCATGTGTGGACATTTGGAAGCTTTGTCTTTACTAATTATGATTTATCTTTATAGGAAGTATTCGCTCAAGCTTTTTCTACACGAGGGAGAGTTAGAGTCAAGAGAATGGGTATCTTGATGTGGAAATTCTGGGAGGTGAGAAATTCTCTATATTTGACTAATGTATGGTCATGCCTAGGCAGAATAGTGTATGCCGTTACTGCTATGTTGAATGATTTTCATACAGTAGTGGTGCATTCAATTAGATTTCATCTCAAGCGGGTCTAATAGAAATTTTAATTCTGCTAAAGTGAATAATTAAGTTAGCTGGTTTATACATGTAGATGAGACGATCTTCCTAAGTGTTTACTTGGTGGGTTTAACTTTTATAGTTGAACATGCTGATGGTCCTTTTTTTCTAGCCATTTTGAGTTCAAAGAAGGTGGTCTAGTCCCGCTAATGCAGAGGCATTAGCCTCACGTCAATTTCTTATTTATAAATAGGATTCTTTACTTAATGGTGGACATGTTTTTATTGAACGAAAAAACCACATTTTTGCGATTATTTCACAAATTGTTGATAATTTTTTAGTTTAGTTTAGCGGTGAAAGAAGATTGTAAAGAAATCCTATTTAATGGTCTAATATTAAGAATTTTTTTGAGTCAAGTGGCAGGAGACTAAATGTGTTCATTCACTATTTGTTATACTAAAGTTGTACTTTGTATGAACATTCTTAAGTATGTGATGCGATATATTTTTAGTTAGGGGTAGAAAAAAAAACAGAAATCGAATTAAATCGAACCGAACCGGTTTGTTTAGTTCAATTCGATTAGATTTTTTTTTAGTGAATTCGGTTGGGCTCGGTTTTGATTATAAAAAATCATTTATTTTTTGGTTCGGTGTAATTTCGGTTTGTATATAAAAAATTATTTAAATTAATTCGAGTTCTTTTATTTTTTTTATTAAACCAAATCAAACCGATATTTTTCAATTTGATTAAGTTTTCCAATTTCAAAATCAAATTTTTTTCAAATGGATCGAAAATTGATAGGAACCCAAACATGCCCACCCCTGTTGAAGACTTTGCTCTTTTAAAAATTAAAATTGAAAATGTAAAATTAAAATATTAACACCAAAATTTTATCAGTCTTTATAATTTTTCTCCTCATAAATTACTTCCTGCGCTGCTTCCAAACTTTAAACAATAAAAAAAAATTTTTATAGTTAATTAAAAAAATATATAAACTTATCTTTAAATATAAAAAAAAACTAACATTCAAATTATATGGTGCGGTGGGGAAAAATTGGTTTAAATAATTCAAATTTTAAAATTTGAAGAATTAAAAAAAAAAACTTTTACAGGAATAAATTTAACTTTCAAAACAATAAATAAATAAAATTATAAAAACAAACGGGAAACTTTCACAAATGGCACAAAATAAGTTTGGATTAAGTTTATAGGCCCATGAAAGTTTGTTTTGCATTTATAAACTTTGCAAAAGTTTCTTTTCATCAAATGATCCTTTTGAACATTTTTACTCTTTTCAATTAAAAAAATTAATTTAAAAAAAATTAAATTAGAAATGTAATTGAAATACCAGCATTGCCCTCACTTATGAAAAGAAAATTACTAGCATGCCCTTATAAATACAAATGCATTCAAAATGCCCAATTCATCTCACCACAATATTGCATCTACGTAAATTGGTTATCCACTCTCAAGCTCTAACTTCCAACCTCCAATGGTGGTGAGCTATTTAAATTAATTGGTATAGAGCTCATAAAGGTGAGGTAAGAAGAAACTTCCACTATCATTCTTCTTCAATTATCAAGTGTATTTGTGTTTGGGGTTATGTTATTTGATTTCTAGGGTTTATAGTTAATTTAGGGGTTGGTGATTTTGGGTGAAGTGGATGTTTGAAGTATCAAAATAGGTTGGAAGTGCAGTGTTTATGGTGACATTTATTGGGTATAGCTGATTTTGTTTGGAATTTGTGTATTTGGTTTCAATTGTTTGTTGTTGTATTTGGTGATAATAGTTTGTTTGTGGTTTTAGTTGAAATTGGGGAAATTGAAGTTCATTGCTAGTATTGGTATTGATATTAGGGGATTTGCATTTGGTGGATATTATTGGGTGTAGGTTGATTTTTATTAGGTATAAGAGTGGTTAGAAGTAATGAATTTAATTGGTGTTGTGTTTATTTATATGGTGTTTTTGATGGGGTTAACTATAAGGGGGTCAAGGAATTGTTGTCATGCTTCCCAAGGATGTTATATTTAATCAATAAGTAGATAAGGCTCATGTGAAAAGGTCTATTGATAGGAATAAGTTTAATTTGAGGTTGTTTTATTTTCTTAATACTCCGAACGGTAGGAAGATAATGATTGAAATGATAGATAAAGATGATGTAGGTTATGTGATGTGTCAAGAACATAAGTTTGTCTATGTGGAAGAAGTGGAAATCAACGTGGATGTACCAGCAACCAAGATGAACAATAGAATACCCGTTGATGTTGATTTTTACGATAAGGATTTACATGCATTAGTTGAAACCGGTGTTTTAGATGTGTTTGATTATGTTGCAACAAATTTTGATGATAATAAAGGTGATGATAATGATGATAATGAAGATGATGTTGATGATGATATTGACACCAAAGGTGGTAATGGAAATGGCTCATATGTCGAAAATGTGGCATGTCCGGCCATTCGACTGAAACGTGTGAAATTCAATTGGAACCATCTTCCTTAGGTAGCACCAGTGCAGTACAAAGCGTGGCTCTATAATCATTAAAGAGACACCGAGTCAAGCATTGGCGACGTTGCGGTGGGGTTGGTCATAACAACCAAACATTTCTGCAACTGCATCAAACTTCGGTAGAGTCTCAAGCAATTCCAGATCCAAATAAATGCTTACAGAATAATGTTGACAGATTATGAACTGAATATTGTTTGAACTTATTTGGTTGTTTTGGGTTCTTTAAATTTTTTGGTATGAATTGTTTCCTTGATATTTATAGTTAAGTATGGATTGGTGAATATTTAGATCTTTCAAAATCAAAAACATATTGATGTAATTTTCGTTAAATATTAAGGTTATTTCAATTAGATAGAGTTAATTTTAAGTGAACTATATTAAATATTCATCTTATATTCCCAGTGGTTTCTGAAGGCTACATGAGACATATTTGACATCTGCCAATTTTTGTTCAAGGGCAGTAGAAATGCGTCTCAGGTGGCCATTGTTTTTTGTGGCCACTTGAGTGGCTTTTGGCTACTGCCAAAACTTAGTAGCAAATTGTAATAGAAATGCGTCTTAGATGGCCACTATTTTTTGTGGCCACCTAAGAGGCATTTGGCTACTGTCAAATTTTATTTATGTGTTAATAGAAATGCTTCTCTAGTGGCCACCGTTTTTGGTGGCCACCTAAGAGGCATTTAGCCACTGTCAAATTATTATCAAGTGTGGTAAAAATGCTTCTTAGGTGGCCAGCGTTTTTCGTGGCCACCTGAGTGACATTTGGCTACAGCTTAGTAGCAAATTGTAATAGAAATGCGTCTCAGGTGGCCACTATTTTTGGTGGCCACCTAAGAGACATTTGACTAATGCCAACAAAATTATAAGTGTTAATGGAAATACTTCTCAGGTGACTATTGTTTTTGGTTGCTACCTGAGAGTTATTTGTCTGCTGCAAAATTATTATCAACCGAGTTATAGCTTCACATTAAAAGTTACATTTGTCACGGGAGTCTTTGTATTACATCACATACATCCTTGTGTTGTTGACAAAAAGGACCATAAAATTCAACACTTTATAATTATATGATATGAAGGGCTTTAATCTATATTTTATTAAGATTTAGTATACATTAGTTAATAAAAATTGATGAGACAACAATTTTATTGAAGTATTTAATCCATCATAGATGGTTTAAATCTGTATCACATATTATATTCATAACATTCACACAAGTTCGTTTAAACTCAGAATTGGTTAGTTATTCCTTCTTTGTGGATTATTAGTTGTATTGTACTTATTTAACTATGCTATAAGAGAGTGCTCCACTAAATTAATTTGGGTCCAAATAGAGATATGAAACAAGGGTATAAAGTATTACAATGAGAAGTACTTAGCATGAGATTTCATTCTCTATATGTATGTACTTAATTTTTAAGGTTGAAGTGGTTAAAATAACTAAAGAGAGATTATCCCTTTGTCATATTTAAGTTTTTATTGATGAGACAATAATTTTATTGAAGTTCATAATCCGTCATAGATTGTTTAAATCTGTATCACATAGTATATTTATAACCTTCACACTGGTTCGTTTAAAATCAGAAATGGTTAGTTCTTCATTCTTTGTGGATATTGGTTGTATTGAACTTATTTAAATAATCTATATAAGAGTACTCCATTAAATTATTTGGGGTCTAATTAGAAATTTGAAACTAGAGTATAAAGTCCAACAATGACAAGTACTTAGTATGAGATTTCATTCACTATATATGTCTGTATTTAATGGGTTAAAATAAATTCAAATTTAGATTGGTTACTTATTCCTTCATGTGTAGGAATTGGATAAACAATTTATTTTATATTTTATTTTTGATATTTATTCTCATATCAATAAATAAAGACAAAAAATAATAAACTAAAGAATAATAAAATAATGTTGAGTAAAATTTAAAATAAATGAAAATTATTTTTTAATTATAATCAAAGAAAAGAAAAGAAAATTAATATAATAAAAAATTAAAAGCAATAAATGTTATTTTAAATTCGTATAAATAAAATTGAAATAATTTTATCACTTTTTGATTGTAAGGATATGTGATTTAAATTAAAATTTGTGTTATTTTCTTTAAAATAATATGTTTACTAAAATTAATAATAAATTATGGTGTGATTTCGTTGATTGGTTTTTTAGTTGAAAAAAAATTATTAGTCATTTAAATGTATAATTTTGAATATATATTTATTTCTCTACAAAGTTATCAAATTTTAGGATATTAGTTTTTCTTTACAAAATTAAACTATCAACCAAAATATAAAGTAAAAATGATTTATTTATTAAAAAAAAAATTAATTTATAATAGAAATGTGACTCAGGTTTGAAGTGCTAACGGAAATGCTTCTCAGGTGACCACTGCTTTTGGTGGCCACCTGAGAAGCATTCGGCTACTGCCAAAATTTATTTAACTGTTGGAAATGCTTCTCAGGTGGCCACTGTTTTTGGTGGCCACCTGAGAGTCATTTGACTACTGCCAAATATTTTTAAGTTATAATAGAAATGTGTCTCAGGTGACCACTATTTTTGGTGGCCACCTGACAGGCATTTGGCTACTGCCAAAATTTATTTAAATATGAATGGAAATGCTTCTCAGGTGGCCACTGTTTTTGGTGGCCACCGTTTTTGGTGGCCACCCGAGAGGCATTTGACTACTGCCAAATTTTTTTTAAGTTATAATAGAAATGTGTCTCGGGTGGTCACTGTTTTTGGTGGCCACCTGAGAGGCATTTTCCTACTGCCAAAATTATTATCAAGTGAAACATGAAAAAATTGCACAATACATTAGTGAAAGGGAGATTCAAAACATATTTAAAATATTATAATGGTATTACATAATAGTAGTATTAACACAAATCATGGTAATGTATTCCATGAACAAAATGTGTCTTAAACCAAAATTAAAATAGAACATAATTTGACAAATTCCAACCGTAGTCTTCACTTCAAGCTGCAATATTGTTCATGTCTTCACCAACATCCTGGGCAGTTGGATTTTCTCAATTTCAATCTTTCACGTAGCAGGCGGTGTTTAGAAAGCAAAGAACACCCAAAATAGCAAATAATGTGAATGAAAACACATCCCCAAAGTTTAGGTATCGTATTTGACGTTTCAGGTGACCGTCTATTTTCAGTGATCATCTAAGAAGCAATTTGACACTGTGAACATTCTTTTCAATTTGACATTGAACCAACTGACACATTTCATGCATCCTTAACAATTTCGGGGGCCACATGAACTGTAAAATACAAACAAAACTACTACCAATCAGTTTAAACAAAAGAAATATCACCTTGGCCGTATCAGACAAACACATTCAACTCATACATCAAACTTCACAATAGAGTATTGAAAATTATAAAATAGAAGACAACAACATTGTTACTGGTATAGTGTAATTCCAAAGCATCAACAAACAAATAATTAAAAGACAAGAAAAATAATTAATTTTCAGAAACAAGCAAAAAAAATTCAACTCCTGAAAACTTAATCTCCCAATTCATCAACAATTAGAGCAAAACTCAGAAAGCGTACAAAAAAATCCATAAACAAACCACTTTCAAATCCGCATCGAGGTCAACATAAACATTCAAAAGCATCAAGATCTACGATAAAATTCAACCTAAACTACTCTAGTAGATTTCAACAACAATGTGCGCCGTCGATGTTAATCCAACTCCCGAAAAATTAATCTCCCGACTCATCAGCAATTAGAGCAAAACTCAGAAAGCGTACAAAGAACCCATAAACAAACCACTTTCAAAACCACATCGAGGTCAACAGAAATATTCAAAAGCATCAAAATCTACGACAAACTTCAACCTAAACTACTCCAGTAGATTTCAACAACAATGTGCGTCGTCGATGAAAATTGAAACCCTAAATCGATTTTCGTAATATAAAATCCCTAAATCGAATAAATTTAAAGGAAAGAGTAGAGTTCTAATCAAAGGAAAAAGTAGAGTTCTAACCTAGTTACGAACATTAGCCGCTTTAGATCTAGTGACGAATACGTTTTACTGGCGAAGAAATTGAAGTCTGTGGATGGTGGGTGTGAAGGTTCAGTGTTATTTTATGAGGTGAATGGGATGTTGAAACCTATCAACAAAGAGGGTTATTTGTGTCATTGCATAATCATTTTAATATTAATTGAATTTGTTAAATATTATGGTAAATTAATTTTATAAATAAGGGCATTTTGGGAATGTAGGCTCATATGATGAAAACAAACCTTCAATTAGATCAAAAACTTAATTGCAAATTTTGAGACCCATAAACTTAAAATGAACTTTTAATGGTTCACTTTCTGCAATTTTCCCAAAACAATATTATTACTTTCAGTAATTTACGTGTGAAAATAACAACTTAATATATTGTAAATAATAATGGCATAAAATATAAACCACCGCGTGGGAATAACAGATCCCTGTCGGGCGTGTAGTACAGGAATGTCATACGACGAAAAGAGAAGCAATCTGTTTCAACTTTGCAATTGACAAGCAAGCTCTCCACTTCCTCTCTTCGAATTCGAAAATGGCGATGACAATTGAAGGTATCATCTTTTTCTTCCTCCGATATTCTTTTACTTCCATCCAAATTAAGCCCATGGGAGTGCGAATTCATCACTCCTTATCAAATAATCAACTTTAGTCATCATTGTTAATATGCTAACCCTTGAATCAATCGATTTGCAAATTTTCTGTAATTTCATTGAAGACTGTCTAATTCAACTCACTTATGCCCTAATTACTCAATTCTAGACTCATGATCGCATTTACTACCTACTGTAATCATGTTTCATAACCTAGTGATGTCTATATTCATCGCATTGTTTAATGTTTGCTCTTTCTTATTTCCGGTACTCTGCTGTTTCGGGGTCTCTGATTTACTCGCAGTGTAAGTTGCAGACTTGGAATTGATAACTTTCAGTTTTGTATTCGTTTGTTACATGAAAAAATTAGGGCTTCTACTTATGAATGTTCGTACTTGCAGACTTGCTGGGCTTGCATTTATGTTTTCAGCTAGTATTCTTCTACAGATTCTGGTAAACTTTACATTGTTTGGGAATATTATATGCGTGTATATAGGTTTTTATCATTGTGAGTAGGGGTTTATCTGTTGCCCTGAATTATTTAGTGGTTATCTGTTATTATTTCTTAAACTTAATTTTTCCCCCTTCTTTGAACAAAATTATCATGTGTTGAACCATGACTAATTGTAGGGTCTCTATTAAGCCTTTATATACAGCATGAATTCATCAGCTAACTAATATATTGTTTATTACAACATAAGTTCACCATGCCAGTAACACATCCTCATACAAACACTCATCCATCTTAATGTATGATTCTTCACCCCTCATCTTGCATGTGTGTAGTCTCTTGATGGATCAACATTGACTAGAGTTAATATTGACTATCTTTTGTTATAGTAGGACAAATCACATCAATATTCAGTTTCTCTTCAACTTAATTTGCATTTTAAGTTCTTCATAAGAAAGTAGGTGTTGCTCCCGTAGAAGATTAAGGTGCATGAAGACCGTTTTACGTGACACAAGCATGTTCAATTCTGATAATTAGAGGCATTGATCTACGTAGGGAGGAGATAGTCACATACCATATACTAGAACTCCGAGATAAATCAAGTATTATGTGATTACTGTCTCTCGATATGACTTTCATGTTTTCTTAAGAGACTTATTTAGTTAAATAAAGCTCTGTTACAAAAAATGGTCTTATACGGCCGTATATATGGGAAAACGGCCATACCTGTTGGAGTGTCTTTGAAAATGGAAGTATAGGGAAGGCCGTTCAAAGAGCCTGTTTTCATATGGAAACAAGGCTGTATATAGCTGTATGTTGTATATACAGTATGATACAGCCATAATGTTTTCTTGAAAATTTGAAAATAAAAGTAAAAATAAAAAGGCTCCATAGAAAATTAGTAACATAATGTCGGCCGGGGATCTTGTTCAATCTTGGAAAGAATTGCTAGAGAAGGGAAGAGTAGTGAATTCATGTTACTTTCTCTTGAATTTAGAACTAAACAAAGCAAGTGTGAAATGTGAAATTGGACTAACCCTCATATTATATGACCACCACTTTGACTAGAAAACCCATATTCCTAGCAAACCACTTATGTTTTTTCTTTATAAAAATTTACATTCATAAAATTGTCACTTTTTCTATCTATTGCTCTTCAATTTACTTTTACTATCTGTAAACTTTAGGTTTGTGTATTTGTTGGATGTTTAATTTAAATATTTTTTTTAACTGTGTATTAATTGTCCATATAGACTGTATTGATATGGTCATACCATTTACTAATTCAAGACCGTACAGTTCACCATTTCCATATTCTACTACATTATCAACACAACAAAAAATTATGGATCTTAATTGAACAATTCTCAAGTTTAATTTAAATATTTTTTTTAACTGTGTATTAATTGTCCATATAGACTGTATTGATATGGTCATACCATTTACTAATTCAAGACCGTACAGTTCACCATTTCCATATTCTACTACATTATCAACACAACAAAAAATTATGGATCTTAATTGAACAATTCTCAAATTAGGGTTTGTATTTGTTATTTCTTGCTAGTTGGGAATGAAAACAAAAAATTGGTTTTTCCCGATGATGATGAGTATTGGATTTACAATTATTTATATATACATATATACAAGTATACACGCATGTAAGTTTTTGAGCATTGTTAATGTCGTTGACTGATGTTTGTCTCTGAAGTAAAATTTCTCTATTGGGAACTTAAGTTAATTGATACAGATAATTGCCACTAAAATTGGATTTGTTGTTTATAATGGTGCTACTAGCACAAAATTGGATGCTAAAGAGATAAATTGTTTATTCCCGAACACCATTGTGTAGGTCTCATCTCAAGCTTGTAATTCACTAGTGTAGGGAATTTTTTCAGCATGTGTAATAAACTGATAGGCAGTTGAATACATTACTCTACTGACTTTGTTTGTCTTGGAAATGATTTCTTTGGTATTTTGAAATTTAAGAATGGCCATAAATTGTATTAGGGACTGATACTCCAATTTTCATAACCATATCAAGGATACCTATTGTCATCCCTAGTTCTGTAAAAGGAGCAAATCTTATATTTGTTAAGATCGTTGTTTACATCCTACCTCATCTGATAAGCAATTGTTGCATAAGAAAAGTATTAACTGCAGTTATAATATCAACATGCCTTTCCTGGATATTATACATTCCGCCTTTTTATTTCCCTCTGTGCATGCATTACTAAACTTGAAAATAGCTCTGAAATAACTTTTGACAATATGTTTGCCGAAAATTTTCAATTTTAGGTTTGTATTTCTTAATAATTTTCTTTTCTTGTACTTATTGCGGTGATAGGCTTGTGCATTATACAACAACTGGTGGCCTATGTTATCAGGTGAGAAGGGTACCTTAACTATTTGATTTGTACTTGGGCGGTTATGAAGTGGTGAAATTGTGAATCTGTTATTGCAGCTCTCATGTATGTCTTGGTGCCTATGCCTTGTTTATTCTTTGGAGGTGGGTCTACTCAGTTTCTGACTAGCAGGGATGGTGGAGGGTGAGTAGTTCTAATTATTTGTTATTTGCCATCTGTTAGATTTTAGTTTTTTTTTTTAGCAGGTCAATTGCCTTTCGAATATTCAGAGATAAATCAATAGCAAGCTCTGTATTATTTTGTCTAAAGCTTTTACCGCATTACAAATTACTGAAAATTATCTCTCTTAGGTAGATTCATATTGTTGATGGCCATATTATGCAGTTCTATTATCCTAATTAGTTTGGTAAGATCTGCTTTATGCATATCTTCAATAAAAGAAGTTAAGTTTGTGGCATGAACCACTTTATCCTGACATTTCTCTCCCAAAAAATACAATACAGCAGTGACTTTGTTAGGAAATTGGAAAGTTCTGAGCTATATTAGAAATTAAAAAAGACAATGAAAACCAAATTTGAGAGCATTCAGTGTTAACATGACATGCCCCAAAACAAAATGTTAAACACATGCGCCAGGAAGAAGAAACATTCTCAAGTTCTCAATAAATTCTTTAAGTTTAGAATTTTTATTAATTTTTTGCATAATTATTGATGAGTAGTTAGGTGTTATTAGTGTAGTTATTCTATTTGGAAGTGAGAAAGTCAGAAGGTTTAATAGACTACCCAAGGAAGATGGCGGAGGAATTTGATTTTGGTGGAGAGTGTTAGAAAGTATATTGGAGCCTAGGTCTGTGGGTGCAAGTTCCCTCGTACTTGCTATTCTATCTATTATCTATCGGTCATTTTTCTTCTATATTTTTCTCTATTACTGAGTTTACCATTTCTCCGGCCTTGGGTTCATTGGTTTCAAGCCTCTCTCTACAAAATGCTCTAAGATAGGATGTTAACTCTTTTATTTGGTGATCACTACTTTTCTGTGCAACATTCTCTAACCTGAAAGTTATATTACTCAAAGCCACAACTCAGCGCTGGTAACTTTTCTCCTAATTACATAACAAGACTTTCCAAGTCAGCACTGGTACCCTCTTTCTTTTCATCTAATGTGTAGTGAATCACGTGTCTTGAATCATCTTGAACCCTATTGACCTCTTTCATGATGTTTCAAGGTCTGCCTAAGTTAAACTGAAGTTCGATAGAATTTCATTTTCTTTTGCTATGTGATTACAAAAAGAGTGGTAAAGAAAAATAGTATGTACTCTTTTTTGGAAAGAACTTTCCTCTCGATTGAGTTGTTGATGCTGCTATAATTTATTGTTATTATGTGTATTCGGCTGATTATCAGTTCCATGTCACAAGTAATAGAAATAATGTTCACTGTGTTTTACAATTGTTGAATATTTGGCCATTTTAGTCCCTAACAATGTAACTTGATCTGTTTTGGTGAGCTTTCCCCTTGAATTGAAAAAGTTACACTCTTCTTCTTTCATTGTTATAATGGAAGCTTCCGAATTTTGTGAGTCTGACTCTGTAACGTAATGACTTCCTGTGCAGTTGGATAGATGCAGCTAAATTCATGACGGGAGCATCAGCTGTCGGAAGCTTAGCCATTCCAATCATTCTAAGGCATGCAGATATGATCGGTACAGGTGCTATGTTCATTGAATTCACTTCATTTTTCATCTTTGTATGCACTGTCTTGTGCTTTCATCGGGCAAGCCTTGAAGACGAATGGTGACGTGAGGAACCTGTTGTGACTTTGAAAAATGATAGGATACAAGGGTCAATGGTGGATAAAGTTTTCCACTTTGTATATATGATTGTTGATGTATATGGTATTAACCCGTTTAATTTGTGTCGTGCCTGATGACTTCTAGTCTCTTGTTCTTCGTTTGTAGAATACGAAATGAGAAAACCATCAGTTTGAGTCACAGAGCTGGCATGCAAATGCGTGCTTTGACTAGTTCATTTTTTCAGGATATGAATGGAACTGGTACAGCTGAGTAACAAAACTATACATGGAATAATGTAAGATTAATCGTTGCAGTAAGTTTGAAGGATGTTTGCCTAACGACAGTATTTTACCTAGTTCATATGTATTTTCAATACGAGTTTATACTGACTTATAATTCAATATAAAGTAATATTGAATTAATTTTATTTTACCTTTTGATTTGGACCATTTAAATAAATAAATCCTGGATAATTATTTTAAATTTATAAATTACTTTTCTTTTGGTTAATGTGATATTTTGTTTATATTTTAGTTAGTTGATAATTTTATTTATTAATATTTTTAATATCGTCTTGTTTTACCTAATTTTTTATAATAAATCTATATATATTTTATTAATATATATATATATATAATTATTTATTGAATAATCCATATCTGTATCTTTGTAGTTCCTGAATTTTTTTTTTTTTTTTTTCGAAGAAGAAAATAAGCACACCTTGAAATAATGGTTTTTTTAAGGGTCAATTTTAAAAACCATCCAAATTTTTGAAATATTTTACTTCTATCAAACCATTCAAAAGTCATAACTAGTCATGATTATTCCAAAATGTTTGTATTTGCGACAAGTTTTTACTAATTATTTAGCTTTAATAATTTTTAAATTTTTGATTTAATAATTTTACTAAATTTCAAATTCTACTAAATTAAAATAAATTATTATATAGTTTAGTATTTTTATATTTTTAGTTATATTTTTTTTTAATTTTAAATTTACTAAATTAATGTGTAGATTTAACAATTTTAAAATTTTTGGTTAAATAATTTTGTTTTATTTTTATTTTTTAATTTGCTAAAACCTACCGCAAAAGATTATTTAATTATAAGTATATTTGAAAATTTCTTAAAAAAATTTATATTATTATTGTATTATAATTTTAAGTTTCTAAAAATAAATTTTAATAAAAAATATTTAAAATTAAAAAAAAATAAAAATAATGTTGATATATTTAATAATTATTTTATTTTTGTAAAAGTAAAAATAAAAGTAAATTTCATTAAAAATATTTAAATTACATTATCTTTAGTTGTATGTAATAAAATTAAAAAGGGATATATTCACATTTAGGATTTTAGAAGTTAGAATTAAGTAAATGAGCCTTGAAACTTTGTATTAAGTTATTAATCCTAACAATTTTTTTTCATCACTAGCTGACCATTATACCCTTATGAATTAGAAAAAATTAAAAAAATTAAAAAAAAAAATAGAATACCCAAACACACCCTTACTTTTACCATGATATTATCATTTTTCCCATAGAAATAATCTCCCTTTCAAACCCTAAAACCCATTCAACAAATCCACAATCACAATCCACAACCGTATGTTCTTCCCCTCTTCATTTTTCTCCACCATTACTACTACTCCTCTCTTTCCATTGAAGAATGCCATCAAGTTTAACAAGTAGTTCATTAAGGTTAGTATATTATAATCACATCAATGTTTAATTTTATCATTAGTATTACTTTTGGATTATAGTGACATTTGTAGGGTTTGTGTAGGTGGATTTGAGTTATTAGAATTAGTTTGCAATGATGATTGGGTTTTGTTGTTGGTAGTGAAGGAATGTGTAATTAAGTATTCCTTTAGTTAGTTATTGTGGTGATTTCCTAAATTTGGTAGGTTAATTCCTTTTTGTTTGCTCTGGGGTTTTATAGAATACTCACCATTGTTGGTATTGTGTATTGGGTTTTGATCCTCATTGATATAGAAGCATAGAGTAAGCATTAATTTTGTGATTTAATGGTGTATGTTAGTGTTGTTAAATTGGCATGTTATTGGAGGTTGTCATAGAAGTTATTTGTATTGTTAAATTGGCATTAGGAGGTGTTAGTGTTGTTGGTTTTAGTGGAAATTTTTAATTGATATGTTATTAGAGGTTGTCAGAGAAGTGTTTGTTTCTTGATATCCTTTGTGATATATTGGTAATTTTGATGGGTTTTATTGGAGTTATGTTTTGCTAGGATGGTGTTTGGGATGGTAGCAATTATAGGGGTTGTGTTGTATAAGGTGCAATGTGTAGGAAGGATGTGATGTTGAAAGAAATATCGGAAAAAGCTGCGGCTAAGAGGGGCATTGATATTTAAGTATGATTTATGGCTCTATACACTTGTAAATAGGTGGAGCGTAGGGATTATAAGGATGGAAATCAATGATGAAGATTGTATAGATTATGTGATGTCCCATGAACCCGTTGAAATATTTGTTGAATTTATGGAAAAGAATGTAGAACAATTAGATATGGTTAATATAAATGTACGGAATCGGAATGTCATAGGTAGTGATTAGGGATTATATGATGATTGGGTTTTGTTGTTGGTGCCATTAGAGATTCAAATTTAAATTATGATGCTGAATTTTTTAACGATGACGATGTACGAGCGATGAACCAAGGCCGCAGGGAAGATGGTGATGACGAAATGACATCTCAATTTAATGATGTTGATATTGGTGATGCGGAAAATATTGCAAGGAATGATGGTGATAAGAGAATGAGTGATTCGTTGGAAATGGACATTGATGTGGTTATGATGATAGGGATAGAGAGGGTGGTTAGAGTGAGAGACCGGGTGACCATCGAGTTTGGGAGCTCCAACTAAACGACCAATACGACTTTGTTGAGCTTAGGGTATATGCATTATCCATGCGTTATCAAAGATATGGCTTGATGGTGGGAAATTTATTTAAAAGCAAAGAGACATTGAATCTTGCAATAAGTAGATATGCATTGGAGAATAAGCTATCCCATTATGTATTGCGGTCCCATAGAAAAAGATTCGAAGTCTATTGAATGGAGAGGTCTAAAGGTTGCAAATTTGGGTTTAGAGCAAGGAAACCAAATGTGGATTCCTCGTTGTGGCATGTGACGCATTTTAATCATGAATGTACATGTTTTTGTGATCCAAACAGAACGGAGAGAAGGACTGTGACTCCGAAGGTAATTGGTTCTTATTTTTCGACACGTGTGGCCGGTCCAAAATTTAATCCAAATCATATTATGAGCGATGTACATGTTAGATGGACCGTGAATTTTCTATATAGCAAAGCTTTGAGAGCTTTAAAGTTTTCACAATCTGTTGCATATGGAAGTTATGTGGACTCATGGAAGTATATTTCTTCTTACCTCTATATGTTAAAAGTGACTAATCCAGGTACTGTCACGGCTATTCAGACAAAAAGGAGTGGAAATTTTTTATACTCCTTTTTTGCTTTGGGGCAAAGCATAGCCGAATTTAGAAGTCATATACGACCGGTGCTTGCAATGGATGCGACACAGTTGAAGGGTGAGATAATCGGCATCATATTCACCGCGATGGGCCTCGACGATTCCGACGATATTTATCCAGTTGCTTTTGGCTTTGCTCTGAAAGAAAATGTTGCTAGATGGACTTGGTTTTTGGAGAAATTGCAGGTTGCGATAGGCGCATTGGAGAATCTTCTCCTTGTTACGGATAAGGGTAAGAGTATTAGTCCGGCTGTGAAAGAAGTATATCCCGATGTTCCACACATAAATTGCTATTTTCATTTGAAGAACAATCTAGGTAATCCATGCAAAGGTAGAAGTTACGTGAGGGATGTGTTATGGCATGCAACCTACTCTTACAAGAAGGAAGAGTGCTCACAATTGTTAGATAGTCTGGCCACAATTTGTTCAAAGATGCATGTGGCGCTATTGAAGCTTGGAAAGGAAAAGTGGTCCCGTGCTTGGAAAGGAAAAGTGGTCCTGTGCCTTCTGTCCCTAAAAAAGATGGACTATAATGACCACCGGCATCGCCGAGTCACTGAATAGAGTAATATTACCAGCTCGGAAGCTTCCAATAACGGCGGTACATGAGTTTCTTAGAGGGCTGTTATAGAGATGGTTTATGACGGGTGTCGAGTCCGTCAGTAATTTAAATATCCTATAAACAACAAATTGATTGTAGTAAACAAGGTCGAATCCACAGAGAATGGTTATCAATTATGTATTGTATACTGACCAAGTAATGTAAATGAGGGTTTGAAAAGTGGATTTGAACTGAATGCTAAAAACGCAAAATATTAACAATCAAATATATTAAAAGACCCAGCTACTAATCATTTAATTAATGTGTCGATCATTGATTGAAAAGATATCTCTATCGATTTTAATAACCACAGTTATAGTTATTGACAACGTGCCTAACAACCAATCTTTTCCTTAGTTATTAGACTGACCGGGTATGACCCTTCGAATCAATCACTAATCTAACACGTAGATTGCATTATAAACTAGAAAAGACCTGCGATCATAGCCAATGAATCAGTACGACAGTTCTTGAACTATGATTGTGGAACCTCAACACTACCTAGGTCAGATTAATTACGAATTATCTAACATGCAGTGTATTAGCCTACTCAATTAACCAATCGCGCGCTTAATCAATTAATCAAATAAAACTAACATGACCTTAGCTATGGGCACAGAGTGACCTTAACTATGGGCACAGAGACTACACAAATATTAAAAGATAAAGCAACGAAGTAAAGATCTCACAGCACGAATTAATTAAACTGATCGTTTAGCTGGGTAGACTAGTTTAGCACCACATGGATGCTGTCAACATCATCGTCTATATTCTGAATTAAACGTACAAAAAGAAGAGAAACAGAGTGTTTTTATTGAAAACTAAAACTAAAACTCCCTAATTCTGATCATTCAGAGTAAATATATACTCTGTTATAAAACTAAAACTCATTAAAAATCTCCTCAGAATCCTTATTTAAAAGTTCTAAATTCAAAATATAAAAATCCTTAATCCTATCAGTTTATTTCTAAATAAGTATTCAGATGAAAATTGCTGACTTTGACTCTGCTTTGGCAATTGTTGTCAAATATCTTTCAAAAATCTTCATATTTGTATAATTGTCTCCAATCTGTCCAAAATTACAAAAATAGGCAAATTAATAGCAAATCTTCAATAAGGTCTAAAAATAATAAACAAAATAGTGCAGGAATAATGTTAATTTCATGCTTAATCAAATTCCCCCACACTATCTTATACTTGCCATCAAGTATGCCCATGACCAATGTTTAAAAGAAGACTCAATCGGTCTCACAAAACTGCTGCCAAAAAGGAATTAACCATGTTCAACTGTGCCCATAGTAAAAGTTTACATCACTCAAAATAATAAAAAATTAAAAGAAAAGAAAGTTGTCATCAAATTAAGCACGCATATTTAAATTTCATCTTTAAATTAGAGCAGATGCAAGGAGAACAAACGATAATTCGCATAAGAATTCACTACACCAGTACCATAAGCAAATAAGAAAAACAGTCAGCTTTCTTCACAGTTTAAGCAGCAAATAATAATACAAAACCAATTCTAATAGCCACTGGTCAGGTCTCTGTTTTTATTTATTTATTTATTTATTTATTTGACCCTAAACAACTAGCGAGACATTTCAAATCAATACTTCCAGTTATTTCTAGGTTTAAAAAGCCCCAAAAAGGTACTCAACCCTCTCCAATCACTAGCTTCTCCATACATAAGCCACTTAAGAAGAATAAGTGCCGTGTCACCTATTCCGGCTAGCAAAGGAGAATAGAAAAACTAAAAATGCGTGACTTTGGTCGGACTGAATTCGGCCCATAAAGGGGACAACCCTCCTATCATCAGTGGCTCCATACATACAAAAACTTAAGGGGAATTAATGCCAATCCACTAATCCCAACTGACGATATTGAGTCACATGATCAATGTCTAATTTTATTTTTCCTCTTTTTTTGTTTTCTCTTTTTTTTTCTTCTTTTTTTTTCCTTTTTTTTTCCAACTATACTGCGTACTAACTAACTGCCTTCTCTTTTCACAAGTATCCTAGCATTGGTGAATTCTAAATTAAATTATCATAAGCTCTAAAAGCATCTGCTAGTATCTTATGCACACACAAAAATTCAGTCTCATATATTACACAACTCCTAAATCAGTCTAAAAATTCATTATTAAGAGTGAATCAACAAAAAGGCACAAAAATAATTCATCCTAATGACAATAGTAAAGAAGTACCAAAGACTTGGAAAACAACACTAAAAAGAAAAAATTAAAATCCTAAAAGAAATAACCTAAAAATCCTAAAAGAGAAAAAAAAAAATCTAAACAACCTAAAAAGAAAACTAAAAAACAAAGAAGCAAAATATCCTCCCCCACACTTAGCAATTACATTGTCCCAATGTATAAGTCATTTCAGTAAAACCAAAAAAAAGGTAGACAGATACTTCCCTGAATACTGTGGAGGTAGGAGCTGTGGGCATAGGCTGGCGAACATAACTTCGAATTTCATCCGATAGCCATTGCAGTATTATACCGAAGCCAATCTGATATTCCAACCCGAAACCCTTTGTAATATAACTTCAAATTCGGCACCTGCACAACAAAGGGTAGTCGTGACTTAGTTACGGGCATAGATAAAATTGGACTGGTACTTACCGGATGTTTCAACGTGTCCTGTTCATACGTGTCTCCATCCTCAACCTTGTTGAAAGTTTCAAAACTATCTTTTTCTTCAATGCCCCTCTTGTCTCTTCAAGTATCCCTAGAAATTGAAGTTTAATTTCTAGGAATTTTGGATTTTCCAGTACAACATGATCATCAGTTTTGTCATCGATCTCCTTTTCCAACTTACCCCCTTCGCTGTGGGCATGGTTCTTCCCCTGAGTTAGGGTTTCCACGTTAATCTCTTCTTTTAGCCCTTCGTTATGGGCACAGCGATAAGTTAGGGTTTCCTTGTCGTGGGCGCAACAATCGTCTGTCAATTCTTTTCCACTTCGTAAGGTAACCGAACTGATGTTTTCTGAATTGATCTCAATCTGCAATGGAGGTTCTGCCTGTGTCTCTAGCTTTTCCACATGAGTCGCAAGTTGGCTCATTTGCTTTTCCAAGTTTTGAATGGTAGCTCTTGTTTCTTGTTGAAATTTTTGAGTCTCCTGTTGAAATAAGAGCGTGTTAGTTTCCAATTGCTCAATAATATCAACTAAAGAGTTACCAGAATATTGGTCATTTTGATATTAGAGAACTGGTTCATTCAATTGATAGTTCATTGACCCATATCCTTGATTAGGGTAATTCGTCCATCCTTCATCACATGTGTTGTAGTAGAAATCATATATTTCTTGCTCTTCGTAAAACTCCGCTACATTAAAATGCTCCGTCGTATCATATTACCATGTTAGACATGCTTCAGTAGAGTGTCCAGGTGCAATGCAAATTCCAAACAGCCTTGGCTGTGGGCACGACTCTTGAGCTTTAACTGCAACCAAACGATATAAGGCAGTAGTTAACTCTTGAATCTGATTAGAAAGATCACTTACCTCATTTGTCGTTAGCTCTGGTTCTGAGTGCCATTCATCAAAGATCTTCAGGATACGTATTTTGATCTGACGCTATGGGCACAAGTAAGGCACGACTGAAAAAAAAATTGGTCATAAACAGAAAAAAAATTGATAAATACCGTTCTCCGGCAACGGCGCCAAAATTTGACGAGTGTCGAGTCCGTCAGTAATTTAAATATTCTGTAAACAACAAATTGATTGTAGTAAACAAGGTTGAATCCACAGAGAACGGTTATCAATTGTGTATTGAATACTGACCAAGTAATGTAAATGGGGGTTTGAAAAGTGGATTTGGACTGAATGCTAAAAACGCAAAATATTAACAATCAAATATATTAAAAGACCCAGCTACTAATCATTTAATTAATGCGTCGATCATTGATTGAAAAGATATCTCTATCGATTTTAATAACCACAGTTATAGTTATTGACAACGTGCCTAACAACCAATCTTTTCCTTAGTTATTAGACTGATCGGGTACGACCCTTCGAATCAATCACTAATCTAATACGTAGATTGCATTATAAACTAGAAAAGACCTGCGATCATAGCCAATGAATCAGTACGACAGTTCTTGAACTATGATTGTGGAACCTCAACACTACCTAGGTCAGATTAATTACGAATTATCTAACTGCAGTGTATTAGCCTACTCAATTAACCAATCGCGCGCTTAATCAATTAATCAAATAAAACTAACATGACCTTAGCTATGGGCATAGAGTAACTTTAACTATGGGCACAGAGACTACACAAATATTAAAAGATAAAGCAACGAAGCAAAGTTCTCACAACATGAATTAATTAAACTGATCGTTTAGCTGGGTAGACTAGTTTAGCACCACATGGATGCTGTCAACATTATCGTCTATATTCTAAATTAAACGTACAAAAAGAATAGAAACAGAGTGTTTTTATTGAAAACTAAAACTAAAACTCCCTAATTTTGATCCTTCAGAGTAAATATATACTCTGTTACAAAACTGAAACTCATTAAAAATCTCTCAGAATCCTTATTTAAAAGTTCTAAATTCAAAATATAAAAATCCTTAATCCTATCAGTTTATTTCTAAATAAGTATTCAGATGAAAATTGCTGACTTTGACTCTAATTTGGCAATTGTTGTCAATGATCCTAAAAAATCTTCATATTTGTATAATTGCCTCTAATCTGTCCAAAATTACAAAAATAGGCAAATTAATAGCAAATCTTCAATAAGGTCTAAAAATAATAAACAAAATAGTGCAGGAATAATGTTAATTTCATGCTTAATCAGTTTAGTACTAGGAGCTTAACGGTAGCCAAGCTTGATTCATCGACAATGGATGCCGTTAAGGCACATGTTGCACATTGGGAAAAACAAATTGTGAACTGCAATGTGTACCCAATTTAGGATAGCGTGAGGTATCAAGTGACAAATAAGGAGCTTATTGATGGCATCATAAATGTGGAGGAGAATTGTTGCACATGTCTTAGATGAGATTTGGATGGAGTATCTTGTATTCATGCAATGGCATATGCAAGGTTGGTTTTCTAGACAACAACAGATATCCTTATTATTGGTATGTTTATTAATATGGTTGTACTTACTAGGTGAGTATTATCTCCTCAGGTTTTCACATGTATCCATTAGCCACTTGTGTAATCCATACTTCAGTAAGGAGTTCCTTCAGGGAGCTTATTCGCGTCCTATAATATCGTTGCCTGATGAGGGAGCATGGTTGGAAGCTGATGCTACTGCGAGGACTGTAGTATTGCCAATGGTAATGGAGAAACAAGCAGGTCGCCCAAAGGAAAAACGTATTCCTTCTGTAACTGAGTTCCATCGTAGAAAGAAATATGGAAATTGTGGTTTACTTGGTCATTCTCGGATAACCTGTAGGAATCCACCTTTGATTTGTGGTAATTTTTGAGTAACGGGTCATCGTATCGAGGATTGTCAAGGCCCTACAATGACTTGCGGCAAATGTGAAACTGAAGGGCATATGAGAGAAAATTGTCAAAATATGACGATTCGATCTTCCATTGGAAGTACATCTGCCCACGAAAGTGATGTCGGTGTGTCGTCAAAAACGCGTAGAGTAATGCACTGTAGACGTCGTGGTGGGGCGGGTCATACCGTTCGAACTTGTTTCGAGGTATGCAGCTCCGTCCCTAATACCGAACCAGTGGGCGAGGATCACGGAGGCTCTGAAATCAATTTGGAGAGGTCCTCACATATCGATGGAGATTAATATGAAGATATACATGATATTTAATCAATACATACAATTTCAAGTTTTAATTTCAATTTGTTGTTATCCTTGCTTACAATTGTATGGACTCGATAATTTGTTAAAGGAGTTTTTAGACTATTTTATTTCTTTAATGGACCAATGTTTGTTGGCAACTGCTTGACTTGAGTGTAGTTGGTAACACAACATGTGACAATGTTGTGTTTGTAGTTTGATATTAAGTTGACAGTGTGTAAATGCTTCTAATGGATGCCACCTGAGAAGCATTTACTACTGTCATCTTAAAAAATCTTATTTGGTGAAAATTAAGTTGGCAATGTGTAAATGCTTCTCAGGTGGCGTCCATTAAGCATTTACACACTGCCAACTTAAAAAATCTTGTTTGGTGGAAATTAAGTTGGCACTGTGTAAATGCTTCTCAAATGGCGTCCAAAAAATGGATGCCACCTGAGAAGCATTTACACACTGTCAACTTAAGGTGGAGATTAAGTTAGCAGTGTTAAATGCTTCTCAGGTGGCGTCTAAAAATTGATGCCACCTGAGAAGCATTTATACACTCTCAAATATAAAAATTCGTGTTTGATCAATAATAAGTTGGCAGTTTGTAAATGCTTCTCAGATGGCATCCTAAAATGGACGCCACCTGAGAAGCATTTACAAACTGCCAACTTAAAAAATCCTATTTTGATCAATAATAAGTTGGTAGTGTGTAATTACTCCTCAGGTGGTGTCCATTTTTTGACACCACCTGAGAAACATTTAAACACTGCCAACTTATATTTAGTTATAACCCATTGATGCACTTCGTCAGGGAAAAAAACATAAACAGTATCTCAAGTTACATAAAATAGTATATCAAAATGATATATAAGTTAAAGGAAAATTAATTAGTTGCAAACATCTTGTCAATTTCCTTAGGGTTAAACAAGTTCTCCATTTCACTGAACAACCCATGAACCAAAATACCAACTAATTACACCACTAAGGTGAACCTAACATGCCAAAAAAGCATGATCCTACCATAGAACAAAAGTTAATTTGATAGATCCTACACATACCCTAACAGAAACATAAAAACCAGCACATTCCAGCAGCCATTCATTTTACATACCAACTACTGCATGTTATAACTTTCGATATTATCATCCTTCTCAAGCCTACCAGTTTGAGCAATAGCATCAACAACATCTTGGAGATGTACGATTTCTTCTGTTGTTAGAGTAGTGACATCAGCTCCAGCTGCCTTCCCAAAATCTTTGTTTTCCACATTCACATTATCTTCTACAAGGATCACATGGTTAGAGACATCATTGTAGTATGAGTCACACCCATGGTTAGGTGAAGAATGAACATCATCACCTTTCTGACAGAAATCTTCACTAGCTGCTGCTAGATAGTCAATGGTTGAGCCGGTGGTTCAACACCTATATTCAGATGTGCTTCTATAACTGACAACCTTGTTGCACATGACTGTAATACATTCAGAATCTCAGCCTGTGTGTTCTTAATTTAACCTATATCATCTCGCAATCGTCCTCTCTTTCCTCCACTCTGCTCATTCATGTTGTCTGAATTATCACTCGATCTTGCATCTTGGTCATCATCAGCAACCCATATTTTTGGCTCCCCCCTTGATATAACTATTTTGTTATATGCACGTGCTCTCAAAGTTGTCCCTAGCCGTATGAGTTTGTTGTCATCCTTGATGGAACATCCGCAAGTTGACACAATGTCGTAATAGTCGATGGGAATACTATCTGCTTTGCACTAGTTAAGTGTCATTCCAAACTCTTATACATTATTACCCCGATATTCATCTTCTTAGCCCTGTTGATGCATAAAATCTTAAAAATATGGTCTTTCCGAAGTCTGATGTGCAGCCTAGGTGAGACCGCCCTACTCAAGAATACATTCCAAAAGGTTAGGTCACCACTAAGTTCACGATGATCGATCTTTTGTTCTCCTCCTCTTCATCTGCCTATTGGGTAATGACGCAGCTCCTCAGCAACTTCTGAAGACATATTCTATTCATAAATGTCATCAAGAGGGGGGAATCCTTGAAAATGCTCTTCTAGTCCAGTGGTCCCAAAAGAGTTATTAAGGGTCTCTGGATTGAATTGTACTATAACACCCTGTACTATAACACCCTTTTGCATGAAAGTCTCAAAGTTTATACCATGGTAGAATTCGTACACCATACTAGTGTTTATTTTAGTCTTTTTGCTGACAAGTTTAGACCAACCCACTCTTCAACCTGATTAGGAATATGTGTGTCCTCCAATTCCTCCACTGCAATGTGTTCTTCTTTAATTATCTTCAAGGTTTGAAGAAATCTCATCTTCACATCATTTGGTGGCCCCGATAGTCCCCCACCATTTTTGCCTCTACCTCTTACACGTTTTCTCTTATTATCGCTTTTCTTGACTCCGATATTTCCACCTTCATCATTTTCATTATTTGTAACTAACCTTTCTAATTTTTTGCACTTGGTGATCATCTGAACAATTGGTGTCTTCTTATTCCTATCTGCACCTACAATTAAAATGTTCTTTAAGATACAATGTTGTTTGTTCAAAAAAATTAAGTAGTGACTATACAATTTTCCAATGGGGTTATGAGCAAAGTACTTAATACCAAATAATCCAAGACAAAATCCCAAAAATTAGAAAGGTGTTCCTAATGAACAACATAACCTATAATTAAATAATTGAAACATAAAAACCTAATTAGTTTAGATAGAATAAGCGCCTTAAAGCATTTCAACCCTAAACACGACCATACCCTAGATAGTAACATAATTTATAAAGTAAAAACCATATCAACCAGGTAATTACCTCTCCGAGATCTTAAACCCTCTATTTCAGATAGTGAAGTGAAATAGAAGAGACAAAGCGTGGTCTGCGATTCGAAGACTTTGAATCTTTGATAGTTGAGTTACAACCGGCGACCAACACCATAAATGAGTTTGGTTTGATTTCAACTAATGTGCACAACGGTTAATGGCAAGTAATTTGAATTTCCTTACCCAAAACGGTGTAGTTTTATGTGTATCGAGGGAATCCACTAAAGTATGTTTGACGTGGCATATTGTACTTATGTTATCAGCTACTTGTTTTATTAGGGTGCATATGGTCAAAGTTGTTTGAAGTGGTGTCCTTATAAGTTGACACCAGGTTGTGCACATAAGTGAGCTTTGACACAATTAAACAACTTATGATGTCTTAATTTTGACAGTAATTCTATAATCACACTCTACAGTGTACTAATTGGTATGTTAAAGTTGGAGGTGATACTAAAATATTTCAATTAGGACGTATGCCTTTTTTGTTGAAACAAGAAAACCATCATAGTTTGACCTTAATTGACTACTGGCCAAAGATGTGTCAACCTTTGGTCGACCCATTATTGTTATTATAATAATGAAATAGAAAACAAATGCGAGTACCATACAAATTTTCCAAATACATATGTTAACAAAATATATGATTGGTTGAATTCATTTCTTTACTTCCATATACTATGCACTTCTACATAGTGTGGTTAAGGCAATTTTTTCAATTTTTGAAAATATTATTTTTACGTTTAAGATGTTTGTTTACATGTTACTAATTAGATCTAAATCGAAATTGGCTCAATATGCACCTTCCTTATATCTGGTGAAGGATGGTATTTTTTTTTTTTTATAAAGATATGTATCCACAATGTGAAGTTTGTGAAGGAATGGTGTGAAGGTTGTGAAGAATGTTTGTGAAGAGGGATTGTTTTTATGTGAAAGAGGTAAGGATATCTATGATGGAAACCAGGTCCAAATCAGGGTTTATTTTTAAAATGGAGATTTCAATTTCAGTTAGAATAAGTTTAGTTTTTATGTGAAGGAGAATTATTTTTTTTTTCTTTTAAGGTTTGTTTTTTTTTTAATGGAGATTTGAATTTCAGTTTGAATAAGTTTAGTTTTTAGTTTTTATGTGAAGGAGATTTATTTCAACGTGAAGAAGTATAGTTTTCATATCAAGCAGGTTTGGTTTTTGTTTGATGGTGATGGCAAATATTGGAGATACCTACACAACCTAGGTAAGTTATTTGGGGGCTTGAGGTAAGTTATTTGGGAAAATATGTAATTACCAAAAAACCTGAGGACTAATATGTAACGTACTAATACAAGGACCCTATTTGAACACCATTCGTGTAACTCATTTTCTCATTTAACCTAAAACCAGTCCCGTTAACAGAGAAACCTAAACGAACCATGAGTTCATCAGCAACTTCAAGTGGGGAAATAGAAGACAGAAGGTTCTATGAGTGGGTTTAGGACTGCGAGCTGTTCAGCTATGATGAGTATTTCTTCAGCGGTCATCACTGCAACTGTGGGAAAAAACCTAAACTATGTATCAAAGATGAAGGTGTCTATGAAGGTCGTTACTTTTGGATTTGTGGGAATGAGGTAAGTAAACTTAAACCCTAGAAAATAATTCATTTTAACAACATGTTGTTTTAAGTATTATCTTTGTGTATTGACAGGACTACAACTACAGTTACGATGTGTGGCAAGATGAGTAGATGAGCGCGCGATGGTCCAGATTATCAAAGAGATCCATGGTATGAAGAAAATCCCGGCGAAGATAACTAAGGTTGTTGACAGTGATGCATCAGGGGGAAAGTTGGAAGAAGGATGGTGGAAGAGATGGAGAATATAAGGGCTACTTTGAAATGGGTTTTCTGTGGGTTTGTTTGTCTTCTGATGATGGGTCTTCTGTATGTACGAATTTTTAAGTAGTGTTTCTGAGTTTTTTTTTGTTTAAGTTTGAAGTGTTGTTTCACTTGGAAGTTCCTGGGTACTTAGGAATATATGCTAGTCATTTTATATGTAAAGATTTTACTACCCTGGGTACATTTTAACATTTTTAAGCATCGAAAATGGTGTGTAAACAATCAATGTTATACTATATGTATAAATGTTACTACCCTGAGGGTAAGTGTTTGTGTTATCTATAAATTTGATCTATATTAGGTGGTGTGAATTTCATCTTCACACCACTTACATAACATATCATCCATAACATAGTATCATTGTTTACATGTTTGTTCAAATTGAGTGCTTTTCAAGTGATCTTTTAATTGTAGATACAACTTGCCGTAACTTTTTCGCAACTAATCATTATATAAAGGTTGTAGCTCAGCCAGAAAGCTACTTTTAGTCAAATTTGTAATAAGAGAGCAGAGTTTTAATACAACTATTACAAGTTTAAAGTCCTCTCAGTTTCATATGCATCAAGAAGCCATACTGTTCATTTGCTTTTTTAAGGCTTGGCTACTCAAATTACCTATAGGTTTTTATAGTGTAAGACAGTTTGACTGTAACCTCTAATTTCACAAAAATATAATGAAAATGCAGCTTGGCCAAAAGGACTACTTCATATATTGAAAAACACAACCATTGCTTAACTGCTTAGCACTAGTGATAAGCAGTTTTTCACCACCTAGGAAGCATATGCTTTCTAATTCTAATCTAAGAAATCCAACATCCATATTATATACCTAATCCAAAGTCCATATTACATAGCTAATCCAATATCCATATAATATAGATAATCATTTCTTCCTAAACAAAAGTTAACCGCAATAATATGTACACAGAATCCAAAATATACATAGTTCAGGGGAAGGCGTTATTAAATATTGTACGAACTATATCATGACGCGGAAGTTTAGCCAGGTGGAGTCTCTCTTAGATAAACTCCAACATCTCCTCCCCAAAGCAATATCTTGCATAAACTTACAAACATATGGTCCACACGAGTTCCTACACATGTGAAAATTTTAAAACACAGTTAAACATAGATATACTACATGGTTCATATTCTATTTTCCAAATGAATAGTCTAAATCTCCACTTACGAGTCACGTTGTGTGGGTATCAGTTCATCATGTGCATACTGTACTGACCAAATGTCACCCTTCGAACCTGACCTTACACCTCATGCTTTATAGCACCCCCATTCTTTCAACAATCTAGGAATGATGTAAGAAATGCAAGCGCATTTATCGGCAAAGTTGTATCCTTATTTCTGTCAGCCATAGGATCAATCATAATTACCTCTCTGCACATAAGTCTAACAATACAGCAACCCAATGAGTTTCCCACATGTTTGTCGGAAAAGTAACCTACACACAGATTCATTTTGACATTTCAAAATATAACCACAATTATAAAAGGACAAAAACTTACAAATGCAATATGAAATACACTCACATATGACAGATTTTCCCAGGGGGAAATACATCCTCATCCTTGCCTTCTCCCATAACAACACTCTTCAAATAGTTGTCGACGTAGCAGGATGCTAGCCCGTGTCTAGACTTCAAACAATTATCAAAAACACCCGATAGTCTAAGGAAGAAGGTACTTCCAATAACACCAACATAATCGCAAATGTCTGTGTAATTCACGCTTGAACGCTATGACAAACATGTTTATATCATCACCCTTAAACCATTCAAACACGTCTAACAATTCTTGCAAACAATTTGGATTAATGTCTATGCTCTCAGTAATAGACCTCCTACAATTGGTTTTAGGAGGAAGCGAAGTTAAACTAATTTTAAACTACACCAGCAGGGAACAAACTAAAATATAATTACTAATAATTAATTAAACTAATTAACTTACTTCAAAGTATTTATATCGCTCAAATAATCTGCCAACAAAGTCGGTTCAGGCACATGTGATCGGTCCCTGGCACGAACAAGCAGTGGAATAACATTCCCGATAAGATCTTCTAACAATGATTCCTAGACTAGTACATTATTGGCCGACCACTCGTAAGCAGACTTCTTTACTTTTGGAGCAATTTTTTTACCAATTACCAAGCAATCCTCATCTTGATTAGGCAACTGCATAACTTTCTTTCTCTTTCTTGTGACTCTGCCAGGGGATGCCAATTCAATCAATTTTTTTCCAACAATATTCTTCCTACCACTTCTGGTGTATGGAGATTTTCTATACACGGACTTCTTCCCCAACCTATCACTTCTTCTTGGACTTTGACCCTGAAATTAAATAGTAATAAAATTATGCCCAAATTATTGCATATGAGTAAGGATTTATAAACACTTCACAGGGCTTAATGAAGTTATACCTTAGAAATACTAAGATTCTTCCGCGCTCTGTGAGCTATTTTGTGTCCAACATTATCGAAATTCCCATCAACTGATTCTGACACTTCTGCTTTTTCCATTGTAACGTGTTTCATTTCCCTTTTGTCTACACTGTGTTGTCCGTCTTCCTCATTTTGCCTAAATTCCTCCACATCATCCTTTTGATCATCTGCAACATAATCATCATTGTGATCTTGATCAGCATCCTCCTCTTTTCCAGACTCCTTCTTTTCAACCTCTTTCTCTTCACTCATGTTATCTGGACGCTAAAGTCCCTCACAACCTACTTCTTCAGACTCTTCCTTATGGCTCTATTGTCCACCTATAACATGAGGAACATTGACACCATAAGTTTTCCTCTTTGCAACACTTTCATTCAAATCCAACAATCTAGCAAGCCCTTGCATCCCTCCTGCAACAAACTGTACTTCTTTGTCAGCACCAATATTACTATCAATTCCAACATCTGGCCTATCTTCTACACCCTCATGCTTGCTCATTTCCACTATAACCTTATTGCGCATTCCACTTGTATTGTCCCCAATTGCAGGTGCTTCAGATACACCAATGTCTTTCCCAACCTCATCAAGTCTATCTTGAAATAAAGTGTATGAAGATGCTACAAATCCAGCATTTTCCTCCAACCGTTGCAATCTAAACTTATTATCAACTTCATTGGCCAACTGAATCCTTCGAAACTCGTCCTGTTGTTCATTCCATTCCCTTTATAGCTTCCATTTCTCATCATGTTCCCTCTTTCACTCTAGAACTTGATTTCATCGCTTTTCCTCCACTTCCTTCCATTTCAACATCTCATCCATAGTAGTAATCTGCTCATTTCCAACCTATTTATTTTTTCAAAACACAAT
The DNA here is from genome assembly GCA_031304145.1 of Cardiospermum halicacabum. Lineage (NCBI taxonomy): Eukaryota > Viridiplantae > Streptophyta > Magnoliopsida > Sapindales > Sapindaceae > Cardiospermum > Cardiospermum halicacabum. The sequence continues at coordinate 18,669,632 of CM062392.1, forward strand.
TTAATATAATAAGCATGCATACAACAAGCCTATTAAGAAAACTCTAAAACTTATAAATCACAATTCATTTAATCATGTTACCTGTCCACCACCATAATTAGGTGTTGATGTTGATGATTTCCGGCCTCGTTCTGTATCGATGTTGGAAGAGGGCATTGGTCCATCATCTAACATCTGATCGACCAAAGGCTCCTAATCACTCTCAGGTTCTTCTTCTACAACCTCCTCCCCCAATTTATTTGGATCAATAACCATATCTGCATTTGCCAAGAAGTGCTTCAAATACCAAATTTCCTTCTTATCAGGAAATGGTTTTAGTGTATGATTACCCCTCACCTATCAGAAGTCAAACGTGAACAAACTACCCTAATACAATTACTGAAATAATTACAAAATCAGACTTCCATTCATATGTTACCTTCAAAGAATCATCAAAATCCTTCCAACCAATATCATCTAATGACCATCTCAGACACCTTGGTTTAAGTAGAGGAATTCTGTTCAATTCCCTAGCCTTCGAAATTTTCCTCATATGAGGGAAAGCTTCAACCAGCCACCACTGAAATAAAAAAAAATCAATTAACTTTCAAATATAGAGTACAACCTAATTGTAATAGAACCAGCAAAAAAATACCATAGATGCGAATAAGCATCATCTTCCTGTCCTTCCTATTTTAGGATATTCTAAAACCTCTCGCGTCATCAATTTCTTTAGCTGAGATCGTGTATTTGAAAATACATATGTGCCCAATGCAAATCTTTGAAAACGATACATATCTTCCACCAATATCCATAATATATTCAAAACTACCCTGCTCTCCCCATACCCAAGCAACACAACATGCACTGTGACTACCAATATCAACCTTTTAGCATCAACTAAATTCAATCTTCTCCTTCCCAACATTTTCAGAACATCAATAATGTAGACACTTCCCTGTCTCAAAGGCTAGAATCTCCTACATATATTATCTCTTTTTAGTACTTTATTGTCCAACTTTAGATCTGACTTTCGAATCTTGCTAATTCTCAAAACGGTTACTAGTGCAAACTCATGCTTCCCGAATCGGTGAAGAGATCCATCAACGTTAAACCACATTTCATCAATAGGCTGATTATGCAAAACTACTTCCACTGCAAGCACCCTTAACACTAATTTCCCTTTGAATAGGGTCTTTAAATCCCAATCGCTCCACCAGTTCAAAAAACTGCCGAAAGGGAGACTTCTTGATGAAGGTTTGCAGCTTATACCTACGAACCAGTCCATTGAGAAGGTCTACAAGCTCATTAAACCTACAAATGTTGTTTATCTTCTGCTTGGTTATAACTTTAGGCGTGTCCCACTGATAAGTAACTTCGATATCCCCTAATAGCAATTAACAAACAAAAGCAAAGAATCTCATAATAATATATAACGAGCACTAAATCACTTACATTGAATTATTCAAATTAAATGGGTATAACTAACCTGTTCCTCACCCATCTACACGTGATAAGATTATTGAAACATCTACAACAATATCATCATTTTAATATCAAATTCAGTACACTTCCATCACCAAACACTCTTAGAATTTCCTGTGTTAAAATTTTCTCACTCCAGAACCTATACACCATGTTAAAAAATAATAAAAACCAATCATAAAGACAATCAACCCGTCCACCTATCTATCTACTCTACTGTAGATAAATTTCATTAATAATACCACGAGGCCACACAGATGATGCTAACAAACATAACACCACCTCATACACTTTTACTTGTGCATCAATTAAAGACATTGACAGTATTTCTGGTGGAGTTCAACTTTTATCCACCACATCAGACACCATTGCAAAATATTTTTTCACTGACATAAGAATACATAACATATGCATGGCTCATTGTTCCAATTTTCTCGTTAAAATTAAAGTTAAATAGATAATTTCAACTCCACCTAACACACAAACCAGTAAAGTAAATAAAATTTAGTCATATGTGTTTCACGTGGATTTCAAAATATTAAAACTATCTATGACTCATATTTAACATGAATACGCTTTTTCAACACCACCTAATCCACACTCCATTTCATCTATGTACTACATTCATATGAAACAACTTTGTATGTAAAGCCTATAGATACCAACACAACCACAAACACTTTCAATTGCCAGAAACATATCATTCTTTATTTAACTTTAAACAAAGATTCACATCCTACTCACCACAAAAAAGACAAGTCATTTTACCAAATGAGATATAATTAAAATTTCTAAATGAGGTTAGCTTAAGAATATTGGTTCATAAAAAGGAAATGAACTTTTGATTGCTTTAAAAATTTAATACAAAGTTTAAGGCCCATTTGTTTAAGTGAATGTTTCAAAGCTTCATTTTATATATTTTTCCCTTATTTTATTTATTTTCTGGAATGTTGGTTTATATGCTAATGCAATAAATAACCGATGCCAAAAACATTCTCTTATAATATTCTGCATAAAAGTCGAATCATTAAAATTAAATTTTAAGATAGGAACGAGTAGCTATTACATAAACCATGACGAGTAGGATACTATCAGAGGTATGAACACAACGAGCCACTCACCTATAATATGATGATTCCCATGCATCAAATTCATCCAATTTCTGATTTACTTTTCGGTTGCCTTAATATTTGAATTATTTTGCATACAATGATACTCCCTGTGAGTTTACTGTGGTTTAATGCAACTGCCTCGAAAATCCTATCCATTGTTTTCCCAAAAACTCGTAATAAGTTAACAGTGAAAGTAACCTTCCGGTTAAAAAAATTGACTCAAATGTGTAACAACACATCAGTAACCTCCAGTTCCCCATCCATCAGCTTCTCTTCCACTGTAAATTGATTTGATCGCTTGAATTCTCGGACATGGTTGGTTGCTCACCTTCAGGTTTAGCTCAGAGTAAATGAAGATCATCTGTTGGTAGAATTACCATCACTAGATTGTATGTCAGGAATCTTAGAAGTAGATGGAGTTTGTGGTCTCAGTGTACAAACATCAGGCATTATTAAATCAGAGTCCAGTATACCATCAGCACCCCAATCAACACCTGCTATGGTTGAAATCAAGGATTAAACAATATGATTCAAACAAGATAAATTGGGAGAAGGAAGAAAACAGGTACTAGATGAACAATACCGTCAGTCTTCCAAATGTCCGTGATACTGATATCAGCAGCATCAGAGAGAAGCCAATAATCCGAATCATTCTGGAACAGGAAGAATACATGTTAGCAAAGCAAATTTCGAACTAGAGGAAAAATAATGCACCACCACCATATGTATAATAAGATTTATTAAGTCATTGGTATAGCAAAACAACTACTCAGCATGTCAGATGTTATCTTAACAAGATTTGAATGACAGTTAATCAGAAAAATGGACATTTTGATAGATGGAATGGTCCACTTAATTTTTCTATGCTCACTAATCTAAGAGGTTATGACAAATATAAGCAGTTTTCACTCAACTTTAGCAAGAAAAAGGAAGACTTCAAATCAAAGCTATGCTTCACACCAAAGCCTCAGATTCAAAGCCATGCAATGAATCAAACTTACATCAGCATCCGAAGGGACGATTCTCGTCATTCCCCCAGCACTCTCATGAGAAGAAACAAGATCAGAACACATTTGCAAAGCTTCCTGTGACTGGGGTTGATTTTCCCTTGCACTACCATCCATGGTAGCCATGGCCTTCTGGCTATCCTTGAAACCAGAACTTGAAGGTTGTGACATGATCACTGGTGGCTCAGGATTATTTGCTTCTTCAAACTTCTCAAATTGACTGCAAAACCACAAAATGAAAACTTAAATTGGAGATTTTAGTAATAAAGAACCATTAAGGATCTCAATTTACAAATCATCTGAGACAATAATAAAAGCGATTGGATATCCAGAGCAAAAGATGGGCCATTATAGTGCATAAATGGAACTTCAGGAAGAAAAAGTACCTCACAAGGTAAACATCAATAGGGCCCATCGAGCTCCTAAGGATTATCCGGTATCTCCTTTGTGAACCATCAACAGCCTATTGCATGCAGGAGCAATGGGATAAACATCAAGAACATAAATGAAATATACACTCTCAAGATTTACAGTCATCTGCTTACATCATCAGGATCTGGAACTTCAAGAGTAGTTCCATGTGGAGCTTTAATTGCTATTAGAGTTTCATTCTGCCAAAATCATGCCCAGGAAGTCAGTTTATATATGGTGAATTATCCTTTAGATCATTATGGAAGTATTGAAAATTCTAAAAGTAAATGGCTCAAACCTAACCTGGAAACAAGGGATGTTCTTGATATCTTCTTCAGAGACAAAAAGCCACCTGAAATAGTTACATAGAATATTAAATAATTATAGCAAGAACAGTCAAATTAATTGAAAGGATTAGAGAACAGTAGGAGAGAAAAAAAACTTACTTATGATTGCTTTCATCTTCACTCAAATCCCTCAATCTTTCCTGCATCTCTCTGCATCAATTATGGAGCTATGAGTATTTTTCTAAAGCTTTGAAAATATCTTAGTTATTGCTAATGGGCACAGAAAACCTTATTTGATCATCTAGCCTGCGTTCTTCAAGAGAAAGGTTTTCAATTTCTACCTGAAATAGAAAACAATAAATAAATAAACTTATCTCAAAGAGACGCTGAAACTGACAAACAAATGAAGAGTATAAACTAAAGATTGTCAGTCATTCTCAGACAAAGGGCACTTCAACATTCTAATTATAATACTATAATTAAAACAAGTAGGGATCATCTTGTCTGCATAATGATACACCAACATTTTCATTAGCAAACCTGTAATAAAGAGGCATCACCATCCACCTCCCCCGGCACAGAATTATCGAGCCCCCTGGAAAAATCGTGTCATAAATAAAAAATTAAGATAGAAGCAAAAGGAACACCAAAAACTAAAAAATATAACAAGACTTACTTCCAATGTATTCTGTTCTTTAGTTTCTTCTCAATCAGACCAATTCCTTCCAAAACATTTGTTATGTCATATATCCGTCTCTTTTGCACCTGTTTCAATTCAGAAAAGAAAAAGCATTGGTTAGTAGTTTGAATCATGCCACATGTTTGGTTCAGTTAGGTAGACGATCACCTCTAAAGTTTCTGCAGCTTTGTTCAAATCAAGCATACCATCTTCAGCATGCTTAATTAGATTGATAAATTTTTTTGTCAAAAGCCCTGAAAAGTTTGGTCAAATTATTCTCAATACTCAAGCTTTAGGAGCATTCAGCACTAAATTCACAAAATAAAGCCTCAAAGTTGTCAAGAAATTGAGGAAATTACCTAAGGAACTGTCATAACGACAGTTGCCAGCGGGTGTAAATGTAGAAGGTGAACCTGCAAGTTAGTACCAAACACTTAAATTGCCTGACCTTGAAAGCTAAGCAGAGAGCAATAAATTCTCATTAAATTCAATTACAATTTGTTGAAACACGTTTTAACTTAAAAGATAAAAAGATTAAATCAGTGAACTATAAAGACAAAAGGATTAAATCAGTCATAAGCAGAACAACAGAATCAATAAGATAATTAGCAAGTCTCTCTCACCAGCATTTGATCCTGGTGTTTGAGGCATAGACCTATTGCCTTTTGTTCCTCTTGAACGGCTGTTATTCCTCCCTCCTTTAGCAGATACTGGAGTCTGGAAGGGAGAGTTTGATATGTTGACTAACCCAAGACTGCTACCCAACTCACTTGATTGAGTTTCATAATCATCCAATCCATTCTTCCGCTTTAATAGCTGAGCAAATGCAGACAAAAATTGTGAAAAACAAAAGTAGAACAAATAATACTATAAACAGTATAATATAATGTTTTACAAATTCAACTCAAAAGTTATTTTAAAGTTACACATTATCAAAATCAAGAACAAGAATATTATAAACCTACTCATTGTCCATCAATATATCAATCTACTTTTCATATGGACAAGACAATCAATATTACAATCTTATAAGTCCTCCAATTACTCATCCAGCCAGTTCAAAACAAACAAATTTTCACCTCATAAAAATTCGTAGAAATTGAAGTTCAATTTGGGACAGAAAGTGTAATTGAGAGCATGAAATCGCAGAGAAGTAAATTAAGCAAAATTAAATCTAACTATCAGTGAACAAAGTATTACTAAAAACAAATTCAAGAAGAAAAAGAGTGGGAAAAAAAAAAAAACAAACAAACAAACAAAAGAACTGACCGGAGATCTGACAATAAGAGCATCAGGTGCTTGATCGGAGGCTGAACGAGCAGTGGCGGGAGAAGAGAAGTGGTGGTAATCATCAGATGGCAAAAAAGGAGGTTTAGTAGTAACAAAAGCTAGATGTCGTCTGATTGGAGGTACAATCGGAGCAGAAGTGGACGGCGGCTGCGGTGCCGCCGTGGAGCGAGTGGAGGCTCGAGCAGCACCGGTCATTGCGCGATGAAGAGTGGAGAGAGATGAGAATGGAAGATCTAAAGATAAATGGCGGTGAGGTGTTAGTGGGGGCTGAGGAGGAGAGCAGAAAACGAGGGAACGAGGGAGGGAATTTTGGTTCAGATAGATGTGGAGGGAAGTTTTGCCTAACTTTTTTATTTTTTATTTTTCCTTTTATATTTCCTAAATTTTTTCTTTTATTTTCTAATTGTTATTAAATAAAGTTATTTCAAAAAAAAATGTAATTAAATAAAATTTATTTATTTTTACCTATTTTGAATGGAAGAAATTTATTTTTATTTTATTTGTTTTTTAATATTTAATTTAAAATAAAGTACAATTACAATTTTCATATTTTATTTTTTCTAAAATTGGAATTTGTTAGGATTTTTATTAAAAATATATTATATATACAATTTAAAAGTTTTAATTATTTAGGAGAAATATAATAAAAAATATTTTAAAATTTTTTAGGACAAAATATATATTTAAAAATAAAAATATTTTTTTTACAAATTTTGTTATAAATCAATAAATATAAAAGTCAAAATAAATAAATATTACATATTATAATATTTATTACATTATAATATATATATATATATGTTACTCAATAATTTTTATGTATTATATAATATTTAAGTTGATATATATAAAATAAATTATTATTAATTTTTTAAAATGAATTTATTATTAATTTAAGAATATAAATACTGTGGAAATAAATTAATGACAAAATATTATAGTATAATATTTTATATATATATTTTTTAAATTTAAGTGAATTGGTTTGAAAAAAATTCTAACCTAAAACCAAACCTGCATGAATAAAAATCATTAAAGTAGGTTTATTGAGTTTGGAAGTTTAAAGAAAGTCAAAATCCTTTAATGAAATTTTTAATATCCAATTATGGGTATGAAAAAAAAAACAAAAATAAAAAACAAAAATAAAAACCACATGTTCCTATTTTAATTTTTTATTTTTTCTCCACTTATTCTCACAAATTTTCAAAATTCCATCTTTGTTTTTTCACTATTACTGAAGTTAGTAAACCAAGTATGTTATTCAAATGTTTACACTACCGATCATCACATATTGACAAAGGATGAATTTTTTATTTTAACATTTAGAGTATTATTTGAAACTCAATATTGGAGATTTGTAATGATGTGGTGTTTGAATAAGCTGGAATTCTTTTAGTCCCCATAAGTTTTATGTGGTTGTTTATGGGTTGATAATTTGTTTATGTATTATTTTGATGCAGATTTTTTTTTTTTTTTTGAAAATTTTTATTTTAAAAAATAAAGAGTTTAAGTATATAATTGTAAATCTGTTTTTGAAAAGTAAATAAATTTCAAATTTTAATTTTTATTAATTCACATATTATGTAAATTGCAAAAATTTTATATACATATACTGAATTGTAATATATATATATATATATACTAAATTGTAATATATGCAAAAATTATAATACATAAACTGAATTTTTCAAAACACCGTTTACAAATTTGTAAATTGCAAAAATTTAAAGGTATTTTGAAAAATTCAATGTATGAAGTAAAAACAAAATTTTTAAAAATTTGTTTTATATATTTTAAAAATAGAACTATAATTAAAGTTTAAACAGTTTATTTAAAAAAAATTTCACCTTTTTTTTAAATTCATAAAATAGTATTACTTGAGAGTTCGCCATTTTGTGATTCTAACATTCCTAAATTATGGTTTTCATGTTTATTTTTTTTATTTAATAATTCATTTTTCACACTTGCGACTACAATTTAACATTGTGATTTATTTTGAGTTTGATATAATAATACTATCTTTTCACAAGAAAACATATAAGTAAGGTCAATTATCATTTTTTTTAAAGGCTGTTTCTATATTAAAAAAAAAAATAATAATAATAATAATAATAATAATAATAATAATAAATCTTTTAGTTTCCTATTAGTGAAGTTGTAGTTTTTATAATGGTGTGTTGATGGGATGAGTTTAGAGTTATTTTAATTTTTATAAATTGTGGTGGTTGTTTATTTGTTGATTATCAATTTTTATTATTTTTCTTTTGATGTTTGTATAATTTTTTTAACAAAAAAAATGAATAACATTTTTACATCGTAGCCATGTGAAACTATAGCACAAATCGAGTACGAGTAAGTGGTTGAGTGATGAAACCAATTTGAAGTTTGACTTGTAAAAAATAAATAAGTTACCATTTGGAACTTTAGGATAGCGGTAGGGTGTCTGCTACAAGCACTCTCTCGCAAGTTAGATATGGTATAAAATGAAAGTAAGAGAAATCAAATGAAGGAACAACTTCCTAACGTTCCAAGTGGATGGATATTATAAAACTTAAATGATGAATCAAAGAGTTTGAGTAGAAATGTGAATAAGTGACTAGAGTCATCATAACAAAAAATGATCCTAAGAGACCGGTAGAGTTACTTGAGAGCAGCGAGTAATGATTTTGGTAGAGATTTGCTAAGTAAAGATCAAATGTAAAAAAATAGTGGAAGGAATCTTATTTATAAGAGTACGAGACAGCCATTGGTAGGTTAGCTTTAAATTCTTGCTGAAGGATCTTTAAGAAATTCGGGATTCTTTCTAACTTTAATATGGGGCTAGAATGTTAAAAATAATATCATTATTCACTTGTAGTTGATTGAAATTTGAATCTAGAAATTTGAAATTAAAAAAAAAAATGTTCTTATTTTGTAAAAAATGAATCGTTTCAAATTTGGGCCACTGTTAGTTTCTGAAGCAAACTATATGAGATGGTTGAGTGATTGTGCAACAATATTCAAATCCAAAATTCTATTTGGGACCGCAGACACAAAAAAATGAAACAATTGAGTAATAGATAAATCATGCTTTTATTATAATTAGAAATCATTTAAGTGATAACTAGCAAAATCAATATATGATGTCATGGATCCTGCAAATCTATGACAAGAAAGTCAGAGTATTCAGTTAACTGAAACTGAACTTAAGTTTCAGTGTATGGTTAACCATGCTTCAAAATATGTAAATCGAAAATCTCCAAATTTAAATTGATTAGCCGAAAACCAAAATCAAAATTTACGGTTCACGTTCAGTTAAGCCAAAATCGAATAAATTAACTGAAAACTAAATATGAAAGGAGAAAAAGAAAAAAAAAAACTAAATACTAAATTTCAGTTATTAATTTGATTTTCAATCAACAGAAAAATTCCAATATTAAAACTAAAAACCAAACCAATTTTTTTTGTTAAACGAGCCAAATTAACCAAAAATTGAAAAAATATACATATTTTTAGTTGACCGAACCATTTTTTTTTTCCAATGTTTGGATCAACAAAAACCGAAAACTGCTCTTCCCTAATGGCAGGCACTAAAATCCAGATATAATTATCAATCCGAAATCATCATTCTTGAAACTCGGTATGACTGGAACAATTTGAGATTTCAAGATTTTAAAAGTGTGAGTGAACACAACTCAGCAATGTACTTAATTGTGAACAAATTGAAAATATGGGGGAAACAAAAATTGATAAAGAAATGTTAGAGAAAATATTTATCATTTTCCATCATTCTCAAACGATATTACAACTGCAAAACCGAGAAAGAAATTTTCAAAAATATGATGATTTGATTACCATTTTAGATATGGTTAAAAAACACAATTGATTGTTATTGAAAAACAATGAAAGATGCCTCATTGGTACTGAAGCTTTCCCAGAAGTGAAAGCACATTATAATGAAAATTAAGGCCGTGATGAGGTCATGGTTATCGTGGTCGTAGTTGTGACCATGGTTCTAGACGTATAAATGATTATGGAAATTGACGTGGGAACAGTCATGGAAATAGATAAGGATATATAAGTGGTCAATGACAGAGTCGTAATTCGAGTAGAAATTATGGCACTTGTATAATGATCCAAATGTTCCCAGAAGTGAAATATTTACAATGCGAGTTCCAGTAAATGAAAAGAGATTTAGGAATAACCAAAGATCAATTGCGGTCCCTATTATAGATGTGGTTCTCCCACTTGTTATTCAAGGACTTTTCGTGTTCCCAAGCTTGTAGTTGAAACTTATTAGAAGTTAAAGCGTGAACAATAAAAAGAAAAGAAAAACGAAGTAAATGTGGTTGATGTTTACGGCAATGGTGATGTTAGTATTGTTGACATTTTCAAATCTGAAAAGTGCATACTTCTTCAAAGATCCAAATGGAAGGATTAATCACCTGTTTGGTGATGGAAATGTTAATTACAAGTGAATGTATTTTCCTTTTTTGATATGTAAATGGAATGGAATGTAATTTTGGTTTTAGATGGTAAAATATTTGTAAATAGTTATGAATATATATTACATTTTCGTTCAACTAATATTATGTTTTTCTTTATTAAAAGTTATGGATTTGAACGAAGAATTAGTTATATCTGGAGATATATGTTAGCCGATAGTGCCACAACTCATATTATTTAGGAAAACCAAAATATTTTGTGGAATTAATCCCAATTCAAGTTAAGGTGAATACCATATCAAGTCCAGTATATTTGATAAAATGCTCCGAACGAGTTTCGATCTTGTTACCAAATAACACCAAATTAAATCTAGAGAATGTATTATACTTTTACAAATCTATAATAAATTTACTAAGTTTTAGAGATATAAGAATGAATGCATATCCTATTGTTCATAACCAAAATGGATTAGGTGAATCATTAATAAAACGACTTTAGATAATGGTACGAAGTTTATTAATGCGCTTGAAATTGCCAATTTCTATTTGAGGATATGCTATGTTGCATGTTGTTGCACTGATTCAAATACACTGAATAGCTTAAACCAATATTCTCCATTACAGTTGGTATCTGGATATCCGTTCTAATGTCTAATATTTGTGAATATTTTGATTATGTACCTATTACCCCAAACCAGAGAAGAAAAGTGAGACCAGGAATATTTGTGGATTTTGACTCTCCATTAATTATTTAGATATTTGGAACCATTGACAGGAGATTTGTATACATCTTGATTCACTTACTATCATTTCGATGAAACTAATTTTCCATTACTTGGAAAATAAAATATTTATTCGGAAGAGAAACATAAATTAGCATGAAAAGTTCCCACTAGCGCATATGGATCCATGTACTCCATAATGTGAACAAGAAGTTCAAAGGATCCTATGTTTGTAAATGATAGTTAATCGAATGCAAATGCATTTAATGATACTTTGAGAATACTAAGTATTCTATAAAAGCTGCTAATGTACTAGAAATGGTAATTGTTCCAGAAAGACAATCTCAAAAGACAATATCAAATGAAATGTCAACGTTTGAGAAAATAATTCACAATATTGAAATGCGAAAACTTTTCATAGTAGAAATTTAATATTACAGGTGCCACCAACGAGGGAGTTTTGTAATAGTAGATTAATCAATTACAGTTTCTCGACTGCTTCATCAAAAACTTGCCAAAAAGAAGTAAAAAGAGTACATGCAAAATTTCTAATATATAATATATTTATTAATTATGTAGGTTTAAGCATTTAAACTTTCTTGCATTTTTTTTATTTTTATTAATTTATTGTTTTAATATTTATCAATTAATTTATATATTTTTATGTATACTGGCCAATTGATTATTAATTTTATAAGAGAAAAAATTATTACACTTTTATAATGTGGAAATAGTATACTGCTATACATACCTATATTTTTTGGATTTTGGTAGTCAGATTCGGTCAAACATGATTCTCATTCTATGAAGCAAATATCATGCCAACCATTATAGTTCTTCTCTCTTAGTTTTCTTATATTTATCTTGTGCCTAAAAATGAAGTAGAAAATGATAATCATTTATTAAACTGCATGTCGATCTTATCTCTATATCATAATTAACAAATAAACCAATAATATGATTATTGGGTGGATTTAACCCAAACCTTTTACTCGAATCAATTACCCACATTCTTCCACCTAGACAAGCTAATCCAAAACTCAAACCATACAAATAAAAATAAAAATATTGTGTTGTATTATTATTATTATTATTATTACATATTGTAATTACATAATTATAACTTCATCTATTATATTTATGGAGTTTTTATGTGTTCGCGGGCTGTCAAATTAAGTCGTTGAAGTGACCCATTTGGTCACTTCCAGAACCATTTACCTAACCCGACCCACTTCACTTAAACCCTATATATAAATAGTTGTTTTTCTTTTCTCAACCGCTTCATCAGACGCATTTGGTTCTCTTGTTTGTTCACGCTGCTTTACAAGGGTTTTAACATTTACTGTTATTTTTTGTGGTATTTTTAGTGATTTTCCTTTTTAAATTTGTATGTAACAGTCTTTGTGATGGATCTTCTACTCTAATCTAATCTAATCCTAGTAGTGAAACAACTGGAATTCAACGAATCCAACAAGGTCTACTCCAATAGTGGAGGGACCTTGGTGTATTTGTGTGGTTTTTGAATCTTTTAGTATAGATTTTATGTTAGGTTATTCATTTTTGTTATTAATTTACAACATGTGGTATTAGAGCAGTGGGTAAAACTTTTTTGAAAATTCTAAATTATTGATTTTGGTAAAAAACGATTTTGAAATTTATTGAAACCCTAGTTTTATGTGTTTATGAGTCTATTATTAAACTTTGAGTGATAGATACAGTCGCAGCTTCTAGTACAATTTTGAGATTTGGATCGTTGTCAGATTAGAGTCAAAAGGGGTTTTAACATGAAGACTAACGGGGTTCAAGATAGGTATCTGCATTTGTAACTTTTTTCTTACCTTTTAAATTAAGGCTAAGCCTTGATAAGATTGTTCGGTTATTGCTGATTCCAAGGCTGAGCCTTGAGGTGGGATATTGCTTATTACTATTGTCACGTCCATAAATGGAGTCAAATTAAAACTTATTTTGTTATTTGACTGATTTTGGAAATACTTTTGAATGGGGAAAATTTTTGAATTAAAAGAACTCTGGCGGGCTTATTTGTAATTCTACAGTGGTTAGGTGAAAACCTAGGTTATCACACCATCAATCATTCAGCCGCCAGACCGCTTTCTTCTTTTTTCTCTCAACTTGGAAAAAACTCAAATAGAAACTTACTTTACTGTTTCATTAAATCGCTATTCTATTAGACACTGCTTCATTGGTTTTGATACCAGTTTGAAAGTTTCCCTTCAACCTAATCTTCGAGTGTGAATGTAAGTTCATGTGTTCACGTTTGTATGGGTCTGCTCTTCATTGTCACTTATGTTCTCAAATTGTAAACCCTAATCTTCAAATTTCTAGTGTGGTTTGAGTCTATTATTGAATTAGGTTTATCCGATGTATAGGAGACGGAGTAGGAGAACGTCAATCGGAGTAGTCCTGCTATTGGATTAGCGTATTCGGTTAGTAGCCATGTTTAAGCCCTCACTTATGTCTGTTATAGTCTGTTCAGTGCTGCATTAACATTGACTAAACTTAATGTATGCTGAAATTTGAATCTGGACTCTGTAATATGTTTTATACTTTGAAATTGTCGTTCAACTTGCTGATAAATGACTATTATATAAACAGCTGCAATATCTACTGAATGCTGAAAGCTATACTCTGTTATAATCTGAAAACTAAGCCCTGTCTAAAGTATGATAGCGATAAGACCGACATGTCGTAGGGACATTAGATGTATACATCGATACATGAAAACGTACAGGCCTTGAATTCCTTCAAGATGTGACGACATCAACTTTATCTGGAACTTTGCTCAACCTTTCTGGGATCCGTGATCCATTTGTCTGGAGCTTTGCTCATAAGTAAGAGATCTATGATCTATTTTCTGTTTGTGATTTTGTTTTCAAACTAAAAACAAGCAAATAATCTATAATCTAATATTTTCTGTGTATAATAAGAACTTGCTAAGAAAACTCTGAAATCTGATGCATATTGAACACATAATTTGGCATCATTTGTTAAGTTTTGTAATCTGCATGACAAGCTGATATACACTAGCATAAATCCGTCATTCCCTATAAATCTGATGCCTAATATATAATTTGGTATATGATCTGCAAATCTGAAATCCTAAGTGTACTTTGAACTGATTCTCTTTGTTATGTTGTATTCGTGATTTCTGAATTGATTACCATTATCAAGTTAATATGCTTCCTTTAGACTAACTATTAATTGGTTAAGTTGAAGAAGATTTAAAAGTTGAAGTTAAAACGAGTTAGACTTAGGCGAAAATTCCTTAATCACCCTAAACATCACCAAGTTAGGCGAAACTCATTTTCTGAACCTAACATTACCCCCTAAGTTCATTGCCAAGACTAAGTATAAAGTTGGCGAAGTCTTATTTTTGCCGTCCGTGTCTTCGCCTTGTGGTTGGCGAAACCTTGATCCTATATTAGAGTCTATTGCAAAGCTAAGTAATATGTAGGAAACACCCTGTGATCATCGTCTATTAATCTCACCAAAACTTAGACGATACCCCTTTTTCTTTTTGAAGTTAAAATCTCGCCAAGTTACTTCGCTAGTAGTCAAGCAAAATCTCCTTAAATTTTAACCATTCGCCAAGATATAAGCGAAACAATGTTTTAGTTGTTCAATTTTTCCAAGTACCTCGACAAAATAGCTAGACGAAACTTTTCCCTTTCTAAAAGCATCGCCAAATACCTCACCCAGAATTGAGGCAAAATGTTTTTATGTTACCAAACAAGTCGCCAAGCATTAAGGCAAAATGTTTCTATATTTCTAAGTAAAAGTCGTCAGGAAATTCTCACTAAAACAACTGTCGCCAAACTCATCGCCAGATTGAGGTAAAATGTTTCAATCTCGCCTAAACCATTGTCTAATGATTCAGGCGAAATTTTTTATGTCACCTAAACATTTTGCCATGGCCTTTTTGTCTATCAGTCTTCTTTTCAACTTCTTATTCTTGATTTTCCCTTTTCGAAAAGTTATTATAAGTCTGATTCGGACTTAAAACGAATAAGTTATGACTGTTTTAAGTTTAGAGCATTTTCAGGGTATAATTAATCTGTTTACTCAGTGTAAATGGTAATAGATTTATTTTTTACTCATTAAGGGACCTAGTAAGCTTTAGAACCTTTCAGAGTTGTTTGAACTCCTCTGTTTCCTTCTGTTTTAGGCCTCTAGATGGTCAGATAAGCTGCATTTGTTGTGTGTTCATGCTTAATATTTAATCTAAGAAGCATTATATGTGTGTGGATGTTGGACATTGGCTTACTAACCAGACATTTGATATTCTGACACTGTTGTTTCTTTAATTTTGTTTTATATATTAATTTTTCCTGATCGGGATGGAAAATGCTGAGTTTAGACAATCAAGTGGAACAGCAAGGCACACTCATATATCAGTCCATGCATTAATTCTGACATTGGTTTTCAGATTTGCTTCCGCTTATATTATATATTAAACTTTTAAGCTTTATTAAACTATTTCAGTTTTAAACCAGACTTTAAAACAATATGTTTCGAATCCTTATGATTTTGTATTTAGATGATTTTAAGTTCAGGTCTTTGATTAAGTATCCAGTTTATTATTTTATCTATTACAGTAATATAAGTTCTATTTGGATATTTGATAGTTGTTCAGCATAAGTATAATATGTATGTTTTCTATTGTGATATCCATCTCCCTGCATTTATCTGTAAGGCGGGGGGGGGGGGGGGGGGGGGGTTCGGGTGTTACAACTGTAGTGTTTGTGTCTATTTGGTATTGTTGCTTTATGAATAACTTTGACTATTATATTTATGGTTGTTTGGTACGACTGCTTTGTGACTCATATAGATTATTGTGTAAGTATTGGTTTGCTACTACTACTATGTAATTATGTTGATTCTGTAGCTTTTTTTATAATCCTCTTCAGTTGCTTCTTTGTGACTACATCTCAAATAAAGCCAAGTCTTGATTCTTTGTTGATTAAACTGCACATGGTTATAGCAACACAGATGTGTTGACATTATTTGTGATTCTTATATGAATTTTATGATAATCTTAGTGAAACATGTCATGTTCATTCTTAAACCGATTAATTCTGTGTAATCTTGTTGATATTGATAATTGTATTTCTTTTTTAGCTGATTTTCAGGAAAAAAAACATGTTTAATTTCTTGGATTTGAAACTTTGTGTTTAATCTAATAGAGGCTCTGTGTTCTTATTTTTGTGTTTGTTTGTGTCTAGTTTGATTGAATATTGTCTGCTAGATGTGATTAATTCTTTGGTTGACTTTTGTTTGTTTTTAGCAAAGTATATTAGTTTACAATTACTATAGTGAATCAATAGTTCTTTGGTTAAATGAGTTGGTTTAAAGATTAAATAAGGTTTGTGCTGAAACTTTAAAATTATGACACTCTTTTTCAAAACTGATCATTGACTTTAAAGTTTTTATATATATATATTATTTTGAGATGCTTTATTAATATTGATTACTTGTTCTTCAATCTACACTTATACATTTATTTCAAAAGAGGCCGATATTTTTTTTTCTTCTTTTTAAACTAGTGTATAATCACATTTAATTGGTTTCATGATACATTTAAATAATATACTAACTAGTGTATAAGTCTGAGCAAGACTGATGCAGAATGGAAGAGAAAAATAAAGATAAAGACTGATTATACTCGGTCACGAGTTTTGAAGATTGATTATACCCGGTTAGGAGTGTTAGGTGACCAATTTTGTTTGACTGGGACGATGAAACTCCCTAATCCAAGGGAAGATAAACCCTCCAAGGGGAAAATCTATTTCAGAGAAATATGATATTCAAAAGTTGAAAGACGAAAAAGATATTTTATTTATGAAAGGAAGCCCCTTATATAGGGGTTACAACCTAGATCAAATAGAAATCCTTTTAAGAAGGAAATTTCTAAATTAAATAGAAATCCTTTTAAGAAGGAATTTCCCTAATATTTTAGAAAACCTAAAAAGAAAACAAATAAGGAAAATAAATCCTAAATCCTATTAGGAAATAAACTTTAAAATAATAAATCCTAAAATAATTAGGGTTTCTTTCTAATCATGACCCAGTCCAAGTCTTCCATAAAATTTAAGTCTAACCGATCTGCATCATTCCCTTCCACTTTAGAAGAACTCGTCCTCGAATTCTCATCAAATATCTTTGAAGAGTGTAAAATTATTTCCACTTTTTTTCTTCCACATGTATATTGTCTTCAATAATAATAATTTGAAGATGTCTTGAAGATAAATAATCTTTAAAAAAAATATTTTGGCAACATGAGTTAAATCTCCAGACTTCTTGTAGAAAATAAAGTGCGCCATTTTTGAAAACTTGTCATCTGTAACAAAAATAAAGTCAGATTCACATTGTGTACATGGAAGGCCGATAACGAAATCCACATCTGCTTATGGCAAAATAGAATCTACTTCTGCTTCTAGCAAAATTAAGCCTACTTTTGCTTGTACTTTCTCTTCAGCTTGAGGTGAATCCTTCTCGATTACAAAATCACCGTCAGATTTGATCGTGATCTCACTTGATATTTTTGATGTCATTGTAGATTTTTCTTCCAATTTAGATGGTCTCACAGATCCAGTAGGCAAGATCACAATCTTATTTTTATTCCACCTGAAGTTGTACGAATTATTTTCTCTTTTGTATACAAGATTCAGATCAAATAACCAACGTTGCCCCAACGAGACTCCGCATGTATCAATATCCATAACATCACAAATAACAGTATCTGAATAAGATTTACCTATCGAAATAGGTACTCTACAGATTCAATTTACTTCAATCAACATACCTTCTTTATTCCAAAAAGCCTTGTATGGTGACGGATGAGGCACTGTTGGTAATTGTAGAAACTCCATTAACTTTTCAGCAATTAGATTTTTATAAGTGCAACTATCTATAATCATCCTACAAACAACATCTTCAACACGAGAATATGCTCGAAAAATCTCCATCTCTGATAGTGCATCTTGATTATCCCCCATGGACGAACACTGCTCTGATACCAACTGACGTAGAACGGAAGCAAAAAGTAACATTAAAGACTGTTTAGACTCGGTTACGAGTTTTGGTAGTCAATTTCGTTTGACTGGGACGTCAATAAACCCTAATTCAAGGGAACGGTAAAGCCAAATCTCAAACTGAGAGAAAGAAATAATATTATTGTATGATAGGGTTTAGAATAACATAAGATATTTTTATAATGCAAAAGAAACCTAAAAAAAATAGAAATCCTGCCGGAAACAGGAACCCTAAAACTGGCAAAAATAGAAAAAGTCAAAATTGACCCCTAAAATAATTGAATTTGGGCCCAATAACTATGCAACATGGCTTTCGGCATGCTATTGAAATTAGAATATCGTCCATCTCGCAATTCCCTTTCTAGAAAGCTATTGCATGCCCAAAACGGGTAAGAAACGAGTATTCTAGGCCCTTATCAAGTAGCCTTCGAACGATCCAGACTTTCCATGTAGTCTAATGCAATCTGATCCGCATCATTCCCTTCCACTTGAAGAAAACTCGACCTCGAGTTGTCATCATCAGGGTAGTAAGGAAAAAGGTCCGCTACATTAAATGTTTTGGATATCTTCATATGATCAGGTAGGTCTAGAACATACGTATTGTCATTGATCTTCTGGATTATATGAAAAGGGCCAATCTTCTTCCGGTAGAGCTTGTGTTGTCCACCACCACGCTCCTTCCGCAGATACACCATCACTTGATTGCCAACATTAAAAGACTTAAAACGTCGGTGCTCAATAACTGTGCAACACAGCCTTCGGCATCCTGTTGCGATTAGAAAATTGTCCATCTCGCAATTCCCTTTCCAGAAAGCTATTTTAGGCACCAAACGGATAACAAACGAGTATTTTAGGCCCTTATCAAGTAGCCTTCGAACGATCTAGAGTTTCCATGTAGTCTAATGCAATATGATCCGCATCATTCCCTTCCACTTGAAAAAAAACTCGACCTCGAGTTGTCATCATCAGGGTAGTAAGGAAAAAGGTCTGCTACATTAAATTTTTTGGATATCTTAATATGATCAGGTAGGTCTAGAACATACGCATTGTCATTGATCTTCTGGATTATGTGAAAAGGGCCAATCATCTTCGGGTCAAGCTTGTGCTGTCCACCACCACGCTTCTTCCGCAGATACACCATCACTTGATCGCCAACATTAAAGGACTTAAAACGTCGGTGCTCATCAGCAGCAGCTTTATACTTCGAATTCGCCTCTGAAATATATTGACGTACCTGTTGAAAAACGTCAATCCGTTGTGACGCTAGATTCTTAGCAGCAATACTCTTTATAAATCCTGCAGGCAATACAATAAGGTCAACAGTTTGAGCAGAAAGTTTTCTGTATACAACTGCAAATGGAACCATCTTAGTAAAACTGTTGACGTCACTGTTGTATGCAAATTCTACCTGGGCTAGAGCAAGATCCCAAGCTATCTTCTTTTCACTGCATATGTAACCTTTCACTGCACTGTCTTTTATTTTATAATAATAATAATAAATATTCCCTCCGAATTATTAGTATAAAGAAAACTAACTTTTCATGAGGATTAAGACAAGAAGTTAGTTTTCACTATTACCCCTCATTATTTCATAATTAATACAATAAATTTTTAAAATTTCCCTCCAATTCTAATTTTAACAAAAAAAATATATCTAGATTATTTTTAAATTGCTAAAAAATTTGGAGCCAAAATATTTTTAGTTATCGCCAAATTTTTTTTAACAAAAATACTAATTGTTCATAGATGTTATTTAAGATCATTGAAAAATTTTAATTTTCCATCAGAATAAAAAAAAAATATGAGTCACACTACTTTTGATTTTAATGAATTTCCAGAAGACTTGACCACAAATCTCGATGAAAGTGTCACGGTTCTCACTCAATCTGATGGAAGTGTTCTAACAATGAATCTCGTAGTTAATTTTGATTTGAATGAACTTCCAGAAGATTTGGTCACAAATATTGATCAAAGTGCCACTATTCTGACGGAATGTGATTGAGGTGTTTCAACAGGCACTAATCGAGGAAATAAAAAGAAAAATATTACAGATTTTATGAAGAAATCTGTTATTTCCATACTTCTGTTTGAGATGAAAAAGGGGTCAAACACACAGAAGTAATCCAGAAAATTGCTGCTACTCTCAACATTTCAATTAAATCTATTTCTAAGATTTTACGCAATGCGAAGATGCATCCAAATGATAACAATTGTGGCATGAAAGGTAGTTGGAATAGGGGAAAAAAAAGAATCGAAGTCTCTACAGAGAGGATTATGCAAATTCCATTACGACGTCCGAGCATGATATGTTCACTAGCTGCTGAATTGGGCACATCTCATTCTTATGTCCAGAGGAGTATCAAGTCTGGTATGATAAGAGCTCATTTCAATGCAATTAAGCCTCTAGGCAATGATGAAAATAAAACATCTAGAATTAACTTCTATCTATCAATGATAGACCAAAGGTACGATTAACTCAAATCCTTCTTTTGTTTCAATGTATGATACCATGCATATAGATGAAAAGTGGTTTTATATGTGTGATGAACCTCGAAAGTATTATCTAGCTAAAGATGAGGAAGAACCAATTAGAAGGTGTCAAAGCAAGAGGTTCATTCCAAAAATAATGTTCCTTGCTGCTTTTGTAAGATCTAGATTTGATGAAAATAATAACATTTTATTTGATTGAAAGATTGGTATTTGGCCGATTCTTAAGGATGTTGCTGCTAAACGGAGTAGCAAAAATCGTACTGTTGGTACAATGGAGACCGGACCAATTTTGTCAGTTACAAAAGATGTTATTTGAAAAGTTTTGATTGAAAATATTTTGCCTGCAATAAAAGAGAAATGACCACAAAATGATAATTTCACAAAGTTGTACATACAACAAGACAATTTCATGCCGCATATTGAAGAAGGTGATATAGAATTTCAAGAGGTGGCAACTAATTTAGAATTGAATATTGGTTTACTTTGCTAGCCTCCAAATAGCCCTGATTTAAATATCCTTGACTTGAGATTTTTTAGAGCTATCAACTCCATCAAGCATCAAGCTGCTCCAACCAATATTAATGAGCTAATTAGTGCTGTTGTTTCAGCTTACGAAAACTATTCACCTTCTTCAATTAACAAAGTTTTTCTAACGTTACATACTTGTATGATAGATGTCTTGAAGTGTTTGAGTGAGAACCATTATCATATTAGACACATCTCTAAAGACAAACAGATAAAGGATGGATCTCTACCTAAAAATATGACTATTGATATAGTCATCATCAAGGAGGCAGCCCAAGTTGTTGATCATCATATTGCTAGAGTTTTGCGAGAGTAAAGCCTGAATTTCTATCAGTTATGACTCTTTTTTTAATTAGTTCACATTTTATTTTGTTTTAGTTTTAATTAGTTTACTCTTTTTTTTAATCAGTAGGACACAATTTGTTAAATTAGTTCACATTTTATTTTTTTTTAGTTTTAATTAGTTCACTTTTATTTTTAATCATTAGGACACTATTTGTGAAATTAGTTCACATTTTATTTCATTTTATTTTCAATTAGTTCTCATTATGTCATTTTTGTAAATTTATTAAACAAGCAGCAGTAGAAAATGTAGTTGAAAACTGACTAATCTCATTGTCAAAACAATATTCAATCGTGTCAAAGATGATATACAATGAGTGTATAAATTTTCGATTAAAGAAAGGCCAATAATATCACTTCTCTTCCTATATACAGTAATATCACTAATTAGGCTTTTAATCATCAACAAATATTACTACTATTCGACTGATGACTAAACCAACCAAACCAACCTTGATTACTTCAATGATGACACTGTTTTCACCAAAAATCTTTACAGGAACATAAACCATTGACAAAATGATGAAATCGGTTATTGTCTCTCACAATGATTTCTCTACATACAATACTTGAAATCATTTTAATGGATTCATGACCATTTTCAATGGATTGTGAGTAGCTGTATTTTCTTTAGATTGTATTCCACATTTCTCCATCTGGGAAAAAGTACCAAATGCTGTTTTCACAAAGACATTCATGGAAAGACCAGATATGATAGCATTCAAGAGCCCCACATCTTTATCCTTCATGTGTTGGAAGATTTCCCAAGCCTGTGCCATGCTGCCACATTTAGCATACATATCAATCAATGTTGTGCCTGTCGCAGGATTTGACAAAAACATATTTCTATCGCTCAAGCTACTAGCCCAGACACCGAACTCTAGTGCTTCTAAACTTGCACAAGTGGAGAGAACACCGACCATAGAGTAGCAATCAGGTCCTTGGTTCTCTGCCCGCATTTTAATAAACATGTTCAGAGCTTCTCTTGGGAGCCCTTGCTAAGCATAACCTTGAATCATAGTACCCCATGTAACTACATTCTTCTATCATCCCATCAAAAACACATCTTGCTCGGTCCATGTTCCCGCATTTAACATATAAGTCAACCAATGTTGTGGCCACAAACACATTCCTCAACAAACCTACCTTCGTCACATACCTATCAATCAACTCCCCAGTACTCATATCCCTAACATGAACACACGCAGTAAGTACCTTAGCAATACCAAAACTATCCACTCTCATGCCCATCTCCAACAATCTCCTAAACATATCAATAGCTCCCCTGAACTTCCCTTTACTCAAATACCCACTAATGATAGCAGTCCAGGAAACAACACTTTTCTCAGGAATTTCATAAAACACTTTCAACGCACCCTCCAAAACCCCACATCGTGCATACAAACTGACTAAACTAGTCTTCATAAACCCATCACAATCAAAACCTGCTTTGATTATGATACTGTGAAGCCTGACAACCAATTGCAAGTCCAACTGCTTTGAACAGGCCTTGAGAACAAAAGGGAAGGTAAAGTTACCAGGAAAGAACCCAACATCAGGAAAATAGTGCATTACAAAGACAAACAAAATCATGAAAATAGTAATCCCAAATGAAAGGTCCAATGTTCAGTAAAAATAATACAAATCCCAAATAACCTAACATCATAGTTCACTAAATGATATAAGCAGTAAAATAAACGTGCTAATGAAATGTCGTGATCCAAGTATGAAACTACGCCTATCCAATCGGAATATACCTGCACTCAACCTTGGATTTTATCCCCAGATTACAGAATAAAAAGAAATAGGAAGAAGGATAACATTAAACTATGGACTAGTCTAAGTTAGCATTCATGTTCAAAACATACACATATAAAATTTCCTAGACTCGGCTCTAAATATGGGAGCACACAATGCAAACCTCTTAGGATTCTCTAGAATTTGTTATAACACAGAACAGACCAAAGAGGCCTATCAAATAACCAAATTATCGATTATCTTCATTAATCCACAATCAATAAACCATTTCAGCATTAATTCAGTTTATGTCGCGAATTGTATGTCGCGAAGGCTTTATGTCGCAAAATATATGTCGTGAAGGATTTCTGTCGCGAAGTGTATGTCACAAAGGTTGTCTGTCGCGAAGGATTTGTCGTGAAGGATTTCTATCGCGAATTCATGTTCAATTGAATTTTACTCCTTTACCAAGTTTCTATTTAGCCTTTAAAATTGATCTAAATAGCACCCGAACTCATCCAATTACGTGTCCACTTCATTAGATTCAATTTAAACATGCACAAATGGTATATTACTAGTCCATTAACAGTCCAATTCATCACCACGGTAACCAACCAGCAGCACAAACCGAACACACACTCCAGACTCATCACAATTGAATTAAATTCCAGTTTAACAGAATAATGTCCAAGTAGCTAGCAGCAGAAAACGAAATACATATATCAGTACGGTAATAGTTTTGGCCGAAGCCCAGTAACAGTAATTGTGTATGGCCGAAGCCGAACAATTCAGTATCGTAATGGCACTTCAAGCCGTTAAGTTCAGTGTGAGGATCCTCTATTCCTAGGCATGCCATAGATTTTACCGGAAGCTGTCCTACGGGCAATTATTCCAGATTTAATTAACAATTAACAGTTTAGTTTACAAATTCCAGTCTGTTCACAAATTATTCTATTAGTTCCAAACATACAAAAAAACATACACAATTCAGTTAAGCAACAGCGGGGACAGTTTCGGGTAAGGTTTAATAAATACTCAATCACGACACGTGCAACATATATAAACAATACAACACCCATATTTCGAAATTTAAACAAATGCTAACCTAAAATGGTAGACAATTGTAGTAAGTTAACAGCTACTCCTCAGTGCGAGCAGTCTCTTCCTCTTGACCTTCTGCCGAAAGTAAACCAGAACAATAATAATCACGGAACTCAAAATTCATAACCAAATCCTAACTAAGACACGTTTACTCCCAACCAAATCGGACAACGCTAGATTAAATATCAAACTTCTTCAAAATAACGACGATTACCGCAACAACCGAATAAGGGCACTATCGCACGCCACAAACCTAAAACCAAACTAGGCCCTGACATTCAGACTGCGAAAGTCGACACTATCTGAGACTCTAGCTTTGACCCTAACGGACAGAACTTCAATATGGGAACACCTAAACGGGATTTCAGAACATTCATCAGATAAGAACCCGAATCAATATCGAGAATGAGACTGTGAAAGACAAAACTTACCGCAACGAAATAGAAGCGGAAATCAGAACAATCGCTCACTTTGAAAATCTCCAGTCTCGAATGCTCTCAATCGGAACAGAAACTCTTAGACGCAAATGAAGAAAATATGATGTCTAGGGTTTCTAATAGACTTTATATGGTGGCTAATAATAGAAAACCCCCTCTAAACTCAAGAATTTACAATTTTAATTCTAGACTCTCAGAATATCACCCAGATACCCCTATTAAAATCGAATTAAAATGCCTTTACCTCTAGGCCTGAAAACCGTCCGTTACAATTTCCATCGCAATCGTCCCCTTATGAGCCTTATATTTTAGTTTGAGGAACTAAAAATATTATATAAATATCAGACGGAGTATGCTAGTTGCTATATGGATTCACCCAAAAGTGATCGACGTAAATGTTGTAATAACATAAACATTGCATAATAATTAGGTGGAGTAGGCTCATTGCTACTCGAATTCGTACAAAAATGATCAACCAATACGTTACAATAATAACTGGATGTTTCATTTCATGGATTCGATAAAAAAAATTAGCTTGACTAACTGCGATATGATTTCACTCAAATGACTCTAATACTATAAGTATTTAATTCAATGTAGTTGGGGATAGGGGTGGGAATAGGCCAGACCAGGCCAAGCTTTTGGCTAAATAGGCCTAGCTTGTATTGTAAAATGAAGGCCTGAGCCTGGCCTATTTATGCTAATAGGCTTTTTCTACGAGCCTGGCCTGGACTTTTTAAATGCCTGGCCTGCCCTGAAAGCCTATTTAAAAGCTTGCTGTCGGTATTTAAATTTTAAAAAAATTAATAATTTAGACCTGTAATTAAATAGATAATAATATTATAGCTAAATATATTGATATTATCATACTCCATAGTTAATAATAAAATTTTATTCTCCGACAACATAAGTTAAAGTGAATCAATAGATCGTATCATCAATAATAGAAAAAGACGACACCCTTCAATAATATAATATAGTATAATGATATAATAATTTTCACAATAACCTATAATGTCACTCTATTCAATTGTAGAAAAAGATTTAAAAAAATAGAAAAAATAATATTCTTTAATAGTAAAAAAAATAATAATAAGAGTCACATGATCTTGAAAATATAAATAAATAGAGAAAAAAATAAGTCACATGTATTTTTAAAAAAAAAACACAAAAGTATAGAGGAAAAAATAGAGTCACATGTTATTTTAATGCAAAAAATAAGAGTTAGTTCTTGAAAATATAAATACATAAAAACAAGAATCACATGTATATGTATATATATATATATATATATATATATTAAACACAAATAAATTGAGAAATTTGTGAGAAAAAATAGAAGTCACATGTTTTAAAAACACAAATAGATAAACTTTTTAATATCATTCATATATTTTGTTTACTTTCAAACTTTAATAATCATGTACTATCATATTCATTTAGTTTCTCTTATTTTATTAATACAATTTATTTAACTAATTCTATGGTACAACTTCTATTTTTGTAAAATAATATAAATTGACGGCAATCAATAAGATGCTTGTGGTGGAAAAGTTAGGGCTAGAGTTTTTGAAAATAGACTAAATTATTATTATAATTTTTTAAATTTACAAAAATGACTTTCATAGTTTTAATAATTACATCTAAAATAGAAATAATATATATATATATATATAAATGATATACAGGTCGGCCTATTAGGTTTCAAAGGCTTTTATAAAAGTTTAAGCCTAGCCTGTTAAACTAAGTCTATTTTTTAAACGGGCTGGGCCAGGCCATAGGTCCTGATAGGCCGCCAAGCCTATTCGCACCCCTAGTTGGGGGTGTAATTTTGTGCCTTTTTTTAGTTCGAATAGCCGGTATGTTTCAAGCGTGATTTGAATTCCTAAGTTATGTGTTTTCGGGTGCGATGCTTTGGGAATCATGGCTTTTTTCGTTGATGATACAAGATGTATGCAATTATCTATTCCCCTGTAAGGATTTTCAAAAAATTGATTTCGATCGGAAGTCCCATATATAAAGCTGATTATTTCAAGTATTTTATATGTGTTCCATTGTCAAGAGACTCAAATGGATTTTGATGCATTTGTTAGGGGACTTAGGTGGCTTTCATGTGTACCATTGCCTAGAGACTTAGATAGATTGAGGTGCCACTACCAGGGGACTTAGATATAGCGCTGTCAAACAGGCTGCCCGGCCCTACCCGTGCCCGTACCCGTGCGGGTACGGGCTTTATGCGGGCACGGGCCTATAAAAGCCCACTTTCTAATGGGCATTATTTTGATGCCCGTGCTTGTCCGTGCGGGCTTGCGGGCGGGTGCGGGCATGCCCGTATTTTTTCCGGTTGACGACTTTGGTAAGTTATGAGATTTACGAATGAATTTTCGCATAATAGATTATGTTCATTTTTTTACAAATAAGTACAAATTTGATATTTTTATTAGTAAAATTAATTCAAAACATGTCGTTGACGTTAGTTGAATCAACTCTTTGCCTTTCCATTTCACAGCTAAATGATTTAATTATATAGGATATCTGAAGCCGATTGTGTTGTGTCGAAAATACCGGAAGGATATAGGAATAGAACCTGAAGTAAAAGATCTTAAAAATAAGTTCAAATCTAACAACAACTCATTTTATATAAACAAGATCCAACTAAACAAATAATTAACTATACAAGTAGAGTAAACTCATTAAGTTGTATAAACATACTAATATATTTCAAAATGCTCAAACAAACATAAACATAATATTATAAATAAAGATTCCATTTCCAAAATAAAAAATATTAAAAAGTGAAGTAGCTATCAACACACAGACAAAGATAAAAATAAGATCCAAATTAAATTTTAGAGCACGTATACTTTTATATTTAAATGCGGGCATGCCCGTGGGTAGCTCATGCCCGGCCCGTACGGGTACGGGCCCAAACGGGCCGAGTCTCAAAAGCCCGCATTCTAAACGGTCTTTTAATTTATATGCCCGTGCCCGTAAAAAATGCAGGCGGGCACGGGTACCCGCAGGCATTAAGCCCATTTTGACAGTGCTACTTAGGCTCTAAGCCAGGGGACTTAGGTGGGCTTTAATATGTACCACTGCCAAGAGACTTAGGCGGATTTAGGTGCCATTACAAGGGGACTTAGATGGACTTTAATGTATTGTTGCCAAGGGACTTAGACAGATTTGGGACTCACTGCGAACGGACTTAGGTGGACTTTAATTTCTTCCAATGCCAAGGGACTTTGGCGGGTCTTCATGCCACTATCAAGGGTTTCACGTGGGTTTCGAGCGTAAAGGACATCACAGATTGATTGGAATTATGTAAGTTTATATATATATATATTTCAAATTTGATATATCTTTTTGAAAGATGGGCCTGAGTTAGAGGTAATACCTATTTAGGTGAGGTGTGTTCCAACCGTGCTCCACTTTTTTTTCTTCATTCTCAACTCGTATCCTTCTTGACTGACTATCATTTACACTTAGTAGGGTATCTCTTAATTCACTCCCAACTTCGAGTGTCCATGTTTCTTTGTATTTATCATAAAATTTGATAGAAGCACTCGGATGAAGTATCTATAGATTTTACACATAGTCTTTTATCCATAATCCGACCATTCACAGTATGGTACATCTGTTTTATAAATTATGTATAAATTTAGAGCCGATCTGATGGTTCATGAAGCAAGTACGATCATTTTTCTAAGATTGCAATGTGCTGATTTTTGTATTTTCTGATCTATTTTTTATGTTGTTTCTACCTACAAAGATATCTAAATAACAATTAGAATGGAGAATATTAAAATAATTGTGTTGTGAATATTCAGTTTAAATTTTATTTCGATTCGAAGGTTTATATATTCGAATGGTCAAATGTTAATTACAAGGGCGGTAAAGATTTTTGTAAAATTTGAAGTCGATCTAACAATGAAAGAAAAATTTATAGCCATTTGAATCTGACTGCATGCCACTAACTCCTACCTGTCAAGATTCATTTATAGCATTTTATATCCTTAGTGGGATCTCCAAACAACAATTTGAACAGCCACAATGATGGTGAAGATTTTATTCAAATTTGAAGCCAATCCAATGGTGGAAGAGGTCGATGTGCTATGAACTTAAAATCCACGTAAAATAAAATAATCTTCTCTCTCTTTCTTCTTTTTTTAGGGTCCTTGCTCTTTTACGGTTGGATTGGAGGTGTCTTGTGCTTCTAACACCGATAAGGGTGGCTTCTCGTTTCTGCAACCGTCTTTGTATATGAAATTTACCGAGATCTCCACCAAAAGACATATAAATCAACTAAATCTTAGAAGGTTCCACGGTGGGCGCCAAACTGTGGTGGTCAGGGAAAATCACAATAAGAGAATCACAAATATCAGGATTCCCGTATTTGTTTTGTAGGGTTTCTTGCAAGAGAATTGATTGTGTGTAGTCATTTTGACAAATGTTCAGTAAGTAAAATCTGAATCATTTGCCTTGAACTTTAGGGTTGTATTTATAGGGATTCATAAGAGAAAATATCATTAATTTATTATTATTTTATATTAATATAAGGATTTCCAATTTTAAAGGATTTTATTGAGAAATATCTAAAAATTATTAATTATTGCAGTTTTATTAGTTTTGACATATTTTCTTGAAAACCAGATTTGGGGTCCGGTTGACTTTTATTCATAATTTATTTAACCCACTACAGTCATATAGAAAAGCCTGGGCTGCAAAACAAAAGGCAACACCGAAATTTTTTGGGAACTAGGAAGCTTCGTATAATTATTTGCCTAGTTAGATAGTTGTTATGAAAGAAAAAAAAAAGCCTTTTATAGTGGTTGATATAGGGGTCAATGCAGCCTATTTTGAAAATGGAACTATCTACGACTCTATCATGTATATTAGTCGACTATTCTAGACTTTCCCCAATGCATTTAAGCTTTCCTCTGCTATAAACGAATAGTTCAAGTCCATGACATACACCTATTTGGAAGGTATAGAACACCCTTTTAACCGATGCGACACAAGATGACAACAATAACATATTGCCTTGGCTTTCGCCCATGTGGAGTCAGATAATGATGTTAATGGAGGTTTTTTCTTAAAAATCTCAAACAATACGTATGTATATAGGATAATTGTTGCATCATCTCAAAGCAACATGATTGAATATGTAAAATGCTTATTGACATTGAATGCGTGCCATATGTTATCCATCGCTATTGCCTTCAACACTTTATATCCAACTATCACAAGTCATTTAAGGATGTCTAGCTTAGAAAAATCGTAAATACAGTATGTTGAATACTTTCTATTCAATATGTTATATAACATTGTTGTTTTATTCATCAACAACAATGGAATCTTTTTTATTTATTTATTATTTTTTAATTATTTTTTGTCATTATCTGGGATATGCCGCAACCAAAAAAGAATTTCTCCATCAATATGAAATAACCATGTTAATTGATCAATGGATTTTTAGGGTGTTTAAGATTAGTTAGGTTATTTAAGGTTAATTTCAATCATTACAAAAGTCGAGAATTTGGTTTGAGTTGGTTAGGAATGAGAAAAGATTGGTAAAACAACTAAACCAGAGTTTGTGGGAGAATGAGTGAGTTGATTGTATAATAACCCGATGTGAAAAATTTAGTTTGCCTTTATATTTAACATGTTTTAGACTATGTGTCTATTTGGTAGGCAGATTTTTAAGTAGCGATTAGATTTTTCATTAGCGATTTAACAATTTAACCGTTTGGGAGAAGCTTTTTTTTTTTATTAGCGATTAGATTTTTAATTAGCGATTTCTAGAACGCTACTTCAAGTAGCTGTCCACGAATCGCTAATCAAAAAGCTCCAATTTTACCCTTATCAATTTATAAGTATTACTAAACTACCCTTAATAATATTAAAAGCTTCTTTTTGTACTAAATTATTTAATTTTAATAGTTTTTATTTATTAAATATAATTAAAAAATTTTAAATAACTTTTTTAGTTAGTCTATATTTTATTTATTTTTTTAATTAGTTGATAACTAAAGGATGATTGGTTTTAAATTAAAAATCTTGAAAAAAAAAATTGTTTAAAAATGACTACTAACACTGATAAATTATATTGTAAGATAAAAATAATATATTGTATTGTTTACGTAATTTTACATCTAACATCTACTTCAACATCTAATTTTATTACCAAACACTCATGCCAAATCACTGCTTCAACACCTAATTTAACCGCTAACAGCTAATCACTACTTCAACAGCTAGCTCAACATCTAATGTAACATCTCGTGTCAAACATACACTATGTTCTGTATTTACAATTAAAATTAGCAGTGGAAGGAGCAGTTTAAATAGTTATAACGATTGACATTTTAAAATAACTATTAGAGTAGTGGTTAGAGTAGCGATTGTTATACTTCCTCTTTTTTTTATACTCACTACATTTACTATTTACACGCTATTCAATGCTTAACTTTAACGATAAATATCTTTAATTATACATAACTAAAAATTATAATAATTTTATATTTAAAAAATAGACATCAAGACGAATAAAACAAGATCCCACTTCAGTATATTTTAATTTATATATAAGTAACAACATAAGAAACAAAATTGATGAATAGTACCTATTTTACAAATGTAGTGACTAAAAAAATACGGAGGAAGTAATTATTTAACATTACCTATAACAGTTCAAATAATTATGTATAAATTTCAAAATAGTTTGATATAATTATTTGGTTTGTATTTATTAAATTTTCAATTATAAAGTTATTTGGATAGTTTCAAAATAGTAATATTTTAGATAAATTTACTTTAAATAATATTTTTCAAATTATAATTTAAACGCTAAATACTACCAAATACCAATATTTATTTCAACACTACTCAACCGAACATAATTTTACTGAACAAAATCTTTATTGTCAAAAGTAAAAATAGAAAAAATAGAAGTTGTTCCAAATTATTTGTATATTTTTAAACGTAAATGCAATTTTGTTTTTATTTAAATACAATTGTGTATTTTAAATATGTACATATAAATAAAATTATATTAAAAGTGGATAGTAAATTCAAAAGAAGCAATGTGATGCGGATAAATTGGAGCAGTCCGTAAACTTTTATCCGTATTCACGGGAATAGGCCCAAGTACCCTTGGAAGCAGATAATCCAAATTCATGATTATTTTCTACTAAATTTCGGCCGAATTATTTTAATCGATAATAAATGACTGCCCCTATGTGTTCACAACCATAATTATAAAATTCCATTAAAAAATTCAGTCCAGTTTTAGAATTATTAAAAGCCTAAAAAAACAACATATAACAAATAACTTGGAGAAGGCGTTTGGAAGGGGGCTTTGTATATATATAAACAATTGATCACTTTCTTCTCATTCTCAACCTCCTCTCTGTACAGATCATTATCTCACAAGAAAGAGATAGAGACAGAGAGAGAATAATGGAAGAGACAAAGTCGAGATTCAAGAGAATTTGTGTGTTCTGCGGTAGCAGCTCTGGCAAGAAACCCAGCTACCAAGAAGCTGCCATTCAACTTGGCAATGAGCTGGTAATTATCAAAACTATCCATCCAACTCTTCTTCCTTCTTCCTCTTAAATGGTCTGAAATTCAAAATTCTGCTAATTTGTTACATTTTATTTTATTATTATTATTTTTTTTTAAATATCAGTTACAATGTTGGTCTCATTTGTATGAAAGAATTTGATACCAAAATCAATTGAAAAATGTTTGGGGGTTGGGAAGGTGGGGTTAATGATTGTTAACTAGAACTAGGTAGAGAGAAGGTTTAGGGTTTATGTTTTGGCATGAGTCATGAGTGAGACTGCTATGCTAGCTGTAATCTGTCTGTCAGGTCAGGTAAGTAAGTAACCAGCCTTTTTGCATGATCTTTGTTCTTCTTCCACCCCAAATGCTCCCATTATTATTTTTTTAATAAATAAATATTTTATTTAAAAAAAAAAAAGAAAATGGTTGGGTATCCAATCCATCAATATCTCTCTATTGCTTTTCTCTAGAGAAGCAAACGTGCTCTCTTGATATCATGACATTTCTCTCAAAGCGTGTTGTTTTGTTTGTTTGTTGTTTATAGACTGACACGTGTTAATTTTGGTTGAAGGTGGAGAGAAGTATTGATTTGGTTTATGGAGGTGGGAGCGTGGGATTGATGGGTCTTGTCTCTCAAGCCGTTCATGATGGTGGTCGCCATGTTTTAGGGTTTGTCTTCTTCATTTTTATTCTCTCTATCTTCAACCAAAAAAAACATAGAGAACTATGTGTATCAAGTGTAGTATATAAAAATAGAAAACTAAACTTTCAAAAAAAATAAAGTATTGAAACTTTTTGAGGCAGTGATTGGGTGCCTCCTCTTTTCTTATCACACTCATTTTGTTTACAAGATATGCTTCCAAATCATTGAAACGCTTTCTGTTTATCTTGTCCCACAACAACTTTAAACCAACTCCATAGATTTTGTCTTTGTCCTCTTATCTTCCAAGCTTAAGACCAATTTAGTTATAATTAATTATGTGGTAAATACATATTTATTGTTATGTTTTTGTGTTTTGCAGAATTATACCAAGGACTCTAATGCCTAGAGAGGTAACAATACTTATCCTAAGAAGAATGTTATAAGCTTAATTTAACAATTGATCTTATCCAATTGATTGTTTAATTTTATAAATAGATAACTGGAGAGACAGTTGGAGAAGTGAGAGCAGTGTCTGATATGCACCAGAGAAAAGCTGAAATGGCCAGACAGGCGGATGCCTTCATTGCCCTTCCTGGTATATATATAAATATATAATATCCACATTATTACCATATGAGTTTTGTACTCAACATTTCTAATTATTTATTTAATAAATAGGTGGATATGGTACTCTTGAAGAACTGCTTGAAGTGATAACTTGGGCTCAGCTGGGAATCCACCGTAAACCTGTATGTATATGTTAAGTTGGTTGTGCTTTTTTTGTGGTGGTGTTTCCAGTCAATTAGGAGGCTTTAGTTGACCAATTTTGTTTCGAGAAAAATCTCATGGATTGTGATATTTAGGTATAGAATCAAAACATGTGCAAGATCAAATGGATTCACATGGAAAGATAGTCCATGATTGATATAAAGAGCATGTTAGTTGAATAAGAGATCTCCGTTTGAATGGGAGAATAGAAATGAAAAAGTAATGTAATGTGTGTCTGATGATGATTGAGATTAATAGAATAGAATAATGTGGTTGGCAGGTGGGTCTATTAAATGTGGATGGATATTATAATTCGCTGTTGAGTTTCGTTGATAAGGCCGTTGACGAAGGCTTCATTTCACCGACAGCACGTCGGATTATCATATCAGCCCCAACAGCAACACAATTGGTTAGACAACTTGAGGTCTGATTCTGACTTTTTTTTTTTTCATTTTTAATAATCTTATGTTAAGGAATCTATCTATAATCTACACTACTTGCGTTCTGCTGTGGAACAGGAATACGAGCCGGAATATGATGAAATAACATCCAAGTTGGTGTGGGAAGAGAGATTGAATTATGTGGCGGAATCTGGGGTTGCCACGTGATGTATATGTACTTTTGTTGGTGGGTGTTTTTTTGGGTTTTAGTTGGTGCCAGTGTATACAGAAGTAAGAATAGTAGTATATTATACCGTCAAATGTCAAACAGTTAGTTATTTGCTTGTTTGCTCTTTTGAGACTGTTAATGAGCATCGCCGATCTCACTTAGCTGTTACGAAGACATTACTTGAAAAAAAAAAAAAAAAAAGGTCCAGCTTCATTACTATAGTACTGCTTCACCCCTTTTTCTATCTTTTACATCATTTGGTCTCAATTTCACTGGGTGCTTGCTGTTTTACGAAATCATGAGAACAACATATATTTAATGAAGAAATAAACTATAAATATAAATGAATTGGAATAGATTAAAAATTAAAAACTCTGGTAGAGTTAGTAATATGATAACGTGTAACTGATACTTGAAAATACAAACAAAACTCTACCTCACACGTCTTCGTTTATATACAGTCAAATTCCCTTATAACGGTACCGTTTATGTGATAACTTTTTTCGGCATCGTTTATTTGATAATTTTTTTTTATTATAATGAAGGACTGTTATTCACATATATTGGTTATTTAAAGATCATGATCTCATTTGTCTATTACAAATTCATAATTTTTTTTTTTTAAAAAAAATAAACTCTAAATAAAATATGTATAGTTTAGAATATTTTTAAAATTAAGTTTATTCAAACATGATGGAAAAGTCTACAATGATAGTTTGTTTGGAAGATTCCAATCTCTTATCAGTAATATAATGTTTGAATTAACGAAAATTTTAGTTCAAACTTTCAGCAAAAGGTAGTCAATTGCCTTCCCTCGAAGACAATCCAATATAGATAGACCATGCAGAGTCTCTTTTGTCAAATGAGAGACTCCCTCGGAGACCAGCACTGCGGATAATCTAAGTTTTAATATTTCAAAATTATTTTAATTAATTATTTATAATTATGAAACCTTTTTAATTCAGTCATATTCATTACCATTGCTTATACAATTTTTACTTTATCATTTTTAGTTATCAAACATTAAAAAATTCTTTTATCTGTTGAAGTTAATTACAATAGTTATTTAAATTTTTTATTTTTATATTATTTAAAAAAAAAAAAATATATTATATTTTAGTAGGCCATTACAGAGGATAAGTTTTATACTGAGTGTTCTATTCAAATTACAGCTAATGCTGTTATAGGCAAATTGTTGTTATAGAGAATTAAAATAACATTGAAAAAATCGGTTCCGAAAGAATTCCAACTATTACAGAAAATGATATTTATAGAGGGGTTTGACTCTATATATATATATATATATATATATATATAATTTTGAGGGATTATGCTGAATTATTTACTATATTCATATATAATTTGACATCTATCCTGAGCTTAAAAGTGAATCTATAATATTTGTAGTTGATAGCGGAAGACATCTACATTCCATTTGCATGTGAGACTCTGCATTGGATTCCATTCATCGATTGTTTCGTTAAAATATTATAAAAAAAAAAACTAGTAAGATAAAAGTTTGTTAAAAAAAATAGTAAAATTGGTGGAATCTAGTGTATTACAAAAACTTCACCTATTGATGATACTCATAAACTTTAAATTTTAATCTACAAAGTTTCTGCATCTCGATTTTGTGAACCATCTTTTCAAACTTTTAATGCCTGAAAATATTTTGTTAACAGATCGACTAAATTATTTAAAGATTGAATTTGTTTAATGTTTATCTTACCACTATTATAAAGCTCGTGGGTGTAGAAAACTTTAGGGAAAATATATTTGGTTCGGTCTTCTTTGATATATCCTTCTCGAAGTTGGGGGATACAAGCTGCATTATCTTCCAAGAGTAAACTATAAGAACCCCTAATTGTTCAAATGTTTACAGTTTGACTCCTACTATCAAACATTTGTTACAAAAGACTCCCAATAAATAAATCAGAGTTCACTTTTTAAAGATTAACAAAATGCCATTGCATTCTTCAAACACAATCTCCTGTTTCAACCCATCTATTTCCATATCAAAACCACCACAATCTCCTAATCTCTCCTCCTCTCCACCTCCCCGACAACGACATCTTTTTAAAATTTTCCCATTTTACATCATATTTCACTAATTTTCTTTATTGTCATCTATCATTGTAACTGTTTATGTCACATCACATTAACTTCACTTCTTCTCTACCTTCAACGCCAATCCTTAATCTCTCATTACAAAATCAAAACTCAAACTCAAATTTCACTAATATATCATAAAAATATTTTCTACTCTCACTCTATCCTCATCCGATAGCCTTACACACTTAAAAATCTACACAACAACAATTCACATCATGACTTTAGATGGAATCATCAACTATACTCTCTATTTTCGGACTCTTCCTCGACTTAACTTTATACTCATTGACATCCTCAATCACTATCTTCACTACTCATTTCTGTTCTGCGGGAACATCAGTTGCCGAAAGCTTGATGTCTTCTAATGTTAATTCTTTTAGTTCATTCATTTTTCTAAGCCTTCTCACTTCTACTCTCAAACTGGGTAAGAGTTCCAATGGTAGTGAGAATTCTAGGTTTGGTGTTGGTGTTGGTTTGGTGAGAGTGAATTTGATGGTTTTGAGGTTTGGGATTCTGGTTTGGGTTCTTTGGAATTGTTTTTGGATGTTGATTTTTGACATTAGCATTGGTTTATTTGGTTTTGATCAAATTGGGTTTATTCGATTGTCTGCTGTTTTTTCTTTGTTTACTTTGGTACCTTTGGAGTAGAGGAGATGAAGGTAGTGGTGAAGATGACACTAGTTTTGGAGAGGGAAAGAGATGGGTTGAAGAAGAAGGAAATTCTATTAAAGAAGTCAAGGACATCTCTATCAATTTTTAAAAAGTCAATTCAAATTTATTGATTGGAGTCTTTTGTAATGAATGTTTGAAAATTGGAGTCGAATAGTAAATGTTTGAAAAACTAGGATTTTTTTTATTTTTTATTTTGTAATTTACCTTATCTTCAAATACCAGAGTTTGCCCATATGTAGTTAAGAGATACCACATGAATTCTTAATATGCTAGATATCGATCTTAACTAAATACACTCTTGACTGGTTTCGTGAAATACCAGAATCTGTGCATGATTAGAGGACATGACTAACAGAGTTTGTTTCGTAAATCTCCAAGAGATCGTAATATCATTATATGTAAAAATATAGATCATTTAAGAATGTCCTTTAGGCAGATCCAAAAGGTATCTAGCTTTAGCATAACCAGTCAAACCCAAAAATTTTC
Organism: Cardiospermum halicacabum; assembly: GCA_031304145.1. Lineage (NCBI taxonomy): Eukaryota > Viridiplantae > Streptophyta > Magnoliopsida > Sapindales > Sapindaceae > Cardiospermum > Cardiospermum halicacabum. The sequence goes on from CM062392.1 coordinate 18,707,562, forward strand.
TGAATTCGTATAAATAATCCAAAATCTTTCACACCCTTTAAGTAATGTAAAATATGTTTTATTCGATTCCAGTGCGAAAGGATTGGTTCAAAATTATATCTTGCAAGTAAATTCATAGCAAACGAGATATCAGGTCTCATACATTAGATAAGAGATAAAAGTGGACCAACTATATTCGTATATGGTACTTAAGACTGAGTATCTGTTCATCATATTCTTTTAAACGATATGGATCTTTATTGAGATCAAGTGTTCTAACAACAATTGGTGTACTTGTGGATGTGCATTTTCACTATTAAATCTTTTCGGAAGTTTTTCAGTGTATGCTGATTGATACACTAATATGCCATTTGGTTTATGTTTAATTTCCGGGCTAAGAAAATATTTGTTTTTTCTTAAATCTTTCATCTCAAACTCCTTTTTTCAAATATTCAGCAATTTGTTTGATCTTTCTAACAGTTCCAATGATATTCATATCATCAACACATATTGCAATAACGGCAGAACAAGTTCCTAATTTCTTTATGAAGATATATGGACATATATCATTATTCAGGTATCCTTATTTTATCAAATATTCACTAATACGATTGTGCCAAATTCTCCTATATTAGTTTAATACATATAGAGATTTCTATAACTTTATGAAAAATAAGTTTCAAGATCTCGATTGATGTGATTTAGATAATTTTAATCATTTTGAAATTTTCATATAAATATTAGAATCAAGTAATCCATACAAACATGCAGTAATTGCATCCATGAGACACATTTCTAATTTCTCGAAAACAATAAGACTGATAAAAAATTAGAGCGTAATAATATCCAGTACTTAGGAATAAGTTTCGTCATAATGAATTCTCGGTCTTTGTGAGAAACCCTAAGCAACCAAATATGCTTTGTACATCACAATTTTATTTTGTTTTTGAATGAAAGCCAATTTGTAACCAACCAGTTGAACACCTTATGGTGTTTGAATTATGAGTCAAAAAAATATTTCATTCATTCAAAGTTCAATTCTGCATGGATTGCTTTTTTCCATTTTTCCAATCATGTCTATTTCTACATTCTTCCATACTATTCATTCATGATCATCATATAAAACATATACTACTATTGTGTACAAAAATAGATCATCAATTATCATTTCATTACTATTCTATATTTTCTGAGCAAAATTTATGAAAACTCCTAGTATTTCTTTGTTGTTTTCTCCTTTAAGGAGATTATTTCAAAGATCAATAACTTTTCAGATTTCATTGGATATGGTTCGGGGATCGAGATTATTTTTTCCCTATTATATCTTTCAAACTAGGTGTTCTTCCATGCTTTTGGTATGAGATAGGATTTTCATTTGCTATTATTTTTTATTTTTTTTTGTCTTGTACAATTACCCTTGTTGGTACATTAGCTGCTACATAAGACCTTTTTTTAAAAGCATCATTAAATGCATTCACCATTTCACTAGCTATAATTTGTAAATGTAGGATCCTTTGAACTTATAGTACACATTATGGAGTACATAGATCCATATGCATCAAAGTAGGAACTTTCCATGATAATTTGTAATGGACCATTTTCGAGCTTAGTAGCTTAGGTTAAAAGTTAGGGTTTTTTTTATATTTTTTATATTTGTTCAAAATTTTGATGTAATTTGTGATATTTCCTGAGTCTAGGGGGTTTTTATTATTAGACATCTTATAAAACCATTATAAACCTTAGAGACTCATTCCGCCTCATTTCACGTTTTAGAGTTGAGAGAACCATGAGAGTCAGAGCGTCTGTCCGCTGGGGTTTCCGCCGCAGTTGGTTTCTGGTAAGTCTCTTGTGATCGTATGTTTCGTTATCGTATTACAGTACGTGGTCTAACGTCAGATAATCTATTTCAACGCATAGGTTCCGTTCTGCGATCTTGTTTCCGATTAGGGTTCCATTAGGGTTCTGGTCAAGTTTTGTCATGGTTCTGAATTCTAGTAAGATTCATTCTGTCTTACTCTTGAACCCGTGTTATTATTCTGATCTCGATCGCTAATTTGGTGATTCCGTCAGTTGGGGTTTTCCGTCGGGATTCTGTGCGGTAGGCACTATAGTATGAGTCGTTTCGGTAAGTCTCGTTGTCTTATAGTCGGATCTGTAACTTTGTATGGTCTGCCCGGTTCGGTTAGGGCTTCGTTGTATCAAGTTAGGGTTGTGTTGGAACCTTATATTTCGCGATTAATATTTCTGGTTCCGTTCTGCAGAGGGTCAGGAGGAAGGAATTGCTCGGGCTGAGGAGTAGTCGTCTAATAGGCGTCTCGCTGTTGGTTCTGCCGTCGTGGTTAGTGTTTCGTTTTTAGTCCCATATATTGTATGTTGTGTTGTTTTATGGTTGCTGCATGTTTCAGTTTTGGTTGCTATCTATCTGCCCGAAATAAGCCTACTGTCTAAATACCGAACTGTTAAAATTACATTGATTTTGTGTTACTGGTAAGATATTAAATTGATTAAAATAATGAACTAAATATCGATCTGGATTACTGAACTGTTTAACACTGTAATGTAACCGAATAATTGCTCTAGGACAGCTTTAGGTGGAATCTATGACATGCTTAGGAATATAGGATCCGCATATTGTTTATATCGGCTTGAAGTGCCACTACTGATACTGAACTGCTTGGCTTCGGCCTTACTGATCTACTGAATACTGGGCTTCGGCCAACATTGTTACTATACTGTATATTCTGTTTTCCGCTGATTAGCTACTTGGGCAATTTTCCTAAAATATACTAAGATAAACTGTGACGTATTCGTATTGTTGGCTGCTTTGTTTTGTCAAATTGGACTGTTAAAGGCTGGATTAATGTTGTTTGTTTGTATGAATTGGAATTAATGAAGTGGTCACAAATTGGATGCGGTCGAGATGGATTTTAATGGCTTATACGTACTAATCGGATAACTGGATTTAATGGCTGAATATAAAATTCTGAACTAAACTGTAGAGGAACTTAGTAACGAAAAATTAGCGGAACTGCCGTGTTCACGTGACTTCTATTTTGTTGACCGGTTAGTATTCCTTGTTCTGATTAGCCACTGTAAATAATTTCACGAATTGGAATTTATAACTTAATTAAGGGGTTGCGTCCGAGTTAAGAAAGATAATCAATAACTGGTTATTTGATAGGATGATTGGTGTGTTGACTGATATAGCGGACTCTAGGGAGTCTGTAGAGCCTTGCATTATTTGCTCCCATAACTAGAGCTGAGTCTAAGTCACTCTGTATGTGTATGCTGGAACGTGAGCACTAACTTAGACTAATTCATAATCTAACATTTCCTTTATCTCTTCCTATTCTGTAATCTGGGAATAAAATCCTAGGTTGAGTGCAGGTACTCCGATTGATTAGGCGCTGTCTCATATACAGATCACGGCATACATCATCAGCATTTCATTTTTATTACTGTTATGTTCTTTTCGTACATTGGTTCATGGATTATATTTGGGACTTTTATCTTTGGATTTGTATTGGATTTTGCTGGACACTAGTATTGTTATGTTTCTTGGGAATTTTAAACTTTTGGACTATATGACTGTTTTTGGGGATTTTGAGTTATATTACTATTATGTTTCTGTACACATTGTGTGGCGTCAGATTTCTAACCAGGATTCTACCAGGGTGGGGGTTTGCCGTTACATAATTCAAGTTTCTCTTCTAGAGAAATCTTTTCTTTTCCAAGCAACATAAAATTAATTTCATCAAATTGACAGTTAATGAATTGAGTTGTAAACAAATCCTCCTTCAATGGTTCTAAATATCTAATAATTGATGGAGCATCAAAACTAATGTATACTCCTAAATGTATTTGAGGTTCCATTTTTGTTCTTTGAATTGGGGTAATAGGTACATATACAGAGACCTAAATGTTCACAAATGTGAGAAATTAGGAGGATGCCCAAATACTAACTGCAATTAAGATTATTGGTTATAAACTATGGGGCAAACATGAATCAATGTAATATACCATGTCCCTAAATGGAAACTGGCGATTTTGAGCGTATTAATAAAGTTTGCACAATTATCTAAAGGCGCTTAATTAATAATTATGCTAATCCATTTAAGATATGAACATGCGGAAGTGGATGTTCATTATTAACACTAGATATTTGACTGTATGCATCAAATGCTTTAAATGTAAATTCACCAGTATTATCAAGTTTTATAATTTCGATAGGTAATCTGGAAAATGAGCTCCAAGTTGAATGATATGTGCTAGCAATTTAAGAAAAGTAAGATTTCTAGTTTATAATAAGCATCTGTTGGACCATCTTGCTTATGCATAGATTAAGACTATGAAATAGCGAAAATGTCCACTAGGTAGATGAATGAGTTCACATATATCTCATCAAATTCTCTATAGAAAAGTTCAAATTCCATTTTTTAAAATGAAGGTTTTGTTATCAATTTTCATTTGGAACATGGGATACATAAGTCCCTATCATTTAGTAGGATTTTATAATTTCTTAGTGGACCCTTTTAAATTTGCAATTATTCTATACATCAATGTGGATCCCGGATGCCCAAATCGATCATGCCAAAGTTGAAATGTTTTGAAATCTAAGAGCTTCTAGTTCTTGGTAGCATGAGTTTCAATATGACTCATGTTGAATATGATCCCGATGATAAAATAGATATCTTTTCAACCACAAGGTTCTGGCTTAATTTATTCAAAATTATACATAGATATTCAACGCCTATTTCATTAACTATTTCAATATGATAAACATTCATTCTTATATCTCTGAAAATAAAAAAAAATTCTTTTGGATTTATGAGAATATAATGCATTCTCTACATTTAATTTGGAACCAAGATCAAAACTCATTCGAATCCTTCTATCAGATCTACTAGACTAATATGTTATCATCATAACCTCAATTGAGATTAATTCTAGAAAATATTTTGGTTATTGTAGAATCATATGAGTTGTAGCACTATCGGCTAAATATATATCTCCAGATATAAGTCTCTTTATTCAAATTCATAATATTGTTTAAAGAAAAACATAACATCAGTTGAATGAGAAAATGTAATATATATATATATACATATATTTATAGTTATTTACTAGTATTTATAATCCAAAAACCAAAATTACATTCCATAATATTTACATTACAAAATAAGGAAAATACATGCAATACTTCACTTGCATTTAACATTTCTATCAACAATCAAGTGATCAATCTTTCCATCAAGATCTTTGAAGAGTCAAAAGTTTCTTGATTTGAGAATAGGACCAATACCACAATCTGCAAAAACATCAACCATATATTTGCTTCATTATTATTTTCTTTTTCTTATTCACATTTAAGCTTTTTATAAGCTTTATCTATGTGCTTGAGAGCATGACAAGTTCTCGAATAAAAAGTAAGGGAAGACATGTGTAACAATGATCAAGGTTGAATTTTGGTTGTTCCTGAACTTCCTTTCCTTTAATGGAACTCACATTATAAACATTCCACTTTGGGGGAATATTTGGATTACGGTAACGGAGTGCATAATTTCTACTGGAATTTAGACATCGTCCTTGACCACATCTATATCCTCAACCATTTCTATAACTGTTTCTTTGTCGATTTTTGTGATCATTTCCATGTTCAGAACTACGACATAATTACGACTATATAAACCACAATAATGTCCACAGGATTTTCATTATAATGGATATTCAATCTGAGAATAATTGAGTAAGAACATAGCATTGTTCATTGAATTTCAACAACAAGTGATTATTTTTTTAAGCAATATCCAAAAGTCTTACCAAATCATTACATTTTTCAAAAGTTTGCTGACAATATTATTGTAAAATTACTCGGAAAGAGTGGAAAGTGGTAAATATTTTTTTAGCATTTCTTTTAGTTTTTATTTCCTCATATTTTTAGTTTATTAACAATCAAATACATTGTAGGATTGTATTCACTAACATTTTTATAATGTTGTAGTCTCAGATTATGTCAATCATCCCCAACCTTTAGCAAAATAACTTTTGTTTGGTGACTAATTAGAAAAAGAATGATTTTTTAATTCATAATGCAAATGGGACCTAATTAGAACAATGGCTTTTATTTTTTTCTTGCTTAGTTGTTATATTTCCTTTTTTTAGTGTCCCGAATATACTCTTTGATTTCAACCTTAGTTTATAGTCTGTTATCTAGGTGTATTTTTTTCCTGCAAAAACTAGTAATGATTAGAATTTTTAATTATTGACATTATGAAAAAAAAAAAAAGAAAGATCATTTTCTTACATTTCTAGTTTTCCAAATTCAGATCTTAATATAATTAAAACATTGTTATTCAACTTCAAGTGAATAATGATATAATTTTTTAACTTTTCATACCTTTTATTATTCAACTTTCGGTAAATAATGATATAATTTATCGATTTTCAAATTCATTATTTTATTGTAATCAAAATAATATTACCAAATACTTTATGATCTAGAAGATCTAACTAAACGACAATCAAAGAGCATACACATGTTGATAATGTGTTGTAAAAATGAAAAAAGAAAAGAGGTAGAAGAGGGAGAAATTAACTATAAATGTAAATAAATTGAAATAGATTAGAGATTAATTTAAAACCTAGGCATAAGGGTCTCAGGAGCCCCCAAACTTGACTGTATTTTTCAAATTAGCTCTCAAACTTTACGGAGAGTCAATTTAGCCCCTCAACTTCCAAATGATGCGTCAAATAAACCCTTTTGCTGATGTGGATGCTGATTTGGCAGCAAAAAATATTAACTACAAAATATCAATTAAGCCCTCCACATCAGCAAAAAGAGCTTATTTGACACAAACTTTAAAAGTTAAGGGGTTAAATTGACCATTCGTGAAGTTAGAGGGCTGGCTTAAAAAATATAATCAAGTTCAGGGGCTCCTGAGACCCTTATACCTAAAATCTACTAACGGCAGGAAATTTCCTATAGCAACAGCTTTTGGTAGTATTAGCAATTTTCCATATAAGTTAGTAATACTATAATGTTAACTAATTGTGCAAGTAATAGATTAAATATAGATAAAAGTCAACTCACTTCTTATTAGCATTATATATATATGGCATAAGGGTCTTAGAAGCCCCTGAACTTGGCTATATTTTTCAAGTTAACCCTCCAACTTTACGAAGGGTCAATTTAGCCCCTTAACTTTCAAATATTGTGTCAAATGAGCCCTTTTTGCTGATGTGGAAGGCATAATTGACATTTTAAAGTTAACATTTTTTGCTGCCACATCAGCCTCCACATCAGCAAAAGGGCTTAATTGACCCTCCATTTGGAAGTTGAGGGGCTAAATTGACCCTTCGTAAAGTTTGAGGGCTAACTTGAAAAGTATAGCCAAGTTCAGGGGCTCCTGAGACCCTTATGCCTATATATATATATATATAAATAATTGAGAGAGGATGATGAGTCATTTACTACATTCAGATATAATGTGACATCCGTCTTAAGGTTAATAGTGAATCAATGTGAATTTGACATTTGTAGTTGATAGTGGAATGCCTACAATCCATTTGCTTGTAACAAAATTTTATTTTTGGCATAAGGGTCTCAGGAGCCCCCGAACTTGACTATACTTTTCAAGTTAACCCTCAAACTTTACGGAGGGTCAATTTAGCCCCTTAACTTCCAAATGATGGGTCAATTAAGCCATTTTGCTGATGTGGAGGCTGATCTGGCAACAAAAAGTGTTAACTTTAAAATGTCAATTATGCCCTCCACATCAGCAAAAAGGGCTCATTTGACACAAAATTTGAAAGTTAATGGGCTAAATTGACCCTTCGTAAAGTTGGAGGGCTAACTTGAAAAATATAGCCAAGTTCAGGTTAAAGATATTAAAAAAGTAAAGCATAAACCGGAACGAGAGAACTGCGCTTACGCCTTTTGTTCACACCAAGACTGAACCATGTGAAAGGATCGCTAGCATCCAAGAATGATCTGAGCTGAGGGGAGAATCCTAAAATAAAAGCTGCTGCGGAGAGAGCTAGTTTGGGCTTCTAAGACCCTTATGCCTTTATTTTTCCATAATTTTTTTGTTATCCTAAACCAATGATAATTTCTCCTAATGGAAATGTCATTTCCATACTTAGAAAGACTAAAATGCATCAAAAGTAAATATTAATAATTATTATTTAACACTAATTTTCATACTTTCACTATTATTTTTAAAGTACTTTCTGACAAGTATTCCACCCAAGATCCTATTATTTTAAATAGGCATAAGAGTCTCAAGAGCCCCTAAATTTGGTTATATTTTTCATGTTAGCCCTTCAACTTCACGAAAGATCAATTTAACCCCCAACTTTCAAATACAGAGTCAATTAAGCCCTTTTTGCTAATGTGGAGGGCTTAATTGACTTTTTGAGTTAACCATTTTTACTGCCAACTCAACATCCACATCAACGAAAATGGCTTAATTGACCCACTATTCGTAAGTTGAGGGACTAATTTGACCATTCGTGAAGTTAAAGGGCTAACTTGAAAAATATGGCAAAGTTCGGGGGCTCCAAAGACCCTTATGCCTTTTAAATAAATCATATGGCTATTTTTTCTCTTAAATTTACTCTATATATACTCTTTTAAAACCAAATATAATATTCAGATTTCATATTTAATTCTTGAAGTATCTTCATATTTCAATCACAAACTAGGGGAGGAAAGACTCGTATTCAAATGCAGACATCCTCGCCGAAATCTTTAATTATTTCAACAATTTTCTCAAGTAACTCTAACATGAGCTTGTAAGTGTTTATGATCAGCACCACACCGGTGTCCCAAGATAGTGTAGTTTAAAAACATATGTTCTACCAATCATCAAACATCTCGCACTATACGTACATTATTAAATTATATTGAAGATGTCATATATGTAGCAATCGAAATGTTAAAAAAGAATGAAAGCCAATAGCTTTAGGCTATGTTAGGCATCGATAGTTAAAACTAGTGGTTTGAATAGTCGTTGCGGTTAGCAGTTTGAAGTAGTAGTTAGAGTAGTTGCTATAGTAGTTGCTATAGTAGCAGTTGTAATAACTATTTGGTGGTAGTTGTAGCGGTTCAAATAGCGATTAGATACAAAATTACAAAAAAAAAAAAAAAACTGTTAAATAATTTAATTTGTATTTATTAATATTAAATACAAGGGTTGGTAATTTCAAAGTTGGGGTTTAAGTAGCATTCTGAAGAAAGCTACTTTGCATAGCATTTTGCCAAACCACTATATGAACTATTAAACACTACTTTAAAACAGTGATGCTGAACAACTATTTTTACAAGACGCTACTCCAACAACTTCTCAAACTGCTAAATGCTACTCAAATTGTTAACGTGAAACATAACCTTAAGCAGAATATTTTAGAAAAATAAAAGAAAAAAATCATAAAGGCATATGGTCGAGCACGTGGTGGACTATGTACAATACACGTAACGTTCCTTGAATTTGGGTACATATATACCCACATCTCCATTATGTATTCTCAATTACAAAGAAGATAATAAATGGAGGTGGTGAACGTGCTTCATATGAATACAGGTATAGGTCCAATAAGCTATGCTATCAATGCATCAAATGAGATACACAATTGGAAATTAATCATAATCAAACCGACACTTTCATCAATGTATGGGAAAAAAGAATCAAAGATGACAATGTGTACAACATCAATCTCTTCAAACCATAAAATTCACAATAGAAACCAACTTGTTAAACCTAATAACTGAAATGTGAGTATGACCTAAATAGTAGTATGCTTTTATTCAAGACCTTAAAAAATGTTGAATTTAATACACAATAAGTTAGACTAAAACAAGTTTTCTTGTATCTTAAATTTGTAGTTGATTTATAATGAGTGTGCAAAATGCACTATTTTAGGGTTGTGTTATATATGATTTTAAAAGAAAAATCAACTTCCTTTGGTCTTATTTATAGTTATTTTGTAGAGAAATACAACTTTTAGTTATTTAGAGTCTAAAGATAAAGAAAGGTAAAAACAAAGTAAAAAGAATATAAAAAGAGAAAACTCTTGACCTAATCTTGTAATAATCCCAAACTATTCAAAAATTCAACTTCATAGGTCATCACTCTTATCTCGAAGAACCAAGCGTAAGGATTCTTGTAATTCCACTCCTAAACTAGTTCCTATGTTAGTTTAAAAATATTTTTCACCATAGAAAGCCTTAAAACTAGATCAAAGTCTAGATTTCAAGTAGAGGCGAGAATATGAGTAAATTTTATAGTAACTTTTATAAGCTTAGTTTTTTTTTTTTTTTTTAAAATTTGAAATTCTTCGTCCTCTTATTCAATAGCTCTAGATAGGCTAAAAAGAAATTGTTAATTTTTTATTCGGATCCCCTTACAGAGAATTATGGAGCGGGAATGTGGAGAGAAGATTGTATGAACCTTGAAATTCTTCAAATTTAATAAGAAGCTACAAGTCTACCCTTATTCTCTACAAAATTCAAGTTTTAGTCACACAACATTATATATTACTTGTGTTTTGTTTTTTTAAATTGCTACACTTCTATCTTTATTAAAGAAGGAAGTGTAGCAATTTAAAAAATACAGAGATAGTACTTAATTGAATATATGAGCATCTTCAACTAAAATTGAACATTTGTATCCTTATTTATTTAATTTCAATTATTTAATGTTGATCACAATGGTGATTTGTGTTGATCCAAGTCTCTAGTTAGGATCTACAGATCTAGCGAGATCTAGAGTTCAATAATATTTTACTTTTAATGGTCATTATTATTTTTGGTGTGTTTAATGTCATAATCGACAATAAGCAATAACTAGTTTAATTTTCTTAAGATGAGTGTTGACTATGTTGTTAATTATGTTGTCAATAACCGAAAATAAGCATTAGCTAAGTTGGATCATTAGATTGGAATTGCTTGATTTTCATACTATTTCTAACAAGTAAGAGCTAAGTTGATGTTGTTGAAATCAACATAGTAAAATTACATGAGATTATAGTATAGAGTTGATAGTAGTGTCCCACTATTTCTCTTCGTATCTAACTCCATAGACCTTTTATTCCTAGTTATGAGATATCTAGGTAGATTTGTGAAAGATATATTGATTAAGAACCTAAGAGAAATCATCTCAATTTATACCTTAGGTATAGATTAATATCAATTAATAGCATATTTGGAAAATTAGTGATTGTTTATTTGCAATCTAGCATGGTGTACTCTTGATGTCACTAGTGATGAGTGATCTTAATCATACTTCTCTGTAGCTTATCTTTTACTCTTTCTAGTTATCACATGTCATTGTTATTTAGTTGTATCTTATAAGAAAATTGGAAAACATATAAAACCATATAAAAAATAATTACTATTATTTCTTGTAATTAAACCTTGCATCTTTCTATCCCTTGGGTTAAAAACTCCAAGGATTTTTTCTATGATAAGGCAGACATTGTGCTTTTGCGTGTGTATTTATAAAATTTGCTTTTAATTCTAGTTGCTAGTTTATACATATTATTGTTGGTGTGATTTGTGAACATTTTAACCCAAAAAACAAGAGTCAAGTCAAACACATCACAAATTCATGACATAAATACTTCACTATGCAAATAAAAGTAGAGCATCTCATAATACCAAAAGCAAATCATTAATCCACAAATATAACTATTAAGATAGCTAGAAAATTTATATGACTAACAATCAAAACTTATTTACAATACAAAGAAACAACATATTAATCACATTGTTCGATTTTAAACACATCTTATTCATCAGTAATCTCCCTTTATCAATGATCCAATTAACCCAAATATAACAACCACAATCATTTATATTCAATGGTGATAATATAGAATCAATAAGATATCATGAATCAAAATTGAAACATGTAAGATAATATAACCATAATCACAACATATAAAGTATGATCAACTAAATGGAAAATAATGGAGTACCTTCTCTTATATTCAAAATCAACTTTCAGTGAGAATGCTTAAATGAACAAATAACCAAAAACTAATCAATACCAGAGGTTCCCTGTTTGGCCTTAGTATACAAGTATACTATTTCATTAACAATTATATATATATATATATTATATGACAATAGAATAAATTAAAGTTATTAACAAAATCGAATCGTTACTTTAGAAAAGTAGAATGGAGAAGGCAAGAAAGATTAAGGAAGTGATGTAGGACAATTCCTACAACAAGTAAGATTCATTTTTCTAAAATAATTAGGATTCTTACTTTATTTATAGTTAGAATTTCTATTTTACTAGTTTATTTCTTGTTCTTATTAGATTATATTTCCTAGTTTGTTTTCTATTTGCTTTTAGATTTCCTAATTTGTTCCATTTCTTCTCAATTGTTATTAATTCAATTCAATCAATTTTATTAAGTCAATAATATTTAGAGTTTATACCTTTTTATCTTTAGTTTATCTATCTTTTCACGTTAGCTGCAACTTATCTTCGCCTTAGCTGTGAACTATCTTCCGCTACATCATCAATTGGTATCAGAGCGAGGTCTACCCTTGTTTGATAATTAATGATGGTTCGAACAGTTCTAAATCTTTAAAAAATGATCAGAAGTTTGTACAAATTGATGAGTGCTTAATTGACATGGACAAGAGGTTAATCACCATAGAAGTCAACTTTGACAATATATTTTACACTGAAAGTGAAAGCCTTCAAAGAATAGACGGAATATTAGCTGCATTGGTTGGAAAAATTTGTTTTTTCAATCAATATCGACCTAACTTACCAAGTGGCTGGATGAAAATTTCCATTACAAAAACCAATACCAATAATGACCAACAATGGAATCAGATTCAAGATCTTTATCGAAATCCAAAATCTCAAACACATCAACAATATCCAGAGGTAGTATCAAGCCAAGATGATGAGATTCAAGTCATATCCAATCTCCATAGCCTAATTCATGTCCTAATATCTTATCTGATCATCAAGCAATAGACGTAGAGTCTTCTTGCAATTATTGAGAGCTAGATTTAGGTGAAATTTTGTCAGAGCTTCAAGATCCACGACAGATTTATATGGTTCTAACAACCTTCCACTTGGATATCAAATTGTTAGATTGTCATGATGTGACTTCATTGCACTAAGTCTAGAGTGAAGAGAAAGAGGTTCGATAATTTTCAATCAATGGGAGAGAGATCAAAACCTTACAAACATATATATTATGTGAGAAACAATATATCTTAATGTTTAGAGCCAACATACCCTGATAGAGGAAAACAAAGTATGGTTTTGTGTATGCTTGGTAGAATACCTATGTTTTTTTTATATCTTTCTATATATTCCTTCTAATGAAGCATCTTTGCAACAACGAAACTCGAAAACCAGTTTTTTTTTTCTTTTTAGCAAAGGAGATTGATATAGGAAAATTCCTACAACAAGTGGAATTCCAATTTCTAAAACAATTAGGATTCTTACTTTATTTATAATAAGGATTTCTATTTTACTAGCTTATTCTCTATTCTTATTAGATTATATTTCCTAGTTTGTTTTCTCTTTCCTTTTAGATTTCCTAATTTGTTAGATTTCTTAATTTTTTAGGATTAGTTCAACTCTATATAAATATTTGTTACTCTCAATTTTTATTGGTTCAATTAAATCAATTCTATTCAGTCAATAATATTCAGGGTTTATACCTTGTTATCTTTAGTTTATCTATCTTGTCGCCTTAGCTGCGAGTTATCTTCGCCTTAACTGCAAACTATTTTCTATTGTTTTATGAGAAAGTAGATAGAATATTAGAATTTTGGGGTCTAATTTTATATATGAATGAAGAAGAAATAGAAATGAGTAACTTAATTCCATGGCTAGAAAGATTTGAATCAAGTTTTTTTAATTAGTAAAAACCAATCTCCATGAAATAATGGTGCTGGGAGAGATCAGAATTGACAAGAGAGAAATTATTTTGATATGATTTTGGTGGAAATGTGAAAATTTCCTTATAACTATTTTTTAGGAGATTTCGGTAAATGAATCAAATACCACTTTTTTAATCTTAAAAAATTAAGTAGGTCTGATGTTTTAAAATTTTTTAAATTAGTAGACATAAGTGGTGAAAACCAAATGGTTTCAAATATTTAAAAAAATTTTATATTATACCCCATAAGAATTAAAAAAAATGTGGGCCTAAATATGAAACTAAAATGGTTGAACTACTAACAAAATTTCCAAAAAAAAAAAATTTATTCAGGAAAAGGTTGTGTTTAGTTACTAGTCTACCATATAAGTTCATGATGGAGTTAGATATAAATACTCTATCTTTTATTTATGGCTAGATATAGGTATATTTTTCTAACCATCTATGGAGGGAAAAGAATTATCTCTTCCTTTATGCAACATTATCTAAACATGAAACTAGTGCTTTCCCATCACAAAAATATATATAGGCGCACAGTTATTAAGCAATATAAAATAGTTTTTGACAAGGATAGAAATTTAAACTGAAAATGATAAATGATAAACCATATTATATCTAAACAAATAATTATCAAGTTTATATTATATCAACTAATAACTAATACAAAAACTAAAAATTAATTAATTATTAGTATGAAAACAATAATGGAACTATGACTCCACAATTACTTTTCTAATTGAGTATTTTACCCCATCAAATTTATGAATTCTATCTCATGCATCATAAATATTTATCTCCTAATTTTAAAGGTGATAAACCTATCAATAACTTAATTATATATTCACAATTGAGAATGATGAATTTTTTTCTCTCTTTATCAATCCATTCAAAAAGCAAAAACAATGAGATATTGAGATGGAAAAATATGCAAATTTTAACTGTTTAATAAAGATTCGATGGTTCAGGTAAACTTTTTCTTCTCTTTAAATGATTTTATCACGTGATATATATCTTAACGTAATCGTTAGTCTATCACTTAAATTAAAGTTTTTATAACCTCTATTAGATGTCAATGGAATATTTACCTTCAACTCATCATTTCTATTTAAATGCTGATTTTTAATCCAAATTTCTTATTTATTTTATTGTTATTATACTTTCTTTTTCTCTATTTAAAGCTCTATTTGAAAAATTGTGCCTAGACGCCGACTAAGCCTCCGCCTTGACATTTTAGAGGTCGCTGAGCAGATTTATCCGCATAGCTGATTTTAGCGATCATCGAAAAAAATTCACTACAGTATAAATAATTCTTATTAAACTAAACAATAACATAATATTAAAATTTTTTATTTAAAACTGATGAACCTAATTATTCACCGAATACAAAGTGGGATGATCTATAATAAATTATTAATATTATAAATTTGGTAACTGAATTCGCTTACTTACATGTTTTTATTCATAAAAATTGAGGTATATTTGTAAAATGACCTATAAATTTTGAGATATAGCATTTATAGTTGTTTTCATAATTTTATATTTTATAATAATTTATTTAAAAAGTCAAACTTCAACAAAAAGTCAACACTGTCTAGACTCCGCTTAGTCCCGCCTAGACTTTATAGGATAGGTGACCGATCCCATTTCAATTTATGATTTGTAGAACCTTAGGTCAAAGAAAATAAGTTAAGAATGTGTAAATTGAGAATAAGTTAAGATGTACACGTGGAAAAAGAAGTTATTGTGATTGTGGTTTAATAATTGAAAAAGTTATTATGAAGAAAAGGGTAAAACTGGTAGTCACTTTAATACTAGACCACCACATTTTAGCAATTGAAATTAAAAATAAATAAATAATATTATGTAGATATTTTATAGAATCTCCCATGGAAATTTTTAAAATGAGATTATTTATTAGCATATAGAGCAATAGATCATTTGAAGGAAAAACTGATTTCTAAAAGGAGATTTTTATTTCAACTATCTAGCTTAGGTGACAATAGAAAAATTAGAGAATATGAATTTGGGTTTTTAAAATATGCAACACTGTGATGATATTTTAGTCTCTTCTATACTTGTGAAAATTTTACAACAGTGATGCTCTTAGTTCTTTTTTTTTTTTTTTTTTTTAACGGGCACTAATAATTAAATCTAAAAAAATATTAATCGAAATAATATTAGAAGAAAAAAAAGACTAATAACTATTAAGAGAATCTTGGTTCTTTTCTTCTTAATTTTATCATGGAGTTGGATTTTTATTTTTTACTACGCTTAAGAGTATTTTTTTAAAATAGGTGTTCGGTGGCAACATTTCATTATATCTTTTAGTGATTTAAATCGCGGTTTAACAAATATTATTTGAAATAATTTTTAACAAAATGCTACTTAAACATTACTTTTAAAATACCCTTATATTTAACATTGACAAATATAAATCAAATAGTTATAGTAATTTTTTTAAATTTTTTTTTATCAAACAGATATTTGAACCGTTGTAGCTGCGACGCCACCAAATAGTAATAGAAACAACAACTACTTCTCAATTACTTTAGATCACTAGTTATTATCAAGGATGAAAATGAAACCGGTTCTAAGGAATCTATCATTACCCTTACTATTTTGGTTCTTTAAAGAGCTGAACTTTGATTTTGAAGATTCTAAAAATATCCAGATCTAGAATATTCTCAAATTAATGGATAGGACAACGATATTTCCATTGGTTGTATTCAAAATTTTATATATCCTATTAACAAATAAGTTAGACAAATACATTAATTAAATATGTACCAGAGAATGCATCGATTAAATGTGAAAGAGAATATATCAATTAACAAAGTTTGCCTTGAAAACGTATTGTCAAATATTATCTTGTAGGTTTTAAAATACTAGAATTTTGGATCCGTGCGGTACGCACGTATG
This sequence comes from Cardiospermum halicacabum, assembly GCA_031304145.1. NCBI lineage: Eukaryota > Viridiplantae > Streptophyta > Magnoliopsida > Sapindales > Sapindaceae > Cardiospermum > Cardiospermum halicacabum. The sequence continues at coordinate 18,724,377 of CM062392.1, forward strand.
TTAATATATACACTAAATACGTATGTTTAAAAATTTTTACAATCAACAAATAATCAAATGCAAGGTCTTTCACAAAATGAATAATATATTATAAGATGTTCTGATCAACCTACAATAAAATAAAATAAATAATAAAAAGCAAATGAAAATCAATAGATGGAAAAAATGACTAAACATATCTAATTAGATATAAATCTCTTTTCAATTTTATTCATTTGTGCCGTAGAGTGATATCATGCAAAATTTAGTACCCTTCATCAAAATCAATACATATATTAGTATTTGCAGTTTTTATTATTATTATTATATATATATATATAATTATTTAACTTATTGAATACATTACATGGATTTTGTGTCAGACAACATTCAGTTTGTACCTTTATCAAGTGCTTGAAAAGTCTTCTTTAGATAAAAATCTGGTTGTGATTATTATTACTACGTCATGCTCGTCTAATGTAACACCTAAACCCCCGCCTTACAGACAGATGTAGGGAGATGAGCGTCACAACAGAGAACATACATATTATACTTATACTGATACTGAACAACTATCAAATATCCAAACCGAACTTATATTACTGTAATAGTAAAATCTGACATTGAAATGATAACCGGATACTTAATTAAATACTGAACTTAAAAATATCTGGATACAAAATCATTAGAAATCGAAAACATAATATTTCAAAATTTGGTTACAACTGAAAGAGTTTAATGAAACTTAAAAGTTCAATACATAATATAAGCGGAAGCTAATCTAAAAAAAAAAAACCAATGTCAGAACAGATGCATGGAGTGATATATGTGTGCCTTGCTATTCCACCTGACTGTCTGAACTCAGCATTTTCCATCCCGATCAGAAAAATTAACATACAAAACAAAAATAAAGAAACAACAGGGTCAGACTATCGAATGTTTGGTTAGTAAGCCAATGCCCAACATCCACACACATACAATGCTTCTTAAATTAACAATTAAGTATGAACACACAACATATGCAGCTTACCTGACCATCTAGAGGCCTAAATCAGAAGCAAACAGAATAATTCAAACAACTCTGTAAGGTTATAAAGCTTACTAGGTTCCTTAAGGAGTAACCAATAAATCTATTACCATTAACAGTGATTAAACAGATTAATTATACCCTGAAAATGCTCTAAACTTAAAACAGTCATAACTTATTCGTTTGAAGTCCGAATCGGGCTTATAATAACTTTTCGGAAAGGGAAAATCAAGAGGAAGAAGTCCGAAAGAAGTCAGGTGAGGAAAACTGCCATGGCGAAATGTTGAGGTGACATAAATGAATTTCGCCTGGACATCAGGCAACACTTTTAGGCGAGATTTTTACATGTTGCCTCATTAAGGCGATGTGTTTGGCGATATTTGAACACCGCTGCTTTCTCCTGGCGAATTTTACTTGGCTGAATAGAAATATGTTGCCTCACTTCTAGGCAAGGTGTTTTTAAGCGATGATTTTTCAAACTAAAATTGTTTTTGGGCGACTTGTTCTTGGCAACATAAAAACATTTTTCCTCACTTTCAGGCGACTTATTTGGCAACATGAGAATATTTTGCCTCACTTTCAGGCGATGTTTTTGGCGATGATTTTTAAAAGAAAAAGTCTCATCTAGTAATTTTGGCGAGGTGATTAGCAAAATTGAACGACTAAAACATTGTTTCGTTTAAATCTTAGCGAAGGCATTTGGCGAAGTATTAAAATTTAAGGAAATTTCGCCTAGATACTAGCGAAGTAACTTGGCGAGATTTTAACTTTAAAAATAGGTATCGTCTAAGTTTTGGCGAAATTGATAGGCGATGGACACAGGATGTTGCTAACTTATTACTTAGCTTAGCGATATACCTTGGCGACATAAATAAGACTTTGCCAACTCTATACTAAGTCTTGGTGATTAACTTAGGCGGTAATGTTAGATCTAGAAAATGAATTTCGCCTAACATGGCGATGGTTTAGGCTAAGAAATGAAATTTCGCCTAAGTCTAACTCGTTTTAAATTTCAACTTTTAAGTCTTCTTCAAATTATCCAATTAGGCAATAGTCAGTCTAAAGGCAGCATGTTAACCCAATATTAGCAAGTATATTAGCAAGTAGCTCAACTCAGAAATCATCAAGGCAATCATAACAGTTCACAGTACACTTAAAATTCAGATTTGCAGATCATATACCAGTTTATATATCAGACATCAGATTTTTCAGAGAATGACAGAAATATATACTAGAGTATATCAGCTTGTCATGCAGGTTATAGAACTTAACAGATGATGCCAGATTATGCATTCAATATGCATCAGATTTCAGAAATTTATTAGCAAGTTCTTATTAAACACAGAAAACATCAGATTACAGATTATTTGCCCGTCTTTAGTTTGATAACAAAATCAGGAACAGAAAATAGGTCATAGACCTCTTACTTATGAGCAAAGCTCTAGACAAATGGATTAAGGATCCCAGAAAGGTTAAGCAAAGCTCCAGACAAAGTTGATGTCGTCACATCTAGAAGGCAACAAGGTCTGATATCGTCACATCCAGAAGGCATTCAAGGCCTGTATGTTTTCACGTATCGATGTATACATCTAATATCCCTACGGCATGTCGGTCTTATCGCTATCATCCTTTAGATAGGGCTTAGTTTTCATATTATAACAGAGTATAGCTTTCAGCATTCAACAGATATTGCATCACTTCACATAATAGCCATTTATCAGCAAGTTGAACAACAGTTTCACAGCAATAAACATATCACAGAGTCCAGATTCAGATTTTTAGATACATTAAGTTTAGTCCATATTAATGCAGCACAGAATAGACATTAACAGACATAAGTGAGGGCTTAAACATGGCTACTAACTGAATACGCTAAGCCAACAACAGGACTACTCCGGTTGACGTTCTCCTACTCCGTCTCCTAAACATCAGACAGAATAAATTTAATAACAAATCCAATCAAACCAGAAACTCGAAGGTTAGGGTTTACAACTTGAGAACAGAAGTGACATTGAAGAACAGACCCAAAACAATCATGAACATATGAACTTACCTTCACGCTCGAAGAATAGGTTCAATGGAAATTTTCAGATTTACAGCAAAAACCAAAGTAACAGTGAAAGAGAGTTTTTGTTTGAGGTTTTCAAAGTTGAGAGAAAAGAAAAGAAAGGGGTCTGGCGGCTGAATAGTTGCTGGTGGGGTAATCTAGGTTTTCACATAACCATAAATAATTTGTAAACAAGTCCACTAGTTCTTTTAATTCAAAAATTTCCCCATGTCAAAAGTAGTTTCAAAATCAGTCAAATAACAAAATAAGTTTTAATTTGGCCCCATTTATCGACGTGACATCTAAAATAGAAATTTTTTACCTTTACGATTAGTTACTCTAGATATAGCGACATATAGTTGATAGTAACTGAGATTATATCTTTTGTGATAGAGACCTACATTATTTAAATATTGTCTCTGACTCTCATTTATGGTCATTGCAAATGACATTGAGATAGGGAGTTGTTTCCTCTTAAATTTGAATGGTAATATCGAATCCAATGGCATTAATGTAAGTTACGGTATCAGCACTTTCTACCCCAAAGGTTGGACATTGAATCACCTTAACTTTCACGACTCTTATCCCTAACCTTGTATGGATCCACCTTGTACCATTGCATTCTTCCAAGTGATCAATTTTGTGTAATAACATCGCTAGTATACTCACTTTGAGTTTAAGTTCATGAAGCGGTAAACCTGAGCACTTTATGTTATTTAAGAATTTTGGAGTGTAAAGGTTAGTAAATATATAAATCACCGTATCTAATTGACGCATTGAAACTAAATTGTGGTAAATCCTTTCATAACTAACATTCATCGAGGTCAAGTAATCATTTACCTCTTTCACCAAATCCAGTGTTGGAGTTAGTATAGCGTCCTCTTACAAGTATGTAGGATCATTAACGTACCGATCTAACGAAAGATATGTTACTTCCAGTATAGAACCGAGCAGATTAGAAGATTCTTCTATCAACAGGTCTTTAGGCACATCAATTTCCATGATTCTTTTATTTTATTTTGTTATCATACAGTACTATCACAATGCTTAAAATCCAGTCTGTAAAGTTTTTAAGAGCAGAAGACTCTATATACAATGATATTGATTGGAGTCCTATATTCTTAGTCAGTATCAGAATCATGCAATACTCTTAGATAAATGGAGAATTTATCGTTGCATTAACCACTTGGTTTCTACTACCTTTCATATGACGGGCAAAATCTGCTTCAATCTCCTATTAAAACAACAGTTTTGTCATGAACATTAGGTTTTCATTTTCAAGGCAACTATTCTCATCAAGTCCTTTAATGTCATCTCTACTACCCCGAAGCAATGCTTGTGAGCCATTGGATAATTATAGTAATTTTTTAGTTTTTTTTATCAAATAACTATTTGAACCGCAATGGCTGCCACACCACCAAATAATAGAGATAGTAACTACTACTCTAATAATTAATTTAGATAGTTAGTTATTTCCAAGAATGACAAATGAAATCGGATCTAAAGAATATATCCTTACCCTTACTATTTTGGTTCTTTAAAGAACTGAATTTTGATTTTGAAGATTCTTAAAATATCCCGATCTAGAATATTACGGAATTAATGGATAGGACAAGGATATGTCAATTAGTTGTATTCAAACTTTTATATGTCTTATTAATAAATAAGTTAGAGAAATACATTAATTAAATATGTACGAGAGAATGCACCAATTAAATGTGAAAGAGAATATATCGATTAACAAAGTTTGTCTTGAAAATGTATTGTAAACAAATATTATCTTTTAATTTTTAAAATATTATAAAAATTAAAGTAATTATTACGTTTATTTTTTTAAAAAAAATTATACAATTTTTATTTCTATTTTTAAATAAACTAATTCATATATGTTTACTACATAATATATTAAAAATTTAAAATAATATAAAAAAATTATATAATAATTATAGAATAAATATTTAAAAAAAAAAGAAAAATCCAATCAGTTAAATTAAATTAATTTCTTTATTATAATAAATTTATAATTAAATTCTTAAAATTTGATAATAGATTTTGACCCCTTCCATTTAAATTTAAAAAATAAGGTAAAATTCAAAATCTTAAAATTTTTAAAATTAAATTAATAATATAAATATGAATAGGGTCTAACCCTAAAATTTGCCATCCTTAGTTATTACTTTTATGCAGACCACTCATTTAAACAAACATACACTTTAAATCATTAGAAACATAGATCAGAATTCCAAAATCTTGGCATGTGAGAATTTCGTTGAAAACTTCTAGTCTTCTTTTCTCAACATAAAAAACTACATGCATCATCTAGGCAATCCAACCATCCATATTATAATTCCACCACCAATCATAATAAAATTAAGACAAGGTGCTCATATTAAAAAAAAAAAAAAAAAAGAAGAAGAGAGTAAGCGATCAGACAGTAGCACAATTGTTGTATAAAATGTGCCATGCATTGCACGAAAGAGATGGAAATTATTCTCTCCTGTCTATAACCTGTCCACTGTATAGTATTAATCGTGATAGAAGCCAATATTATATTTTAATCAATCCATGTGCTCCTCATGATATACTATCATAGGATGCAACTATTATTTGCTTACATAATCCAATCAAAGATTTGTTGAAAGAATCACATAATTTTATAGAAATTATCAGGGAATGGAAAAAGTGGTTTGTACCTAGATAGCTTAGATTCTCTCTTCAAGTTATATTTATGGTCCGGACAGATCACTTTTATGTTTTTAATTTTAATGAAAATCTATGTAGATATTGGGTTCTAAAATATTATAGAATAATAAGAGGTTTAAAATTTAAATAAAAATTTAAAATAGTTAAATTTAAAAGTAATAGTTAATCTATTATAAATATATTAAATATTTAACGATTTAATAGTGTAATTTTTACTCTAAATATACTATAAATTTGCGAATATAGTTAAATAAAAAATAATAATAAGTGATAATAAGTAAAATTAGATTTTTTAACTTTTTTATTTTAGTTTTAGACCGGCCCTAAATTTTTTACACTTTTAAACTTTTTTATAAAAAAATTGCAAAACTAAACTTAAAAAAAATTTTTTTTTTTTTTTGCAGAAAATGAGCTTCCCGGTATTACTACAGGGAAGCAAGCAAATTTCAATCAGCTGTCCGGTGTGTAATACAGGGAAGCAAAATTTTGCTTCCTTGTATTACACACCGGGAAGCTGGCTTGATTTTTGCCAGCTTCCCTGTGTGTAGTACAGGGAAGCAAAATTTTGCTTCCCTGTATTACACACAGGGAAGCTGGCAAAATTCAAGCCAGCTTCCCGGTGTATAGTACCGGGAAGCTGAAATTCGCTTCCCGGTACTACACACCAGGAAGCTGGTTTGAATTTCGCCCGCTTCCCGGTACTACACATCGGGAAGCTACTGAATATGTATTTTTTCGGTATTGAAGGGTAAAATGGTCATTTTGGTCTATTTTTTGTAAAAAAAAATTTCAAAAAGTTTAGTTTTGTAAAAAATTTAATGTTGGTCTAAAAATATAATTTTTTTAATAAAAAAATCTAAATGTGCAAATTACCCCTAATAATAAAGTAAGTAATATTTTAAGATATGATTTTTTAAAAAAATTATATTCCTTATAAATAGTTCAGGTTTTTTTTTTTTTTTTTTTAAATTTATACTTGAATAAAAAGCAAAAAAGACTTTATATATTTATATGTAAATAATTTTATTTTAAATTTAAAAAAAAAAACATAATTTCAAAACGGTTTCCTAGCTATTTATGAAGGGATCTCAATAATCTCTAATAAAATTATGAAGGGGTTTGGATGATCTAGGATAAGTGTATTCGTTGTCCAGTACCCCTCTCAATAGTATATATTTTCATTAATTGATAGGATGATAAATTATGAATTCAATCCTTCAAGAGATTAGCCTCTATATGGAATCCAATAAACGATCAATTTTTCAGCTTTCTCGAAATCAGTTCATTTTCGACACTGTAACAACAATTATAATGATGGTTACTTTGCAAAAGAAAATCTAAATTTGGAGACCAATCGATTATGGTAAATATAAAGTGCAATTTATCAAGAAAAAAAGAACTTTGGAAAAACTTAGAGGATATCGGATAATTGTAAAGAACTTATATACCTTATACATCATATTTTAGTAATAATGTAAATTTATATAAATTTTGACCAAAGATCATTCCGAAATGATTTGTGAAATGTAAAATAGTAAACATAAATAATTGATGTTAAGCAGCTCTTAAAATAGTTTTAAACCTGTGTAAATTTCTTAGAATTATCTCTTACAATATTTATAATTTAATGAAGCAAAAATTTGTTCAGTAACTAACTATTCTGAGTGTGTTTACTAAAATAACTATTATAAAAATTGAAAAGTTAATAGTTTTAGTGGACAATATTAAATATAATTCACTTTGGGAGATATAAATTTATTTTTCATTAAATCATATAAATTGATTTTTTTCACTTTTTTTCATATAAATTTGAATATATATATATATATTACTAATTTAAAAAAAAAAAAAGAAAAAAAAGAAAAAAACAAACTTTGTTTCTTTAGTAGGCACCGAACAGAACGGTGCTCTTTACCATGAGCCCAAACCAATAAGTTCGGCACCAACAAATTACGATACGATACTTCAATTGATTGCATTTTAATCAAACATGGCTAACAGCCCATGTGCAGTGCGCGTGGTAAAGCAGTTCGATATTTGTGTTGGAGTGAAGTAATATTTCGTTGGGAAAGTGAGTGAGATCAATGCTAGGGAAACCAAATAATCCTTCAAGTTCCTGAGAAGTCATTTGCAAACTGAATATGCAAAGCATAGGACTGCTGACAATAGAAGCACCAAAATTCATGACCATAAACCCTTAACCCTGAGGACCTTCCATTCTATCTAAGAAGGAACAACCACCAAGAATCTGCACTTGCTTGCAGGCTTGATCTGCAAATGGTTAGCAAAAACTTATTTATTTATTTATTTATTTATTTATTTATTATTATACACAATCTACAAAAACTCAACTCAATAAAGATTTTCCAAACTCAACTCAATAAAGATTTTCCATGACACTTTAGGTAATAGCAAATACTCATGCATGTATATAAGAATTGTGAACAGAAAAACCAGTAATAGCTCATAAGCTAGCTGAAGAGGAAGTAACATCCTGTTCAATTACCAAACAGCAAAGTAGACCTTCCCTCCCCGCAAATAAACAACCATAAGTGATATAACATATTTATTCGCTCTTAGAACAACTTCCCCCCCAAATAAGTTGCCACTTACAAAAATCTTAAACGAAAGACATCAGGTCTACATAAATGAGCAATGGACAAAGTAAACAAGTTGAGAAGGTGGTGGCTAAGGAGGCTACCTAATTGGTTTGGTTTTGGTCTCTATTCATAAATGCTATATTTTCACCTTTTCTTCCCCTTCTTTAGTCACAAACACTTCGACCCGTGAGCGCAAGGTAAAAACATGCCTGAACATGAAAGAAAACTCCCGAGGCTAAGCAATTTTAACTCATTATTATTAATTCAATAATATTATTCCTTAATAAGGTTGACGAGTATATACGAAATGAGCTTTCACGAGTTTAAACAAACCTAACCTAGATTTACAATTCCTTTTCACAAACGGAGCTTGAACACCAAGGGAAAAGACTTGTCCATTACAAGCCTATTTTTACCTACATGACCCGAGGTACAAGCTTAGCTTATTCAAGCTCAATTAATATACATATACACTCTATTCCATCGATCATCACTAGAATAGAGTTTTCATTTTCTTCATTCTATTTTGCTCCACTGCTTTCCCCTATCTTCTACAGATTCACTATTTTCCTCTTTTCATTTAAAACATGTAAATAAATAAAGAACCATTCCACATATAGATAAATTATTTCTATAATAACTAGAAGTAATGGCAATAAAAAGGATCATATGGTAAGAGGAACATGCAATATAAGAAAATCAAAGGATTCATCCAGAGACAAAATCTTTAGCTCACAAAGGTAGAAAAACCTCAGTTGCCTCATGCTAATGTTTTTCAAAGAAGTCAATCTTACAGCTTAAGTAGGAAAACAAAAGAGGTAAACTCAAGGCTTGTAAAGAACTAAATTACTAATAATAGTTGCATTGTTAAGTTCAATGCAAGTGCCCAAAAGGAAACCATCAATCATATGAGATGAGAGATATTCATATACTATCTTAAATGCCAGGCATAAGAAATACCTTAAGAAATTCTTTGATATTATGAACCTTACACAGCATGAAGTCCAATATCCATTCTATAAACATGATGGGCATCCATATAATTTTGGTTGATCTAGTCCAGAATCCTAATTTAGATAAACCTCCTACTATATTTGAATCTAAATGATTAATCGAGCATGGGGAGGCCTGTACTTCCTTTTTTCTTGTTTTTTCCCCTAAAAAATAAGGCAAAAAGAAGAATTAAATTATGATACTCTTGATTAGCATAACAATCTATTATTGTTGTACCAAATACCGAGTAATCAAAATGATAATCACTCCAAAAGGAGAGCAATGCCCATCGAATTTTAGGCACGTCTTAAACCTTTTTAACTAAGGCATTTGAGTGATATATTTGAGTGATAGAGTTCTTAAGGGAGGCCGTTCATCATTTACCCAGAGTAAATTAGAAACTTCACCCCCTTTTCTCTGGGAAAGATTTACATGATTTAACCAACTGCGGCACCAGATACATCACTAGACTTCACCTCTGAAATGAGAGGAATTTTAGGTGACGAACCTAAGTAGGTGATGCTTGTTTTGTTATTCTCATTTGTACTCGGCACTCAATAACTCTCTTAAAAACTATATCCAACCTGCTATATCAACTTCTTTATCCAGCAGCACTCAGAATAGTTGCTTAATTACATTTAACTGTGATTGAATAAATAATTAATTTACGTACATTGAACCGACAGATCTGTAACCTTAACAAGAAAGCACTAATACCATAAATGTATCCACTACAGATCTGTATCCTTAACAACAAAGCACTACTACCATAAATGATACCGCGGATTCTCTATTTACTTGTTAGGTTTCTTGCAAGACATGTCAGACAATATATGACTTTCACTGACTGAGACTTGTAATGGAGACTTGTAGCTAAGGTTTTCTTTCCTAACAGTAAGTTTATCTGATGTGGGAAGAATCATGGAGGACAGGAGAAAGAAATATAATGGATTTATTCATTTAATTTAAATCTAGAAATAAACTATTATCGAAATTGATACTGAGGCTCGAATTTTGCACTTAGTAATTTTCAATCAAACCTGTACTGCACACATATAGAAAGGAGGTTCTGAATCACCATTTGTAAGTATCCATATCCATTCAGAAAATTGAGTATTTATTTTCCATTTGAGTTTTCGTTCTTGTATACATCTATTTTCTAACCCACCTCTCTCCTTTATAGTAAGATTTTTTTTTTTTTTTTTTCTCAAGCCTCTATTTCAATCCCAAACAATCTACCCATCTACTTCTCTCACACAAAACAAGAAGTACAAGTTTTAGCCATCCATAAGCTAAATGAATCCTTTACTTCCACTATAATTTATTTTCAATTAAATCTCTTGATCAAATTCTGAAAATCATATCTAACTATGCTTATCCAAGTCAATCTCAGTAAATCTCTCCCTACCTAAATATCCTCCCATGCATAAACCGGAGCAACTAAATGTCTACAGTAAATATGTTCTTACCATTTAAATAGTCATTCACTCACCTTTTCCTCTATAGGTGCCACACCTACCTTATTAACTATGGTTTCATATAATTAGTTCAAATAAGAAAGCCTCAAAATGACAGGGAGAAAAAGAACCTAGGTCACACTGTTGACAAAAAGAAATATCTCATTAAATGGTCTGGTTCAGTATAGCAGTTTTTCTCTTGAAGAAATAACTAGGGACCACTTTCAGGTAATAGCACAATTAGATGGAGGTAAAATATAAATCAGAGTAATTTTCTGAAAACACAAGGTAACCTAAACTATCCCAACACACATGCATAAGCTTACAATTGACAACAACTAAGACTAGATCATCATACAAAAATCAATTGTCATTAAATGAACCATAACAATAGACTTAGTTACCATATTAACGACATAATATGGATAGCATGAGCATCTTTTTTAAAGAGTGAAAGAAGAACATTCATAGACACATCAGAGAATCTCAAATTTTTCAATGAACTTTGAGTGGCTTGCCGATTAAAACACAGTAGAGAGAACATAGCAACATAGCATAAAGTAGTTCAATCATTATGTTAAAATCTAAGAACAGCTATTCATCTATCATCATAACAATGATTCACTGAAATCACCTAATTCACTAGAAAAGGTATTTCCATTGAACAAAACAAATTGAACTAATAAATCCTGTTTAGGCCCACACAGCATTACTTATCAACAACATAACTATAATGCAAGAATAAGAAGGCCAAACTGAGAACTGATGCTGCATATCCTTCCCAATTAATTTGAGTTGCAAAATTAATGATAACACATGAAGCAGCTAATTCAATATTAAATTAAAGCTAAATAGAACTGTCAAATCCAATTTCAATCAAGAAAACCAGTTTGACGAAACACGGCATTCCTCACCTGGCGCAGATCTCTCCCTTTCAGAGTCCTCCCAACGCCTTCCAAAACAGAAAAAGTCGTCTTCGGAGACATCCCCGATCCTCTGGCAACGATCTCGTGAGGCGGCAGCATCTCATCGTCATCGTCGTCTTCATTCAACTCAAAGAATTTGCTATTTCTCTGCTTCGACATCGCGATTGATAGAAGCGGAACATTCATCGGCGCCGAGTTCTGGAACTTTCTAGGAGGCATGGACTGTGACCTCTCCACCAGCGGCGGTTTGGGAATGGAAGGAATCATTTTCGATGATGCAGCCGCCGAAACAGACGGTTTTCGGTACACAACCGGCCGAATCTCGCTTTCAGGTAAGGCGGCTAATATCCCCGAGTTCTGTGGATGCTTAAAGGATGGCGAACGACTGTGACGGTTGCTGTTGGGAGAGGAAACAGCGGCAGTGACAGTGGTTATATATTGGTCGTTGTTGTTGTTTGGTTCGGTAGGATCGTTTGTCCATAGAATATCGTCTTCATTGAGCTCGTCGCCGCCGTAGGCAGAAGTGATGGAAGTTGAAGAAGAGGGGATTCCGAGGAATCGATCGGAGGAGGGGGATCGACGATGACGGAAGCCCGAGTCCATCCAGTTCAGTGAGTTAGTCACATACGGCTGGTATTTGTCGTTAGATAATAAAATAATAGAAAAATTTTCGAGGAAGTGAGGGTTTATGAACTATGATGTGGCGGAGAGTCGCTGATAGATAGCGGAAGTGGAACAGCAGAATGGAGGTGAGGGAAAAACCGCTGATTGAATGATATGATATATGAATATTGATTTGTTTTTGTGGGGTCCATCTTTCCATGGCTGACGTGGTCGATGCTATTTTTCATTTTCAATTTGGTTTTTTTCGTTTACTGTGTGGGACCCATGTCTTCTTTTCCATACAACCTTATCTTCATTCTTCATCAGAAACGAGGAGAAGAAGTGTATGATAACTTCTCCGGCTTAATTATAAAAAATCCGGCCTTTTCAAATACTAGGCACTTGTAAAGGGCCAAATCTTATGGGTCCGGTTCAAAATATAAAGTCCATATCCAGAACGGCGGCTAACAGGCTGAAGCCCAGGCCCAGGTCCAGGTGTTCTGAGGGGTCAAGTCCAATATTTTTCGAAAGCCTTACCAAACCTACAACCTTCTGAGGCCAATTAGTTGGTCAAGTCGTTAGTTGGCCAAATTCCGGATTTTACGAAGATCCTCCCGCAATTCTTGAACCCTCTATAAATAGAAGGATTGACCTTGTCATCGGGACATACTCTCTTTTACTTAAACGCTGCCAAAATTGATTCTCGAAGTGATGTCTATTATGAGTCTTCTCTGACCACTCTCCGGTGAACCACCCTTGACTCCGGTCATTTTTATGGTCAAGACCAATCAACTTACCACGAAAAAAAAAGCCTGACCAGTGGACTTTAGAAGTCGATGGAGCAAGTAACTTGCAAGGAGACGGTATAGGGATAATACTGATACCTCCGAATGGACAATTACTAGAGCATTCTCTGTATTACAACTTTCAAGTCACAAACAACGAAGTAGAGTATGAAGCATTAATTGTCGGTTTAAAGTTAGCCAAAAGCCTGCACATTCAGAACCTACTAGTTAACGATTCCAATTAATCGTAAATCAAGTATCTGGCGCCTACAAGGATAAAGATGATTGGATGAAAGCCTACCTTGAAATAGTTCAAACTCTCCAGCAATCATTCTCAGCAATAGCATTTGAACAAATTCCAAGGGGGGAAAATAGTTGTGCGGACGCTCTCGCCTCTTACAGTTCGACAGTCAAGGACCTGGGCACCAGATACATTCTGCACGAACACATCGAAGCATTTTATATAGAAGGAGCCACCAGAATCCGAAATCCTCCCAATCAATAACCAACAAGAAAGTTGGATCAAGCCGATCATCGAGTACATCCAATTTGGAATTGCACGTCAAGATAAAAAATCTGTTCGGAAATTGCGAAAGATAGCAGCCAGATTCGCGGTAATCGAATGAGTACTTTACAGAAGATCACTCAGCGGTCTCTATTAGTTGTGTCTTGATAAAGCTAATGCAAAATGGGTCATTCGAGAACTCCACAATGGTCAAGCTGGGAATCATTCCGGAGAAAGGAGTCGATCTTTCAGATGCTTCCGAGCTAGTATTATTGGCCTTCCATGAAAACAGACGTCAAAGAACTAGCCAAAAGATGCGAAATTTGCCAAAGGTACGAAAATTACATTCATGCTCCAGCAGAGCTCTTGCATGGAATCTCTTCTCCATGGCCATTCTCGAAGTGGGGAATGGACATAGTCGGACCACTTCCGCCCGCTCATGGGAAAGGTGAAAGGTTCATCCTCCTTGTCACTGACTATTATACTAGGTGGGTAGAGGCCGAAACATTCACCAACGTCACCGATTTAGCCGTCAAGAATTTCGTGTGGAAGCACATCCTTTGCCGATTTGGAGTTTCGAATGAAATAGTCATAGACAACAGTTCATAGTTCATCTCTAAAATTTTCAAGGACTTCTGTATAGCTTGGAATATTAAGCTGAGTTTCTCCACTCTAAGGTATCCAAAAGCAAACGGTCAAGCCGAAGCAACGAACAAGACTTTAATGGCCATACTCAAAAAAAGATTAGGAAAGCACAAAGGTGCATAGGTTCAAGAATTGCCTGGTGTTTTATGGTCCTACAGAACAACTCCAAGAGTTTCGACCAGATTAACACCATTCTATCTGGTATTCAGGTCGAAGCAATACTCTCTTCCGATGTGGGATTCGGGCAATATCCACTTCACGATCAAAACCATATCATGTTGGACATCGATCCGCCACTATCGATGAATTACGAGGGAGCTTCGAGGTAAAAATGGAAAAGTACAAGAGATCTATTGAAAAAGCTTATAACAAATCCGTCCGAGTAAGAACTTTTCCAAAGGAGATTTGGTACTTAGAAAAAACTTCAATGCAAAAAAATGGATGAATGCTGGGAAGGTCTGTAACACCCAAACCCCCGCCTTACAGACAAATGCAGGGAGATGGACATCACGACAGAAAACATACATATTATACTTATACTGAACAACTATCAAATATCCAAACAGAACTTATATTACTGTAATAATAAAATGTGACAATGAAATGATAAACTGGATACTTAATCAAATACTGAACATAAAATCATCTGAATACAAAATCATTAGAAATAGAAAAACATAATGTTACAAAATCTGGTTACAACCAAAATAGTTTAATAAAACTTAAAAGTTCAATACATAATATAAGCGGAAACTAATCTGAAAGCCAATGTCAGAACTGATGCATGGAGTGATATATGTGTGCCTTGCTATTCCACCTGACTGTCTGAACTCGGAATTTTCCATCCCGATCAGAAAAATTAACATACAAGACAAAAATAAATAAACAACAGGGTCAGACTATCGAATGTCTGGTTAGTAAGCCAATGCCCAACATCCACATACATACCATGCTTCTTAAATTAACAATTAAGCATGAACACACAACATATGCAGCTTACCTGACAAACCAGAGGCTTAAAACAAAAGAATACAGAAGAATTCAAACAAGTCTGTAAGGTTCTAAAGCTTACTAGGTTCGTTAAGGAGTAATAAATAAATCTATTACCATTAAAAGTGATTAAACAGATTAATTATACCCTGAAAAATGCTCTAAACTTAAAACAGTCATAACTTATTCGTTTTAAGTCCGAATCAGGCTTATAAGAATTTTTCGGAAAAGGAAAATCAAGAGGAAGAAGTCAAGCGAAGAAAACGGGTCATGGAAAAATGTTCAAGCGACATATATGTATTTCGCATGAACATCAGGCAACACCTTTAGGCGATATTGAAGCATGTTGCCTCAACCTGGCGATGGTTTAGGCGATATTTCAACACAGAGGTTTCTCCTGGCGACTTCTACTTGGCAGAATAGAAACATGTTGCCTCACTTCTAGGCAAGAGGTGATGATTTTTCAAACTGAAATTGATTTTGGGCGACTTGTTCTTGGCAACATAAAAATATTTTGCCTCACTTTTAGGCGACTTATTTGGTGACATAAAAATATTTTTTCTCACTTTTAGGCGACTTATTTGGTGACATAAAAATATTTTGCCTCACTTTAGGCGACTGGTTTGGCAACATAAAAACATTTGGCCTCTCTTTTTAGGCGAGGATTTCGGGCAATGATTTTTAAAAAGGAAAAGTCTCGTCTAGTAATTTTGGCGAGGTATTTAGCAAAATTGAACGACTAAAACATTGTTTCGTTTAAATCTTGGCGAAGGCATTTGGCGAAGTATTAAAATTTAAGGAAATTTCGCCTGGATCGTCTAAGTTTTGGCGAGATTTAAAGGCGATGGACACGAGATGTTGCCAACTTATTACTTAGCTTAGCGATAAACTTTGGCAAGTGTTTAAAGTTTTGCCTGCAAACAGGAGATGACACTGGCGAAGGACAGAAGGAGTCGCTTACCATACTCTAAGCTTAGGCGATGTACTTAGGCTGAGTAATTAAAATTTCGCCTAAGTCTAACTCGTTTTAATTTCAACTTTTAAATCTTCTCCAAATTAACCAATTAGGCAATAGTCAGTCTAAAGGGAGCATGTTAACCCAATAATGGTAAGCAATTCAGAAATCATCAATACAACACATCAAACAAAATCAGTTTAGAGTACACTTGAAATTGCAGATTTGCAGATCATATACCAGATTACATATCAGACATCAGATTTACAGAGAATGACAGATATATATACAAAAGTATATCAGCTTGTCATGCAGGTTACAGAACTTAACAGATGATGCCAGATTATGCGTTCCATATGCATCAGATTTCAGAGATTTCTTAACAAGTTCTTACTAAACACATTGAACATCAGATTTACAGATTATTTGATTGTCCTTAGTTTGATAACAAAATCAGGACCAGAAAATAGGTCATAGACCTCTTACTTATGAGCAGAGCTCCGGACAAATAGGTCAGAGATCTCAGACAGATTAAGCAAAGCTCTAGACAAATGGATCAAAGATCCCGGAAAGTGATATCGTCACATCTAGAAGGCATTCAAGGCCTGTACGTTTTCACGTATCGATGTATACATCTAATATCCCAACGGCATGCCGGTCTTATAGCTATCATACTTTAGACAGGGCTTAGTTTTCATATTATAACAGAGTATAACTTTCAGCATTCAATAGATATTGCATCAGTTCACATAATAGCCATTTATCAGCAAGTTGAACAACAGTTTCACAGCAATAAACATATCACAGAGTCCAGATTCAAATTTTTAGATACATTAAGTTTAGTCCATATTAATGCACACAGAACAGACAATAACAGACATAGTTGAGGGCTTAAACATGGCTACTAAGCGAATACGCTAAGCCAACAGCAGCACTACTCCGGTTGACGTTCTCCTACTCTGTCGCCTAAACAACGACAAATCCAAAATCAATCACAGACTCAATCAAACCAGAAATTCGAAGGTTAGAGTTTACAAATTGAGAACGTAAGCGACATTGAAGAACAGACCCAATACAATCATGAACATATGAACTTACCTTCACGCTCGAAGAATAGGTTCAATGGAAACTTTCAAATTGACAGCAAAAACCAATGTAACAGTGAGAGAGAGTTTCTGTTTGAGTTTTTCAAAGTTTAGAGGAAAGAGAAGAAATGGATTTTGGCGGCTGAATGATTGTTGGTGTGGTAACCTAGGTTTTCACTTAACTATAGATAAATTGTAAAAAACCCACTAGAGTTCTTTTAATTCAAAATTTTTCCCCATTTCAAAAGTATTTTCAAAATCAGTCAAATAACAAAAATAAGTTTTAATTTGGCCCCATTTATGGACGTGACAAGGTCTATATCATATCAAAGAAATAGTAGGCAAATGGGCGTATCAACTTCAGGACTAAGCATGGAGAACAGTCCGAAACACATGGAATGCAACCCACCTAAAGAAATTTGCAATTCTAACCGGGTAATTCCCCATGCATTCCGAGGAACCAGGTTCTGATCTCTTACCTAACACTTTTACATTTAAGTCAACTTTCAATTTTGATTTGCTTTTAGAATCAATTACTGACTTAAACATTAGAGGGTCCTTAATAAGTTGAGGATCACCCTAACCCTTCGCTTGCTTTGCAGTCAAAAGCCAACGTTCGCCGGAACCATAGTCCCACAACGAGACCCCGAGTTTTTCTAAAAACCCTTTTTTAATTTCAACACTTCAATTTCGATTTTCTTTCCGAATCAATTACTGATTTAAGTATCGAAGGGTTCTCAATACATTGAGGACCTCCCTCACCCTGTGTTGAAATTTCAGGTAGTACAGAACTAAAGGCAAGAAGCCTAAAACAAATTCGAGAAAAGGAATATAATACCAAGTTAAATTCTGGAACTAAGCTTCAAATATTCGTACTACAAAAATTCCGGATCATGCTTTAACCCCAAACGCTTGTTTTGCGAGGTGTTCGCAACCGAATGTAAAATAAAATCATGAAAATCCGTCAAGACGAAGACCATACGACAAATTGAGCTCAAGTCAAAACCGTCTTAAAGACTCCGCTTGGGCACAAAATAAGACCCCATGAAGCACCTCACGTTTTTGAATCAACATTTGTGAAAAGTTTATTTTTATATTATATGCACAAAATGTTCGAAGGGACTAACAGTGAAATTGTAAAAGTCTGAATTGACCATTTATACTATTGTCCAAAAAGACTATAAATGTTTACATCCGAAAGGATTTCCCGCATTCGACCAATGAAAACCGAGCTTTGACTCAGAACCATTTTGTCATTCATTCTTTACGCCTTCATAGCATGCTTAGTTAGCTTACTTAATGCCATACGTCTTTTACTATTTTCCGTTTCACTATATTTCCGTTTTGATACTTAGAATATTTACGCAAAAAATAAGAATTGGAAAGATTAATAAAAATCTAGAATTTCATTGATGCGGAATAGAAAAGGTACATGATCGAAAGGAAAAATCAAATATGAAGAAGAAAAGAAGATAAACCCTAGAGCTCAAAATCATTAAGGGTCAGCTCAGCCTCGGCCTCTTGTTCCCCGGTAGCAGTCTCAGCAGAAAGAGGTACAACCTAAACTGGAGCGACCTCTACAGGCGCGGAAGTCCCCTTTTAAGTTCCTTTCTTCGGGGGAGTAGCTTGTTCTCTCTTTTTTCTTCCTTCTTCTTCTTCTTCTTTGCCATCCTTCTCTGAGTCACTGTCCTCCATCGGACTCGGAATACTGGTCCTAGTCATTTCCGCAAGCTGAGTCCAAAAGCTGAATCTTCTTTCATTCACCTCTTTGGTTAGGGTTCTAGCCAAAAACTTCCGGTACACCCTACCCTTTGCCTCAATCTCTGCCTTCGCCTCTGTCCGCTTGGTCATCTCCTCCGCCTTGACAAGACGTTTTTCCATCTCAGATATGCGGGTAGACAAGGAGTCCACAGTCCCTTTCAGTAAGAAGGCCTCTTCCAAGACCTTCTTTGTCTTCCCCTGCTCGGATGCCAGCTCATTTTCCTTATCCTCAGCAATTATTCTCAGATTGCCCAGTTCCAAATTGGCAACATCCAACTTGAGCTGGTTGTCATCCTTGTCTTTCTTTGCCGAGTCCCGCTCAACCTAAGCCTTCTTAATAACAGCGATATGCCGATCCCATTCATGGTTGAAGGCATGACCAATCTGGACAAGCTGCGAAATCCGAACATATTAATTTTTTAATAGTATAAAAAGAAAAATCAACATGGAAATTACCTTGTGACCAGCCAAGACAAGCTTTTCCACCTGATCGAAACACTTTTCGAAAAAGTTCTTCTGATCTTCCTCCAGCACCATTTCACCGAAGGCCTCTAGAGCCGCTTTCGACCCCTTGAAAAAAGAAGTGCCAGCCGACACAGTTAACTATTTGGACTTCGGGAGAGGAACCTCTCTGCTTCTTCGATGAAGGAGGATCCAAATTTTCCTCCTCCCAAGGTCGTGCCGAGGAAATCCCCTTGTCTTTGTTCGGCTTTCAAGCTGAAGTTAGTGTAGCCTTTTATTTTTCTTTCTCCTTGTCCTTCCTCATTTCAGAAGAACCACCAATCATAACGCCCTTGGGCCGTTGACTCACCAAGTACTGAAGGGCCGTAGCACCCTTCGAACCTTTCTCCCCTTTATTCTTCCGAGCATCTTGACCCGTCATCCTCGGACCTTGGCCTTTTTGGTAGGGTCGGGAAGAATGGGGACAAGCTTCTTAAGACCTCGGATCTCGGATCATAAGATAAGATTCGGTCAATAACGACCTCGCTGTTAAGACCGCACGAACAATTACCCTTTCCCAATTCCACTGCAAGAAATAAAGAAATATCAAAGTAAGTTTTTGGAAATGCAAATGCAAACGGCAAAATGTAAATTCCGAGCCGTTAGTTGCACTCATATGAGGCTCAAGAGTCCACCAAAATGGGATATCTCCATCTTTTTCCTCCCTCCAATGTCCAGAAACAAAGAAGTATCATTCCTTTCATCCTTTATCATAAGTGGAGGGATTCAAAAACACCCGGTTTTGATCCGAGTGACATTGAAGATTTACTCGGCCTGAATTTCCGTTGACCTTCTGAACAGAATAAGTCGCGTACATATCCGCGACCTCGCATTGTATCCCTTTTTTCTCGGCCATTTCATCAAAGGATTGTAGAGTCCTCATTGTGTTATGATTAACTTGACTCGGAGCAATTCGGAGCCTCTTGCAAAGTTTTCGGAGCATTCTTCCGATCGGAAAGGTAAATCCCATACTTAGTAAAATAGTATACATTGGGGTCCATCTGTCCATGACCCAATCTACCCTTTCATCACCCTTAGGGGCCCAGATTTCAACATCATTCGTAATCTTATCTTTTTGACTAAAGTCCTCGAAGCAAACAGATATCGCGATGAATGCTGTTGAAATCTGGGCCACTTTGTTATCTTTTCAACATCATTCTTCGAGGACTTTGTCAAACAGATTTCAACTTTGTTAATTGAATGACCCAATCTTATTCTCGTTCTTTTTGAACACTAAAGTCCAAAACCCACCAAATTACCGAAAACTCTTCGTCTTCTTCGACAAAACAAAAAAAAACAAACAAACAAAAGCAAACAGATATCGCGACAGCAAGAAGAACGAGAATAAAAATGGGGTTTTTTGGAACTCTTACCAGACTGAGAAACATAAAGATCTCTTTAAGAATGGGTTTTCAGTTTGATATCTAAAGAGAGAGAAGTAAGTGAAAGAAAGCAAAGTGGTAAAATGGAGGGGTTCAGAACTATATATAGGCACGTGGTAGTTGAAAAAGTGAAGCTTCCTGAAGAATCTTCCACTCATGTCACTCTCCCAATGGACAGTTTTCTCTGATGTGACGTATTTGACAGGTGACGTAACCCAGTGGAATCCAGCCGTTTCGTATTCTTGTTTCATTCATCCGGATGGAACCCAAGTCTGATCCAAATATACCGAATCAAATTAGATTCTTTGAAATGAAATAAATTGCGTTGAAGGATATACATGAAATGTTTTAGTTATATATCAAAGTCACTAGAAGCTTAGCAAGGATAATCACGTGGATTCATTATCATCTTTTTTTATACCCACGTTTTGTTTGGCCATATAATATAGTGATCCAGAACCTAAACTTTGACTTGCAATGCTCCATGTAGGATTTTGATTCATCAACACCAAAATATATGCATTTTATAGCTCATTTTGTATTACAGTTTCACATCAACAAATTGCATACCATGAGTTATAGACATATAAGAATAACTATTTGCATTGTAAGTTGAGGTTTTGTTCTTTAAGCTATATGTACCGGTATAAGTCTACTTTGCCTAGTTCATACAGCAAAATTTGATTATCAAGGGTATTATGGTTATTTAACACTTTTGGAATATTACCATACAATCAATCCAAACACAAAAGTATACAGTACAATACAGAACTGTACAACTTATCCAAACAAGATTTTAGTACAATACAATACATTACAAAACATAACAGTACATTATGAAACAGTTTTGTCGATCATCCCAACTAGGTCTTAGTGTCCAGAATGTATATAATAGGTTTTCAAAATTTATTTGATCAAAAATACCCTTCTATTTATTATATTACTATTTTGACTTGATATATTCTCTCCCCTTCAAATAGTTAATGTATCATTTCCATCATAAGTATAATAATTTCTCTCCATCCCCCTCATCTTCTAATTAATATAACTCTCTCTCCATGGACCATTCTCTCGGTTTTTTTCCCTTCTAATTCTTAATTTTTTTCCCATATCAAACTCTATATTATATATTTTAAATTTTAAAATAAAATTAATTTATTGATTAAATAATATTTACAACATAATTTAATATAATTACCAAATTTAATAATTCATAAAATTATGATTTGTAATACAATAATTAGTAAATTATGAAATATTTTTAATATACTTTCTCAAGTTGACAATATTTTTTCAATTTTATTAGATTGAAAAGTTAAAAATTGCAATTCCAACTATATACTAGTATATATAACAACTAATATAACAAACACATTTTATAAATTGGATTATTATAGTATATTTTATAAATAAATCAATCTTGAAGAGATAAAGTTTATTTTATAAATAATAATAACTAGGACAACCATCTTAAATTCAATATAATTCAATCCACTTACATGTGAACCAACACAAACATCTTGTAATATCTAAATTTAAATATCTATCAAATTTAGAAAAACGGGAAGTTAGTAGTTAACCTTAATTGCTATATGCTTATTAAATATATAATCCATTCATCCCAACTCCATCTCAAAATCAATGAATATGTATCATGTTAGAGTTATACTATTGTAATTCAAATTACCTTATACAATTATATTTCAAATTACCCTTTGTATCTATAATTATTTAGGTATAATTTTATACATTGTAAAAATTATGTACTAAAAGGGTCAGAATCACAAGATTGGGAGAAGACATTGCAATATTGTGGTGAGAAAATGACCTAGGACCTCTAAAAGCTTAAGGGTCAAAATTGTTACTTCCGAAATATCAAGGGCCGAAAGTCCCACATGTTCAAAGCCGGCTCAAGTCGGGTTGGGTCTGAGATCAAACAACTTACAACTGAAGATATTTCGATCATGGTTCCTTCGATCGAAAAAGTGTTAATGAGATCTCAATAAGATTTCGGCCGGAATTACATTCGGCCTAATTCTAATCTACTTTTTCCTTTGTCAAAACATTTACAGTCCAAGTCCAACAAGCCCATTCAATTATGTTTCCCTTGTTATATCGGATTAGTGTTACCATTCCAAGTTAGGTATAGCGAACTTAGTACTGTTAGCAGACCTAATCCTAGTAAAACTAGGACCATTTGACCCTCTGTAAATAAGTGAGGCTACAAAAACTCATATTAAGACAGAGTTAAAAGAAATTGAATTGCTACCCATATCACCAATATGCATAGGAGCCTAAAACTTAAGAACTCTAAAGTTAGCATGCTTGGCTTGGAGCAATTTTGGGATGAGTGAACTTCCGGAAAGTTTATTCGGAAAGCATGCGAGTAAGGACAAAGTATGCTGGAAAGCGTAATGGTGATCTGTCAGGCTAGTGGTCAACCTTAAGACCGATTATATGACAAGGTGGCGCCCTACCACCGCACCTCGGGTCATCTAAGGGCAAGGGCCAGACATTACAGAGACCAGGGATGAATAAGGGATTTGAATTTCTATAGTGATTAAGCCATCTTATTGCGTTTGTCAGATTTAAGAGCTTTTAGGGGGGGTTTTGAGTGATCTTAGCCTCGTAATTAGTTTTATTTGACACCACAAATATGACTTTAAGATTGAGATAAGACACCACAATATGACTTTATATATAAGAATTTGTATAATCAAACTTTCAGGTTGTAGATTAAACTCTAAAATATAAAACTTAAAATTTTGATATGAACATAAATTCAAACGACAAATAAATAAATAAGTATTATTTTCTTTATTTCTATTTGAGTTGTTATTATTATTATTATTTTTCAAATGATGATGTATTTTTTACATAATACCTTGATCATTATATCAAAGCAACGTTAGAAATTTATCATGGTTAGGCTATGTGCTTGATACGTATAACAAAGCAACGGTAGAAATTTATTATGGTTAGGCTATAGGCCTAATACATATAACAAGTGAGAAATATGATTACAAGTCATTTTGACAATATATATTAATTTAATTTATTTGAATATCTTTTTAATTAGATTATCTGATTATTTTATTACCGTATAACATATTTTTATAATTCCATATTTTGTTTACAAGAATCTCGACGATAATATAATTTATAAATTTACCGATGAATTAGGGAAATTCACTAATTGAATATTTATAAACTAGCGGGTTGATAAGTCAAAGTCATCTCTAATTAGTTATTATTTTAAATCATTGATATTTTATTTATTTATTTAAATTTATATAAAATGCTAATAAATATGTTTTATTATCTATATTTTTTCATACATCAATATTTTTATTTTATTTAAAAAAATTTATCATGTATCAATACAATTTTAAAGAAATAATATTCCATTAATTAAAAAAATTAAAAATATAAATAACCTATAAAGAAGAGAGAGAATCATAAAATTAAGTATGAATATTGAATAATTATTATAAGTAAAAAGAGAGAGAATATATATATATATATATATATATATATATATATATATATATATATATAGTTTGAGAGTTTGAGATGTAGCCTACATGTGTCAATCCTGGTCCAATTAGAATGTGTCACACTCTCAAAATCAATATTTTTAAGCTCCAATTTCTCATCTAATATTTTATTTAATACTCCATTAAATTTTCAAATGAAACATTTTCTATTCCTTCTATCTTTGAACTTGTTATATTTTACCACATATGATAATAATTCACTTTTATCCACCTAATATGATTCATTCATCTGGTATTCAATGAAATTAAATTTTAACATCTCTTTATTTCATCTTGTTTATCCCTCTTTACTTTTTTTTTTTTATTAGCACTAATATCAAAATAGACTCACTCCCCCCAATCTCCTCCCCTTGTTTGAAGGAGAGAATATTTCCATCAGGAAAAAATAGATATGTTTTTCTTAATGTAATATACTCTTTTCTCCTTGCAAGTGAGTTAGAAGTTTTTATTTTTGTGTTATGTGTTTTTGTAAAAGGTTTTTATTTATTTATTGGATTTTGCTGATTTGATTTTTATCTTTCTGCTATATTTTTTTTGCTATCACACTATTTGATTTAGATCTTATCGTCTTTATCTGGGTTGAGGGTGTCATTTCTTTTGCTTCATTTTCCTCCATTTCATCTCCACCTCCGCCAGGCACCACTAGCGCTTCACCCCACCGATAATAGTGGGTTAATCTAGCCTGCAAGGCCACTCGCTTCCCTAAAACCTGTGAGAATGTATTTTTCACTTGACCATCTAAATCTCCCACTCCGATAGATATCATCATCGGAGCTACTGTAAGTAAAAATAATCAATATATATCGATGATCATTGCATTAGTTCTGATTTGATATCTAATTGTTCTTTTGTTGTTTGATTGACCCAGACCAGTATGTTCTACTATCAAAGATGCATTAAAATAGTGAAGTAACAGTGAAGTGTCGAATCAATGGCATGTTTTGGCAGGAAGTTATAGTTGAGAGACTTCCCGGATCTAGCTGGTGCTCTTAATAAGATTAGTGACAATGTAAAGAACATCAAGAAGAATTTTAATATTTCTCTTAGTTTTGAGGATAAGCCTAAAGCTAGCACCACTTTTGATGGTACCTTTTTAACTTATACATTATTTTTGCATCAGTTATGTGTATGTATCGGAATTGAATTTCTTAGAAGTGATGTTTGTGGCATGAGTTTTTCTATTTACTAGGATGTTGTACACAATGATGCGGTTGGGGGAGTTTCCAGATCAGTATGTGGTGGAGCCGACCAATGGCTCGATTGGTTCTTCATTAGCGGTTTTCTTGAGTGTACTGATCTTTGTGTTCTAAAAAATATGTACGATTTTTGGCATCGTGGCTTGCTCAAGCTTTTAGCTGGTAATGTTACTATATTGACAAGTTATTAGAATTGTATCTTTTACCTTTTAAAGTCTGCTTTGATCTAGATTATGTGATGATTAGAAAGTTTTGAATGTGTGTCATTTTTCTCTTTCTATTTCCAAGTTATGATTTCGAGTTTTGTCATGTTAAAAAATCCATTTGCAGGAAATTTTTTGATTTTGTAAGTGGAATTGAGAAAATTTGATTCTAATTTTTTTTGTTGCAAGTATAAGCATCAAAGAGTGTTAATGCCATGTAATTTAAAGGAAGGAAATACTTTGGTTTGAATTTGAGATTTTTAAATTTAATGTGACTGGTTATGATGTTTTTTCCTTTGATATTGTGTGATTGGTGTGTTTGCTATTATGTGTTTTAGTTACCTTATCTTTAGAATCGTATTTGGTAGTTTTAGTAGAGCCAAAATGTCTTAGAGCATATTTGGGGCATTTGATTTACAAGGTTTGGGGCATTTGATTTACAAGGTTTCATCTTTGAAGATTTATGCGTGTGATCATTCACTCAAAATCCTCTACAGATCATTCTCTCAAAACCCTTTAAAGAATAGGTAGTATACTTTCTGCTGCTTTGTGATTTCTTTTGCATGTGTGAGGGCTCTGATATTTTTAAAGCTGAATTGATATGTATTGATGATTGCAGAAATGGTGGAACCTGACTTTTCTTGGCTATTAAAAATTGCAAAGAAGACTCCGGGCCTGTATTTTTCGTATGACACCAATTTTACATTGAGGTTATTTATTTCCCTTTATTTATTGCAAGTGGGGGAATTCAAATGGAACACCACAATGTTCTAATATCTAACTGAAATTTCATGCCATGTAGAACCGCAAAGTTCCAATATTCAAGTGACATTTTATGGATTATCCCAATTTTTAATTATTAAATTAATATTTTTAAAATAAAAAAAATTATTTTGAATACTTTACCAATTCTTTTAGTATTTTTTTTCTTGTCCATTCTTTTTAGTTTTTAAAGAATAGTGTCTATAACAATTTCTAAGCAAATATTTGTTAGTCATTTGTTGTTTGGATTTTGTATATTTTAGGCCTTAACTTTTATGGATGACCGTTTTTACACTTTAGGTTAGGTGTATAGAGATAATTGATATTTTGATGTAGGAGAAATTACAACAATTTAAATACAAAGAAATAGAAAATTCATTTCACCTTATATAAAAATAAGCCACAATACATTATTATACGATTATCAAATCTAGAAATTGAATTCTAAAAACGGAGAAGAATATTAAGTTCAAAATGAAAGTTTAATGTGATTCTAAACTAAGGTAACATTCAATTCAATATTTATATATGTATTAAAAATAATTGGATAATTAATGACTTCAATTTATTTGCTTGAAATTTCTTAGCTCTTAAAGTATAGTAGGACTAGGATATTGTTTCACTCATTATAACCCATGAATTAAACACATAATTCAATAAAAATTAATATCAAATCATCTTCTTTCTCTTTTAATATTTCTTGATAAAAAAGATATTTTTCCATACTTTATAGTTAAAAATTTCTATTGAAACTTATTTAGGTGAACCGCAAATCGAATTGATCCCTTTAAATTTTATTCGGTCAGTTCTATTTGGTTTTATACTTTTACAGTTTGGTTTTGGACGGGTTGTGTTGGATTAAAATATCAATTAAGCCAAACAAAACTTCACCCTAACTACCTAACTACTTAAACCATGCTAAGTAACATTCATAAGTGTTATGGTTTATGGTAAGACTGGATTCAGTGAATTTGTGATTTGTTTTTGCTTCGATCACTAAGGGACTATTAATAAATAAGAATAATTTGTTTTGAAAAGTATCATTAGTTCTATTTGAATCTCTCTGATTTTTACGCATTCAATTGTATTGTGAGTCCTGCTAACTTACTTTAAATCTTTTTCTTTTATTTATTCTATTTGAATGATTTGATAATCCTTTTGGTTCGCTGCATTATTATTTTTGTTTGAGTGTTTACTGGAAGTCTACATATGGCGCATACTTTATAATAAGTATAAAATAGTATGAGTAAATTTTGTGCATTTTTTCATTATTTATTGATGAATTAAAATATAAAAATTAGTACTTAATTATTTTTTTTATATAATTTGGACACAATTGTATTAATGATTTATAGATAAATTACAAAGTCAGGTTAGAGTCAACTTCATAATAAGTTTGGTCAAATTTAATGTTTGAATTAAAATTTTTTCAAGTAGAATCTTAAAAGATTTTGGGAATTATTTTTCTTTCATCTAGAGTATTGTATATCATTTATTTCATCTAAATGTTTACTTTATTATTGTGGTGATGAGTTTGCAAACTGTCTTCTATCAACTCAAATAAATGGAAAGCTAATGACTAATATGTGTAAAGGTTTGTTAAGTTTGAGATAGAATATTAATTTGTTAAGTTTCGTCTTTTTTTAATATAATTTTTAAATTATTATTTTTAAATTTTTTTAATTTATTCTAATTGAAATATTTTTAAAAAAAAAATTAAAAAAAAAAGAGTTAGCTCAAATAGTCTTAATAAAACGCTGGAAAGATGGAAAACTAGTAAATGCATGACAGAGAAAGAGAAAGTGTGTGATAATTAAAAATTTATACATAGAAAAATAATAAAAAGTAAATGGAAAGATCACAAATTGCGGCTTAGGGTAATATTGTACAATTACAAGTAAAAGACTCCAATCTGTACATTTTGTACATAAATTGTCTCGACATTAAACATTTCTCTAATCTAAATATGTTTTTCACATAATTGGCTAGTATGGTTATAACACCTTTAAGATGTTATTGAATTGATAAATAATGAACGATTATGGAAATGTGTGTTTAATAACTTAATAATCAATTGCCCTTGGTTATAGATATAGAGATGCAGTGGCATGCTATTAGGAAAAAATTAGAGATCTCGGCCTATTGAATTCAATGTTGTAGTGACAACAACACATATACCAAATTTTTTACTGTAGTTTTTACAGTAATGGATCCTAATAACCAGAACTGGTTTTACTGCAATAATATGTATACATGAGTGTTATTAATTATTTAGAAAACAAGGATAAATAGAGAGTGAACAAAGAAAAAATGTTAAAATTTGTTGATGTGGTAAATTATTACTTAGAAAATCAAAGTCTACAACTCGTTGATTTGGATAATTTCTTTTGTAACATGCAAATTTGAACGACATCTAGAGTCCATATATGGCTTTGTTTCGATTATACTTTGAATTAACTCTTTATTCAGGAAAGAACTATAAGAAAGGAATTAGGTGAACTATGCATTTTTTTTCTTTTGGTAAAATGGAATTGAATAAGTTGATGCTTCACTTACCAATAACGTAATATTCTTACTTATGCGTGATCAGGGTTAATGAAGACTAAGTTACTAGCTCTTATTAATAAATATGTGTTCGCAATAGAGTTGAAAATAATGAGCTAGATAAATAAATTTTTATGTGATTTTATTTGTTGAAAAACAAATGTATCAAATAAAAATGTTATAAATGCAGTTTATTCAAACCGTTATATGATTCCGCTGGTAATAAATCGGTTCGATCGGTCGGTCCAAATTTGCCTAACCCTTGTGTTGATTAATCAAAAAGTAAGTATACTATTTTGTTCTTCATTGATCTTTAAAAATTAACATTATCAAATAATTGTACTTATGTCTAATATATAAAACTAATATTATTTCAAATTAAAGTGCACAATTTTGTCCGCTTGGAATGAATTTATTAAAAATGAAATCGCTCAAGTCGCAGCAATGGTTCTCAGACAACCAATCATCATCGCATAAAAAATTAAAGTTGTTTCAATGAATTTCTCCAATAAGTAAGATGTTAGAAGAAGCTTGATGGACCAAAAAATTACATTCAGGTAATTATTTACATTAAAGAGCCCCTGCACTTAGCTATATTTTTCAAGTTATCCCTCAAACTTTACAAATGGTCAATTTAGCCCTCAACCTCCAAATGGTGGGTCAATTAAGACCTTTTCGCTGATGTGGAGGCTGATCTGGTAGTAAATAATGTTAATTGAAAATGTCTACATCAGCCAAAAAAGACTTAACTGACAAAAAAATTTAAACGTTAAGGGGCTAAATTGACCATTCTTGAAGTTGGAGGCCAAACTTGAAAAATATAACGAAGTTCCAAGGCTCTTAAAACTCTTATGCCTATATATTTTTAACAGTACTATTTAAGAAAGTGTAGCAAATGGTACAATAAAAAAAATAGAGGTGAAAAAGTGTCTGTAGTTTATAAATTGTAATGAAAGACATAATTTTTGTTAAAAGGCTGTCATTTTTCATACTAGTACAAACAACATAAATTTCAACTGTAAAAAACATTAATAATGACAAAATTGTGACTAATGAAAAGGTGAAAAATAAAATAAAGCATTAATAATTCCATTACACACTTTCTTCATGTCCCTCTGACTTTAGATCATCAAAGCATCAATAAATTTCACAACTACGAGTTATATAAAACACAAGTTGTACCACAATTAACACCAAAACTTACATGCATACATGTCACTAGAATGAAAAATTTTATAGAGTAAGAGGTCCAAAATGTTGGAATAATAAGACACTAATAAATTAAACTAGAACCAGTAAACCCAATCAGATAGTGTAACGAAAAGAATTCGAGCTTGGTAATAAAGAGGTTAATTTCAGTCTTCTTAGGGGTCTAATTAGTACAATTAGGAATTTAGAATCCAATTTTGTGATTTCCTAAGTCTAAAGGGGGTTTGCTAGTTTTTTCCATGATATATTACCTTAAGTTAAACCTAGAATTCATCAAATCTGTCTTTCACGATTTTGAGTGTCTCAAGTGTGATTTTCCTAGAGAGAAGACAATGTTGTCGCTAGGGTTTGAATTGGGGATTTCTTAGTGGTCGATTGAGAAAAATCTTGACTCCGGTAAATTAAGGGATTCAACCATTAAGGATTTCAGTTGAGGTCAGAATAATCTCGGTAAGTTCGTAGTTGTTTCTTAGGTAAGATTCATGTTGTCATTGTAGTGTACCTTTGATTAATAGATTGTATAAATAGGTTTTCCTCCTAGAAGTGGTAAAGTTTGAATTTGGGGGTGTCGAGTTCGGTTAAGAGAATTGGGGTTCTTTAATGTAATGTACATTAAACTGGTTGGTTTGTAAATTTTAGGGTTTCTAGTTCTGTCCAATTAGGTTAGGGATTTAAATTTGTTCGGGTCTGGCGAGTTGCTTGCTGGTATTGAGTAATTTAATTGTAATGCATGTTTTGTTCTGTAGAGGGTTAAGACGAAGAGACTAGTCAGATAGAGGAGTAGACAAACTGATTTTGCAGTGTTGTACGCATCTATAGGTTAGCAGCTGTTTTGCGTCCAATAAATTGTTTGCTGTAATATTTTTGTTGTTGCATGAGTCTGATATATGTACTATTATACTTGAACCCGAATTTGCCTGTATAGACACTATAGTTTGATTTATTAACAGAACCAGTATAATAATCTGTAAAATAGATATGTGAAAATTGAATAACTAGATTGAATTATTTCCCTTAGGATAGCTACTTAGTAGAATTTATAACATGCCTAGAATAGAGGATCCTCACACGAAAATAAACGGCTTGAAGTGCCAATACTGATACTAAACTACTTTGCTTCGTCCATATTGATACTATTACTAGGCTTCAGCAATCCTTTTTACTATATTGTTCCTCATTTTCACTAACTAACTACTTTGGGCAATACTTTGGTTAAACTGAATTTGATAACTGTAGAATTGAGTGTGTTGTTTGGTCTTATTTGTGGTTATTGTATTGGATAATTTAAACTATTAAATAGACTAGTTATCGTACTGTTTGTAAGCTGAATTGGACTTAATGTAGTGGACATATGATCTATGTGATTTGCTGCTGTTTCTAACTAAGAAATTAATGGTTTAAACGAGGAACTGAACAAAGTAAAATTTAGAAAAAAATCTAGAAAATTGAGTCAAAACTATCAAAGAACCTATCAATGAAATTTTCTTCTTGGAGCACTACCGTGTGCGCATGACCTATATTTCGTTGGCCGGTATAACATCGCTTTGACTAGAACCTCTAGATAGTAACCTAGTGAACTCGGTAATAAGAATGAACCTGATGAATGCTTGCATTTTACTCACTTAAATCAATAATTGGCTGGTCAGTAGGACTTTTGGGTGTGTTGGCTGTTTTAGAGGATTCTAGGGAATCTGTAGGGACTTGTATTGTGTGTTTCCATGATTAGAATCGGGTCTACGGCATTGCGTGTGTATGTTACAATGTAAGTTGTTAACTTAGACCAGTTCGTAGTCTAACGCTACATTTTTTTCCTTTTTTTATTTTGTAATTTGGGAATAAAACCCTAAGTTCCATTACACGGAGCACGACATCCATCAGTATATTTATCTTTTACTAGTTTTACATCTAGATGTATTTTTGGACCCTTTTTACTTGTCATTTATTGTACTTAACTGGCTTTTTTTTTTTCCTGTTGCTAGCTATTGGACTTATAAAACTTTGGAGGATCTTAATTTTCTTTTATGAAAGGTTTTGAGGACATTTTGGTTTATTTACATTTGTGCTATGATTTTAGACTCTTTAATATCACAAGTTTCCGCATAAGTTTCTGGTAGTGTCAGACTCCATTTCCTGTATTTATACCAGGGTAGGGGTTTTTCGTTACAGATTGCACTATGAATTTAACTAAAAATTTAACTAAGTACAAAAATGATATTAACTAAACTACAAAATGAGTCTGAATGACAAATCAACGACTTGAAAGTTAACCAATGTCTGCTATACATGAAAGTAAATATAAACTCCCAAATGAATTAATAGCACAATAATATGTGTATGTTTCATATACGGTCTCCTTTTTAAATGAAGAATTAATAGCACTTACATAAAAATAAAATATAATCAATATAGCATGTTAATGTTGCGTAATGCATAAGATATGATAAATCATTGACATTGCAATAAATAAACAAATTCTTTCCAAACACTAACATTATGTAGTGTATAACATATGGTAAATAATCCACATTTATACAGACCAATTGATTCTTTTTTAAATATGGGATGAATAGTAATCAATATACAAATTGAGATCTTGAAGGTCACAAACTGAAAAAATGGATATATTAGAGTGGCCAAATTGAAAAACTGTAATATTAAAATTTTTTATATACATAAAATAGATGAACCAATAAATATTTTTAAAAAATGTTGGTATCTCATTCATATACATGATGCATAACTCTACAAGTTCAGTTTCATCTACAAAATTACAGTACTTATAGACATTAAGCTTATGAAATCAGAAGAAATGCAAATAACAAGTATATGATAAATTCAGGTTAAAAGAATTGATTTTTACCTAAAGGAAATATGAAAATTAAGACTTCACATATAAGAATTCAAGAGTCGAAACAGAGAGACTATAGAAATACAATTGCCATACATAAATCAGTCTACAACATATGAAAGAACAAATGAACCTTAACTTATCAAATATTCAAATAAGTAACTAAAATGAAATTAAAAAGAACCCACTTATTAAGCACAAGTTGATCTTTGTCCTTTGTTAGTACAGATGTATATAGAAGAGCAATAAATCCATCAACCAATTGAAGGTAAAGTAGAGGTCAGTGAGTACTGTAATCAATTTAATTTACTTAGAATCAATCTTTACATACTTACAAAAATAGATTGCAATAGGCACAGAAAGAGCTTTTCAGTTGTAGTGGAAAATAAGGGAATGAAATTTTTTCTTATATACAGAAAACAAATCAACGAATTTTAAAAAACACACAAAAAAAATCATGCTACTCTCATTCATAAATAACCAGATCTAGTGCAGATAAAACAATAATCAGGATAAAAGATTAAACCATTGACACAAACATTTCAATAGTTACTAACTTAAAGTGATGTAGATAAAAGTAGTAGATAACAATCAACAATCACATTAAGCAAGGGTGATCAAATCTTTAAATTGCTAATTTATAAAAAATAATAAAAAAAAGAGTCAAGGGGATGTACACACTATGAAAAAATAGAGCAAGTTCATATTCAGCTACAAACTTACAACACATATAGATAGAGATTTATGAATACATATATACACGAATTTTAATAAAAAGACATACGGATAGAAAATATATGATAAATTCAAGTAAAAAAATTTGCCTAAAGGAAAGATGGAAATTGAGATTTTTTAGATAAGATTTGAAGAGTCGAAGTAGAGAAAAAAATACAAGAGTAAACTTGTCGTTGACTAGTTTTTGCACATTAATGAGTCTAGAAACATGTGAAAGCAAATATGAGCAGAAAATAATCAGTAATTATAATAAGTAATTACAATGAAATTATAAATACTCTACCTATATTGAAACAGTACAATTTACCAGAAGTAGGTTTTTTTTTCTTTGTCAATATAGATTTACATACAAGAGAAACAAATTCATCAACCAATTGAAGATAAAATAGAGATCAAAGAGTATTATAATCGATCTCTTACTTAGATCGCAATAGTAAGGGATAGAAAGGTTTTCAATTGTAGTAGTATAGTTTTTTTTTTTGCTTTTTATTATTTTTTTTTTAGAAGTAGTGAAGATATCGCGATAGCGGAAGATAAACTGACAAAATTGATGTTATCAGTGGCAAATAGTGGTAGAAGGAGTTTTAAAGTAATTTTCCAATAAAATTTTTCTTCAACCATTAAGTACAAATGACCATATTTGCTTATCTTATTTACATGCTAAACTGTTCTTTAGTAAATTAGCCATAAATTGAAGGATAATTGTGTATTAGTATTATTAATATATTTGTATAGAATTTTGAAAAAAAAAAAAACAATCATAGTAACACCACTTTTATATTCATTAGCTATGTTAACAAGTTTTCAAAACTTGTAAACTATATTTTACACAACAAAAGTGACAAGATCAAACATGCTTCGATAACATTGTTAAGATTTTCAAAGAAGTGAAGGTTTAGCGTACATGGTAAGCTGACCCACAAATATCCCCTCTATTTCCACCACAACACCCCATCCATAACTTTACTCTCACTTCAAGAAAAAAAATTGCTCCGGTCACATAAATTTTTGTCATTGAAACTTAAAATTTCGTCACTAAAAGCTTTAGTGATGGAAATTATGGTCACCAAATCCATCGCCGATACCCTCGTCAATGATACTCACTCAATTTTTTGTGACTGAATTTTTGTCAATGAATATTGTAACGGAATAATTCCGTCACTAATTCCATAACTATTATATTTAAAAAATGAAAAAAATTCCATTACTAATAGTGTGATTAGTCACTGATTGGTGATTGAATTAGTGACGGAAAGTAATGACAGATTAGTGACTGGATTTAGTGACTAATTAGTTACCAAAAAGTTACAAGACTACAAATATTTTAATTCTTAAAGTGAGAAGTTAGTGACGAATTAGTGACAAATCATTTTTGACGAATTAATGATAGATTTATGAGAGCCTTTTGTGACAATATAGAGACATAATTAGTGACAAAAATCAATGATGTATTAGTGACTGAATTTAGTAATAAATTAATGACGGATTAGTAACCGTATTTTATTACTGAATAACAATAGAATTTGTTGTGACAAATTTCAGTGACATTTTAGTGATGAATAAGTGACATATTAATGATGGTATATAATGATGGAATAGTGACCAATTAATGATAAATTATGATTTTCTTACAAGCATTTACACACTAGGTCTTGATCCCATCATTTCTTCCAAAAAGTAATATATCTTTGTGGGACGATATCTTAAATATTATATTCAGACGTTGATTTGAGAGATTAAAAATCTTCTGTCAAAAGATAAAAACCATAATTGTAATTAATTTGGCTAAAATGTATATTTTAATAAATTGGTTTGTTAATGAATTGATATAAATAAAAGTGAGTATGCTAATAAATTGATAATATTGTAATTAAAAACTGGCCTTATTAGATGAATTCATGGCATACCTATGGAATAGAGGTACTTTAACTTAGTAATTAAGTAAAACTTAGCTAAAGATAGATATGGATAACGTCCCTTGTATTAATAGGTAAAGGACATAATTGCTTAACCTTGAGTCATGATGTGCGAATAAATCTCAATGTGCAAGATGCCGTCTTGATGTGGGGATTTCGGTTCCAATTTTCCGCTTTCATTTTCAGATAGTTTAAAAGGGAAATTATGTAAAATAAAATAATTGATACAATAAATTGTTTGACCAATTTTTGCATGAATTGGTGTATTAATGAATTTAACTAATCAATAAGTAACTCGGATGTTAGAAATTATGTCGTATGCAAATATGTGATTACTTGTGTTATAAGTAACATAACTTGGCAACTAAGAAGCCCTTGATAATTTGGTTATAATGTGATAATTGTATTGTAACGGTGTTAACTAGAGTTTGTAGTCAGACGTGTGTGTTTTTTGTCTCTCTTTTTTGGATAAAAATCCTAGATGGGTACATGTGTTCGATTAGGTTGATTGTTGTCGAGCCAACAACAGTTACATGGACATCCTCACGTTTACTATCATTTGATTTTTCGCTACATAAACTTTCAAGAGTTTAGATTTTATAATAATTTTATGAATATTGAACATTTCTATGTAATTCGTCTAGTATTTTTGGTTTATCTTGATATTCACAATATATATATATATGGAATATTATTTGGGGAATTGAAACATGTGAGTTATGTTATAAATATGTGATTGTTTTCTCTATCATTGAATATTATTTGTTATATTTATTTTTATACTGATATGTACGAATGATGTAATGCTTGATATATGTGATATTAAGTTGATAAGTTAAATGTACTATGTTATACTATATTATGAGTGTTAATGTGTATGTTTAATTGTGGGATTTGGGCTCCACATAGTAGTAGGTCCCATTAGATGGGAATTCGATGCTACAATGTAAGATAACTTTTGCTCAATTGGAAGCTTTTACTGCCTTTTTTATATGTAAATACTGTACATAACTTCCCGTTTAATAAATTTATATAGACTATAAGTTTCTACTGTATTAATATTATTTGATCTTAAAATATTTGAACTCATTACATGTTATACAACCTCAGTGCAACCATAATATTTGTAGGAGCAAATATTCCCTCTAGACAGACAGGTGCAGGGATGCGGACACGCACAGTGGACACCCACAGCGGACAGACGGGCAACCGAGCTTACAAATAAAGTAACTGAGTATATATTATGTATAAATATATAATCAAAACTGAAAAAGAATTTCAATCTGCTTAATGAAAGAAACATTTTTGAAACACAAACCAAATTAGCAACGGTACATTATCCAAAACTATTCTTAAACCGAGTACAAAATCTGAAAAAAATAATGATAAAAATCTTGTTTACAACTAAAATAGTATAATATAGTATAGAAATCCAATATATAATGCGAGGATAAACAAATCTAAAAACTAATATTAGAACTTATGCATGGAGTGATATATATGTATGTCCTTGTTACTCTACTTGACTATCTAAACTCAATTTGTCCTGATCAAGAAAATTAACATACAAAATAAAAATGAAGAAATAATAGGGTCAGACTATTGAATGTCTGGTTAGTAAGCCAATGTCCAACGTCAACAAACACAATGCGTCCTAGATTAACGATTTAACATGAATGCAAACAAATGCAACTTACTTGACATACCAGTTGCCTAAAACAGAAGTAAACAGAGAAGTACAAAAGAAATCAAATAGCTTTGAGTTGTTATAAAGCTTTCCAGGTTCATTAAAGAGTAGTAAGTAAGTCATCTACCACTTACAGTGGCTAAACAAATTTATTTTACCCTGAAAATGCTCTAAAATTAAAATGGCTATAACTTATTCGTTTTAAGTTCGAATCAGGTTTATAATAACTTTTCGTAAAGAGACTTTCAAGAAGAATAACTTGAAAAGAAAAATGAAAAATTAAAGGAGCTTAGCGATAGGTTTGGCGATTGGTTAAGGTAGTGCCATATTTCCGGCGATGAATTTTGCAATACTTTGATTCTGAGAAGATTTCTGGCGATGGTGCATGACGATAGCTTATAAAAGAAGAAACTGTCACCTGAATTTTGGTAAGACTAATTGCGATACTTGTCAAAGGAAGAAGGTATCATTTAGCAATTGGCGAAGCAATTTGGTGAAGCTTAACTACTAAGAAGGGTATCGACTACATCTTGACTAAGTAAACTTAACAAAGGAAGTTTGAAGTCTGGGTGTCGCCTAAAACTTAGCGATAGATATTTGGAGAATGATCAATTTTTTAAGAGGTATCGCCTGCACTCTAGCAATAGACACTGGTGAAGGGAATAAGGTGTAACTAACTTTTTACTTAGCTTGGCGATGAAATCGGCGATGGGGATAAGTTCAGAAATAGGTTTTGCCTAACTTCTATTTAGTTTGGCGAAGGACTTAGGTGATGGTTGGTTGATTACTCTAAGTCTAATTCATTTTAACTTCAACTTTAAAAGTCCTCTTAAACTTAATTAGATAAGTAAGAACCTAATATAAATGTAATATATTAACCCAATAATAGCAAGCAGTGTAGTTTAGATTCATTAATACAAACACAATGGTTCATTAGGTTCAAATACTATAGATTTCTTGTCCAGAATGAATCAAATCTCAAAGAAATCAGTCTTATTAGGCTTAGATTACATTAGATTTACAGAGAATGATAGACATTTGCTAGAGTATATAAGATTTTCATGCAGATTACAGAGCTTAACAGATAATGCTAGATTATATACTCAGAAAGTTTCAGATTTCAGAGTGCATCATTATATGCTAGAATATCTCAAATTATTATTGTCATGTCTATGATTAGTTTAATAACAAAATTAGAAATAGAATAGAAAGTGAGCATAGCTCCAAAAAAATAGGTCAGAGACCTTAGATAGATTGAGCAAATCTCCAAACAAATGGATCAAAGATCCTAGAAAGTGTTGTCGTCACATCCAGATGGCATTCTAGGCCTGTACCTTCTCACGTATCGATGTATACATCTATTCTACGACATATCGGTCTTATCATTATCATACTTTGCATAAGACTTTATTTTTAGATTTAACAGATTATAATTTCACCATTCAATAGATTTTCATAACAGTTCACATAGCAATCATTTAACAACAAGGTTAATAGCAGAATTCAAAAGCCTTAATCATATCATAGATTACAGATTCATGTTTCATTGCATTTTGAGGTTAAATCCATATCAATGCAGTAAACAACAAACAATAACATACATACGTGAGAGCTTAAACATTGATACTAACCTCTAATACTAATCCAACAACAGGACTACTCTGGCTGGCGATCACCAATTCCGTTGCCTTGCAATGCAGAAGACAGACGTAAGGATAGACAAACCAGATGGTCTAAGAACATTCTCCTAGCAATAGATTGAAAATAGTGGAGTGAAAACAAAATGTTAGCTAGGGTTTGGTTTGCAGAATTTGAGAAGACAAATAGAGAGCATGGAGAGGCAATTGAAAATTATTTTCGGATGGCTTTCGGAATTCAGAGAGTAATAACCTAACATTTTTTCCTAACCACTGTGACATTTACAAAAAAAAAACCCACCAAAGTTATTTAATTCAAAATTTTTTCCCATTTCAAAAATATTTACAAATCAATCAAATAATAACGTTAAATTTTATTCAACCTAGTTATGGACGTGACAATATTAATTTACTTATATTATATTTTTTTTACTGGTTACAAAATGTTTTAGATAAAACCTACTAATACTTCAATGATTCGTATACGTAATTTTTATATATATATATATATATATATATATCCTAGATCACTCTCACAACAACTATTACTTATTTGCTACTTATTTGCAAAAAAAAAAAACAATGAAGATATTTAGTTATCATGAAAATGTGAAAAATAGTGTAGGCTCAAAATTCCATTTATATATATATATATATATATATATATATATATTATTTGCATCCATTCATGCAATTAGAACTACTTGTGTTAATTGTATTTATTTTCTTAAAATGAATAGATTCTTTGTAATCATTATTATAATCAAATTATAAGTTTTAATACACATATTTTAATTCATTTGTGCATGGTGTTATTATGGCTAATGAAATATAGATGACACAGAAAACTAATAATTTTCAACATACCATATTTATCTGTATAGCTTTCTCTATAAGATCTTCTCTTCACCCACCAAATACATGTAATATTTGTCAAATTCCTAGATAAATGAATTTATGAATTTTATACTTTATGAGTTTACAATTCCTAGATAAATGAATTTATGAATTTTATACTTTATGAGTTTTAGTTACATCATAATAAGTATGAGCAGGAATAGGTCAGGTTGCTTGTTAGAGACCTAGGCCTAACTCATTTAAAGATTACTCAGACCTGATCTATTTAATAAAAATGCTCGGCTCGGACTTTTTTATATGTCCATTTAATTTAATAGGCCTGACTTTAACGGGCTCGTATATTGTTATTAGGGAGAAATCCAAAAAAATCATGAATGTTTGCCAAAATACCCAAAAAAAAAAAAAACAACAACAACAACACTTGCTCATAAATACCCAAAAAAAAAAAAAAAACCACTTTTTGATATTTTTAGTTGATTTTTGATGTAATGTCCTTCATACCCCTAAAGATAAATCCAAAAACATCCAAGTTTGATTCTACGTAAGAATTTTTTTTTAATGAAATCGAAACAAATAATCTGAAATAATTTATTAAAAATTATAATTTAATATAAATATGTATATATATAATTCTAACATATCATCTTCTACTCGTTTATATATTTCATTATTTTTCAATTAATAGTTGACTTTTTTTCATTATAAAAAATATGATTTTATATAAATTCATAATAGTTAAAAATTATAAATATTGAAACAAACTCATTGTTTCACAATTTCAAAAAATTAATTCTAATTTTAAAAAAAAATATGCATTTTAAAATTTAATAACTAAATAATGGACATTTTAAATTAATTATATATTAAAAAAAATTGAAACAAACCAATCCAAAATAAACAGATTGATTCACATCGGGTTGACATATGTGGTTTATTATTATTATTATTATTATTATTATCAATTTTTGTTGTTTTTTTTAATTATTAATATGATTAATTTGAAATATTACATAATTGTCCTTGGTCAACATTAAATTTAAAGGTAAAATTAGATTAAAGTGGTTTTTTTAATTTATAAAATGTGTCTATTTTATTACAACATCTTTTTAAAAGGTAAGCATAATTATTTAACTTCTTTTATTAAGTTTATCTTAAATAAAAAAAATTAAAATTCATTATTATTTTTTATTATACTTGGTTTTATAATATTAATTATAAAAAAAATAAAAATAAAATATAGTAAAAAAAATTAAAATTATTAAACGGACTTTCAAATAGATTTATTGACTAGGTAGACTTTTAAAAAGGTCATGTTAAATCTGCATTTTAAGTTTATATCAAATAAATAGTTCAGATTTAGTCTTGTAATTAGAGATATAGAACAGTATGGTAAATGAGAAAATAAATACAAATATTTAATATTAGAAATACAAGACTAATGTGATAGATTCATATCGATAGGTTGGTATCGATTCGGAGGATACACGAGAAGAAAAAGAAAGTAAAGTCATACCTGTCTAATTTTATTATAGTTGATATATCTAACAATAAGACTGTTGATCTTATATGCATACTACACAATCAACATACAAATAATAAGCGGAAAAAGGAAAGGGAGATTACTGTTAATTGATCGACGATAAATCTCTTGGAAATATCGTTCAGTTCACCGGCTAATAACCCCAATTGCACTTCTAGAACACGAATGCGGAATCTCTTTAAATCTTAAACTCTTGGAAATCTTAGAATAGATTTCACTTTGCAAATTGCAAATTCCACGTTTCAGAGAATGCTCTAAGATGGAATGTTTGGGATGATTGAATGAATGAGAGGAGGACTCTATTTGTAGTAGTCCTTGGCTAATTCACTTGAACTAGAACTCATTTGAATTCAAATATGAATTCTTATCAGATTGTTATTTTACTATCCATTGCTTAATGGACAAGTAAGTGATTTGGGCTGGGTCTTTGTTGGGTGGACCAATCACCCAGGCCCACTGGCCCCAAGCCCACATCAATATGAGGCTTGGGCCAATCCATATAAGCCCAAGTCCAACAAAGACTAATTAGACTTTGAAAAAATAAAATATACTACAAGTTATTAGAATTGATTGGTGTAGCAATCCATATACACGTACATGTCATAAGGGAAGTCACACCATTGATGTTCAATAGCTAAGACTTGCGGATGATAGGCTCTTCTTCAACGAAGTTAATGTTAAAAGATGAAGTCATTCTCTAATGTGAATTTAAGAAGAAATCATATTTAATGACAGGAGAAGAATAAAGAGAAGAGACCGTGAATGGTTCAAAATGGGAAGTCTTTTCTCTTCACCAGCTGACGCGCATTTTCCAGTGATTAGACAAGAAATAAATACATATTTCTTCCCTCATTTGCGCGTGACTTTCTTACTATATCGGTCATGCCTTGTTGACTTGACTGGACGCTGACTCAATTACTTCAAACCCTAACGTATGCTCTCTCATCTTCATGCACCCACTCATCTTTCTTTTAAACTCTATACGCAAATTATCGATTTCTAGGTCAGATTTTTAATTAACAATTAATTGATATTTAAAATAATATAAATAGTTAGTCGTTTTATTAAATTTTAAATTAATTATTTAATTATATGTTGAATTAAATATTTAATATTAATTTTACTTTTTAGATGAGTAGTTAAACATCAAATTATTAAAATTTATTATAAATATAAAAATAATTTAAAAGAAATTGTAAACTAAATTACTATGTGCATTTTATTTTAAATACTAACTAAAAATACTAAATATTATTTTAAATATAGTTATTAAATATATTTTTAAAAATTTAATTTATAATCTGAACGCTAATTGAAAATTTGTTCCACATATACACTTAAATGGTTTAATTGTGAACAAATTTCCATTTAACATATTTAACTAATTCAAATTATCTGACTTGTACTTTGAAAAATAAATCTCAACCATGTCTTTCACAACCCCATATCGTTATTACAATATCATATCATTATTTTATAATTATTTGACCATATATACATAATACGTAGTTAAATAATTATATAATTGTTTAAATTCTATAATATAATTAATTATTTTTTTATAGTCGGTTGTACTTTTAGACTTTTTATTAGAAAAGTTAAAATTTTAAATTAAAACTAGAAATTTTTTTTAAACTATTTTTTTCAAAAGTTTTTATAAAAATAGATCAAATTGACCATAATATCCCAATTTTCCAGTTTTGATTTGCTTCTCGGGTGAATCAGACCAGGAAGCAAAAATACACTGGGAAGCAATTATATTTTGCTGCTTCCTGGTCTATCAGAAAACTCATTTTTGCAATTTTTTTTAAAGTTTAATTTTATAATTTTTTTATAAAAAAAAATCTAAAAATGCAAAAATTTTAAAATTGGTATAAAACTAAAAAAAATAAATTATAAAGTCTAATTTTACGTGTTTACGCTTTTGTTTAAATACTAGATTATACCTATCATCCCCAGTTAATTATATTTGAAATTTTATTTTAATTTAATTAACACTAAACTCTTGACCTTTTAATTTGATTTTTAAAATTTCTATTTTACTTATAGTTTTATATTTATAATTAATATTCTGATGCTTTGTGTTCCAATGGATTTTAATAACTTCACGCTTTCTCATCTTTCAGAAAACTTATTTATGTATAAATATTTGGTAGTAACTTGAATTATATGATGTTACGTTACCATTTAAAGTCAGTTTAGTCAACAAATTAGATACACTTTTCTAACCTATAGTATGTTATGTTAACATTACAAATTTATTGGTATTACTGGACATTTTAATAAAGCAAATGCATATAATTGTCTTCTTACATGGATTTATGTGAGATTTATATGTTCCAATCAAAGGAATAATCTTGGTGGCTACAAAATTGGGTTGTTATGTGGTGGGTCGAGTTAATTTTGGTGGAGGTCTAATGTTATTATGGACGGAAAGAATCCAAGTGGATGTCTTGTCATCGTCGATGAGCCATATTGACTCTTATGTAATGCAATTTTCTAGCTTCAGCTGGAGATTTACAGGTTTTTATGGTAATCCTAAAGCCTATCTTAAGAAATTTTCTTGGGATTTGCTTCGTCGCCTGAATAATATTTCTACTGCTCGGATTATTGGAGGGGA
The DNA here is from genome assembly GCA_031304145.1 of Cardiospermum halicacabum. NCBI lineage: Eukaryota > Viridiplantae > Streptophyta > Magnoliopsida > Sapindales > Sapindaceae > Cardiospermum > Cardiospermum halicacabum. Next base: position 18,768,633 of record CM062392.1, read on the forward strand.
CTTTAATGAAATTACATTGTGTGATGAAAGCAGAGGAGGTAAGGAAGATAGCTTCAGGGATATTTATATCTTCAGGGAGGCAATAGATGATTGCAAATTGTTGGACTTAGGTTTTATAGGAGATTTGATGACTTGGTCCAACAGACAGAAAGGGGAGTAGTATTTCGCTAAATGACTAGACAGATTTCTTTGTAATCTTGAATGGAGAGTTTGCTTTCCAAATACTGCAGTTCATCATTTGGAACATTGGAGTTCAAATCATTGTCCTATCTTGCTTAAGAATATTACTATGAGCATTTTCAATTATATAGGAAAACAAAAGAGAGTAAGTCGTTTTCATTTTGAAGAGGCATGGAGTAATGAGGATGAATGTAGGCAAATTGTTACTCAGGCCTGGAATTCATGTTAGGTTTCTGATTTAGTTTTAAAGTTACTTTATGTATAGAGAAGGTTAAAAACCATCTTCAGCGTTGGAATATCAAGAAGCAATGAGATCAAAGCAAGGAATTTAATGAGTTATCTAAGCAATTACAATCTTTAAAATTGAAGGATGACCAATGTACAAATGAGATTAGATTAATCGAGGATAAACTGGATTGTATCTCAGCTCAAAATGAACTGTATTAGAGACAAAGATCTAGAGCTTTGTGGCTAGCAGTAGGAGATAGAAATACTCAGTTCTTTCATTCCAAAGCTACAAACAAAAACAGGAAGAACTATATAAATTTTTTTTATTTCCTCTGATGATCATCGATTGCACTCACAGATAGACATTGTTCGGGAAATTCATAATCATTTTCAAACTGTATTCCAAGGTACATATGCTAATTCTCATCAGTTATGTGATTTACAATCCATAATTCCCAGAAGAGTGTCAGATAATATGAATATGTTATTTAGTAAAGAATTCATAGCTTCTAAAGTTGTTGAAGCTCTCAAACAATTGCATCATTTGAAAGCTCCTGGGCTGGATGGTCTTCCACCTGGATTCTTTCAAAAATTTTGGGATGATATTAGATCAGATATTATTGAATTAGTTTTATTATTGAATTAGTTTTGGGGATTGTGAATGGAGATGAATCTTTTGGAGAGATAGGTGACACTCTCATAGTGTTGGTCCCTAAATCTAAAAATCTTTACAAAATTTCAGAGTTTAGACCTATTAGTCTGTGTTATACCATTTATAAATTAATAGCCAACATGATTGGAAATCGATTAAAGCCATTGTTGAATGATCTTATATCACAAAATCAGAGTGCTTTTGTACCTGGAAGACTTATCACCGATAATGTGATTGTAGGCTCCGAGTGTACACACTTTATGAGACGTAAGAAGGGATTGGGAAGTAAGTTTATGGCCTTGAAGTTAGATATTTCCAAAGCTTATGATAGGGTTGATTGGGATTATTTGAGGTGTGTTTTACAATGTTTTGGATTCAATGCTAAGTGGTTTAATCTTGTGAGGAAATGTGTTTGCTCTGTTTCTTATCTTTTTTTATTAATGGTGAGGTTAAAGGCTTTTTTAGACCAACAAGAGGTCTTAAGCAGGGCTGTCCCCTTTCTCCTATCTTTTCTTATTTTCTGCTGAAGGGTTAACATCCTTATTAAATAGAGCTGAAAATCAAGGTTTAATTCATGAGCTTCAGGTGGCTAAATTAGCTCCTTCAATTTGTCATCTTTTATATGTGGATGATTGTATTATATCAAATGTCTCGATTGCAGATTGTTTGCAGATTAAAAATATCTTAAATATGTATGAAGTTTTATCAGGCCAAATGGTTAATCTCCAGAAATCTGGAATTTTGTTTGGTGGTGGATGTGCAGAAGAGATAAAAGATCAGATTAGGCGATGCTTGCAACTTCAGGAATTGTTAAACTAGGAGAAATACCTTGGAATGCCTATAGGTTTTGGTAGATGCAGAAAGAAAAGATTTGATTTTCTCTTGGACAGAATGTGGTCTAAGCTACAAGGTTGGAAAGGTAAGTTTTTCTCTTCGGGCGAGAAGGAAATTTTGATAAAACGGTTATTCAATCGATACCAGTCTACTGTATGGGGTGTTTTAGATTTCCTTATGTTTTAAATAATATTCAAAAAATTTGTGCACGATTTTGGTGGAAAGGAGGAGCTGAAAAATTTGGAATTCATTGGATGGATTGGTTGAAGCTTTGTAGAAGAAAGGAAAATGGTGGTATGGGTTTTCGATATATGGAAGCTTTTAATCAGGCGGTGCTTGCCAAACAATGCTGGAGGTTACTGAACAATCCTGAATCGTTGATTTCGCGGGTGTTACAATCAAGGTATTTTCCAAAAACTTCTTTCATAAATTGTAAATTAGGGAGGTTTCCTTCCTTTATATGAAGGAGTATATTATGGGGGAAGAGCTTTTAATGAAAGGTCTGATGTGTAGAGTGAGTGATTGTCGCAATATCAATGTGTATAGTGATCCGTGGCTTCCTAGGATCAATTATCCTTATATTTTGTCCACTAGGAAGTTAGATCAATCCTCCCTAGTTTCAAATTTGATATCAGATTTAAGCAAATGGAACATAGGAGTTGATTAAATTGAATTTTGCTGAGGAAGAAGCCAATCTGATCCTCTATATTCCTTTATGTAAAATTCAGTCTCGGGATAAATATTTTTGGAAATTCACTAGAAATGGCTTCTTCTCTGTTTCAAGTGCATACAAAGCAGCCTTTGAGAGTTATGAGGCTAAAATTTCTACATCTTCAAGTTCTAATAATAGCCTTTGAAACTCAATTTGGTCTCTGAATCTTCCTCCAAAAGTTAAATTTTTTTTGTTGAAGAATGTGTAATCACATTCTTCCTTCTTGTTTTGATTTGAAAAGAAGAAGAGTGATAGATAATGATATTTATTTCAGATGTGGGCTGGAGAGTGAAAATCTTAATCATGCTCTTATTATCTGCACAGATGTTAAAGATGGTTGGACTGCTTGTCCGATTAATCTATCTCGCTTCTCTTTTCAAGGTGGCGATGTAACAAATTTTGTTAATTGGTGTTTGATTTCTTAGGCAAAGAAGATTCAAAAGCTATTATAATAGTCTTGTGGCTGCTATGGAGGAGAAGAAATCAAATCTTGCATGGCCAAGCTCCCGATCCAATCTCTGGTTTGTAGTCGTCTGTGTTTAGATTGAAACAAGAGTTTTTTTCCAGTCAAGCTTAATCCATCACTGCCTATATCTAGACCTAATGCAACTATTCCTTTGTGGCATCCTCCTCCTCCCAATTTTGTTAAGCTGAATGTAGATGCTGCTTTTATTTTTGTAAATAATGTGGCTACTGCTGGAATGATTTGCAGGGATCATTTAGGATACATTGTGTTTGCTGTTGGTTTTAAGATTGGTTTTTGCTTTGACTCTCTTATGGCAGAAGGTTTGGCTCTGCTCAAAGGACTAGAGTTGATTTCTAATTTAGGCAGGAAATGCTTTGCAGAATTTGATTCTCTGCCGTTGGTTAACTTATGTAATAGGAGATTTTTTTCTGCTACAAATATGGATAATATCATATCCAGCATTTTGTTTTTTTCGCAGATGGATTTCTTGGTTTCTATCACTCATATTCTTAGGCGTGCAAACTTGACTTCTCACAAATTAGCCAATAAAGCGTTACATTGCTCTGGGAGTAGCTTTTATTAGACATCCTTAATTCCTACTTGGTTTTCAGACATAGTGAATGGAGATTCTGTTCATTGCTACTGATGTATTATTAAGGATGTTTGGTGTATATATAGTGTTCGATGTGAAATGAAATCCATATTTTATCCAAAATAAAAAAATAAAATCAAAGGAATAATGTGATTCAAAAGATCAGAGTGGACAACTAATAGTTTTAAGTAAACTTTGCTAGATAAATTCTTAAAAAAATCAAGAATAAATGGAGAATGACAGCTTATAATAAAAGCAAAATTTAATCAATGAATTGAATTAACGTGCCACAAATAAATGCGAAAGATGAAGTAATTATAATAGTGTGGAATCTATCTATATATATAAAAGAATAACAAAGCACGCTGATGTGACATGCCTAGATTTCAAGTATTCTCATTTATAAATTAGGTCTATTTGATAAGTTATTTACTTATTTGCCATTGTAATTTTATTCCATCTTTTTAACTTTCTCATCCTCTTTTCAAATTTCTTATTTATTAGTACTCCACCTCTTTATGTTTCATCTTATTTTAATAATCTAATACTTTATCTCTTCATCTTTCATGTTATATAATTATTTTAATAAATTGAAAAGTTGAAAAAGTTGAAAGGTCATGTACCTTTATATATATTTCTCAAAATATCTCTACATCTATATCTCTCAAAATTCTACATCTATCCATTCTGTTAATATGAAATATTTCTTCTATTCTATCAATGGATTTGAGGTATATGTTTTTTGATTTTTTTTTGTTAAAGTTATATTGAAATTTGATGTATATTTTTTTAAAAAAATTTATTTGAGTTTTATGAATTTGTTATAAGTAGATTAATCGAATGAAATGTTTCGTTGATTACTCAATTATCTCTTTCGTATTTCATAGATTATGTTTAAATCTTTTTACTAAAAAAAAGTAATATTTAAGAAAAATTATTATTATGGCTAGATTGATTGAATTCTTATTTCTTATTTAGTATTTTATAAAAAAATTTAAATATTTTCTTATCACTTTACTTTTACTCTCTCTTTTTTTAATAATTTAAAATTCTCTTTTTTATTTTATTTTTCTGATTATTTTAGGTTTTAATTATTATTTATTTTAAAGCAAGCTACAATTTAGTTTAATTAATTTTTTCAAAATTATTTATTAGTTTTTCATATATTCCGTAAATATTTTTCCATATATTCAGTCAATAATAAATATTAATATTACCCAATCTCTTTATCAATATATTTTTATCTTTTTTTTTTATTTATAATTTTCTATGTTTCATTTTTTTAATTTAAATTTCTAAATTTTGTTTCAATATATCATCTATGTGTCACTTAGTATTCCAGCAAATGGTTATTTTAATTTATTTGTATTAATAAAATATTTATTGCACAGTTTAAGATATCATTTACACCAATTTATTTTTTCTTTTTTTATTTTTCTCAATTATAACATTATGATATCAAATATTTTTTTTGACCATATTAATTGTCATGATATCATTTTTAATTTTTAATTAATATTACAAAAATAATAAAAATAATAATTAAATAATTAAATATTAAATAATCAAATTTAGTTGTACTTTTTTTTTCATGCATATTTATATAGTATATATTATTTATTTTGATATGTTAAATGTTGTTTTATATTACTATCCTTAAAAATAAATACCGCAGTTAAAAAAAGTGACCGAATGTACTATTGATTTTTTTTATAGTATTTATGATATATGAAATTTATATTTATCATTTTTTTAATGCAAAAATTAAAAATAAAATAATAAAATAATTATAATTTTTTTAAATTTATTTTTTAATTAATAAAATATTTATACATAATTGTAAAACATAAATTTTAAATATCGCGCTTGCGCGAATTTATTCTCTAGTTAAAAATATATTATGAAAGTATAAACACCTTACCTCACTCTCTTTTTCGATACCATATTTTTACACCAGATTTTCAGAATAACTTATGTTTTTGACTTGTAACAGTAAAAAAAAGCAAACCCAGTTATTTTTATAAAAGTATCATTTTAACTGTTTTCACCTAAAATATTTTTCAAATATAAATATAATTTTGGAAAATTATAAAAATATTTATATTAACCATAAAAAAATCTTAATGTTTCAATATGGACTAAAATTGAAATACAAAATAATATTAACTTAAAAATAATAATTTTCAATTCACATCTTCAAAAACCCATTTATTAATCAAAATATTTTAATAAAATTCATAAATACAAATTTATAATTACCTTTTTTTTTATTTTATAAATTTAAAGAATTATTAACTTAGCAGGTTGGTCAGATTAAAATAAAAAAAGAATTATTATTTTAATAAAATTATTAATTTACCGAATATTAATCTAGATTCACTATTAAAGAAGCATGGTGGTGGTCCTGCATTGGTGTAATGCAAATTGTAAATGAAAACTCGCTCCATCTTCCAAAAACTTTCCAAGCGTACGGGCTTGTGGAAAATTTCTACATAAACGTGTCAAATTTTCCAACCAAGCACATTCCTATTCAATCCCACCTCTCTTCTCCGTTACTATATATATATATATATATACACACCATAGCCTAACCCCACCAAAAAGAGATGATAGAGGATATGCCACCAGGATTCCGATTTTACCCAACTGAAGCAGAACTGGTCTCCTTTTATCTTCATCACAAGCTTCAAGGCACAAGAGACGACCTGAACCGCCTCATGGACCGTGTTATTCCCGTCGTCAATATTTACCAATACAACCCTTGGGATCTTCCACGTATTCTTCGTTCCATCTCTCAATCAGTTTCATTTCATGCGCTTTTTAATTAGTTGTGTTTTCGTGATGACAGAATTTTCGGAGTTTCTTTGCCATAAAGACCCGGAGCAGTGGTTTTTCTTCATTCCACGACGGGAGAGTGAAGCTCGTGGTGGGAGACCTAACAGACTTACCACAACTGGATATTGGAAAGCTACTGGCTCACCTAGTTTCGTTTTCTGTTCTAATCGTCCTGTTGGAGAGAAGAGAACCATGGTTTTCTACAATGGTCGAGCTCCTAATGGTAATAAAACTGACTGGAAGATGAATGAATACAAAGCCCTTGTTGTTGATAGCGGAGATGCCTCCTCTTCTACGGTATCATACCTATTACTACGAACACTAAGATTTTGATTATAATTGATGTGACTATCTTATGCCTTAATTTTAGGAAAGAAATGATATTTGTTGATAGTGTACGTACAGGTGATGAGGCAAGAATTGAGTGTGTGCCGGGTGTACAAGAAATCAAAATGCTTGAGGGCATTTGATAGGCGACCAGAAGCAGGAGTGGTGATTGATGAAGAAGCATCTAAGTTGATGTACAGTGCTCATTATCCTCCCCAGATTTTCACTTCATCATCAGTAGAAGAGAGCTCGACTTCAGGCCTCCTCTCTCATCACCATATTGCTGATGAATGCAGTGACAACAACGACACCCGAGTGAATATTGAACCATCTTGGGATTTGGATCAACTGGATCGGTTCTGTGGAATTCCTTGAGAGCTAGCCTCTCTAGTCCTTGTATTGTATAGGGCAGTTTTATATGAGTAACTATCGAAACGTATTTGTGGAGATGAAAACATACCCACATGATATTCGTACTTTTATTTACCAGTCATAACATTTTCTCTTCAATGAAAGTTTGTATCCATAATATATGCCTTTTGTAATTCTTGTCCAGGTCCTTTTGTTATGTAAGTTTATGTTAAGCTTTTAACTTATTTAAACTATTATTTTATCAGACTTCAAAACTAAGTGCGTTTGGTTCTTGTAATTTAAAGATTAGAATTTTTTTAAATATCGGTTTTAATTAGCTATTAAAAGCAATATTGAGAGGATTTTTTTTTTTAAATTATAAAATATAGTTTTAAAATGTTTTGAGTTTATTTACATGGTATTAAAAAACAAAAAAAAAAATTATAATATTTAGAATTGGTTTGTTTAAATTTAATTACAAAAACTATTTCTATATATTAGAATAATACTAGACTTCAAGTGCCATGAGAGTTCATAGAGCGCTTTTCTAGTGAACTTGACGGAGAGGGGCTTCCGACAGTCAGATGTGCTTAGTGGTATGATTTTGAAAAATAGAAACGGACTAGATTGCATAGTTGATGACAGGAAAAGTTGGTGGAAAAACTCAACTAGTTTTGATACTATTTGTGGAAAAAATCGCTAGTCCATTATGGTGGAGGCGGGTATTACTAATCATAAAGTAAATATACATAAGGTAAGAAAATAGAAATAGAAAATAAAATATAAAATTTTACATAAAAATATAAAGCGGAAAAAAACGAACAAACAAGCATGACCGTCAAGAGAATGAGAGACCAACTCATTGTATAATAATAAATACACATTTAAAATTAGATTCTCACTCTCTCATTTTCGAACCTAATTTTATTGTTCATAATTCTCTCTATAGGACTCTCAGAGGATAATATTACTCGATCCTAAAATTCAAGATTTCAGGTGTTTCCAGGTCTCTATCAAGAACCTCCAAAACCTAACCAAATTTATGTTGTTCTCTCAAGATACATAATAATAGATACAAGCATCATATATATATTATTAAGTTACTTAGTCACAAAGTAACCTAAAATTTTAAGAAATTTTTTTTTCCTATTTAGGATTCTCAATGATCTCTTTCCAAGTTAAAATCCACTTGATGAAAAACCTTTCCTAATAAACCTTAATACTTCCAAAATAGACTTCGAGTCCTTAAATTACAAAACCCATTAGTGTCCCAAAATATACCTGAAATATCACGTGTACCACATAGTTCTATACTTTACTATTGATGGAATTTGTAGGAGAATGTATGAGCACATCCGGTCTTCGATCACCATGGTTTGTATATTGTTTGATTCGTTTAAGAATAAACTTTCCAATAATATGTGATTTGCCCAAATTGTAGTTTGTTTATCTCTCCCATCGACCAAAACAATTTTGCATACCAAAGTATATAAAAAAAATTCTCGGCATAAATCTAATAAACCTCCACTTACAAGAATTATCTTTCTTCCTTAGCGACAACCACAGCTGAAAACAACGTCATTATACTCTGAATGAAAGTATACCCACTCTGGTACTACCCAACCAAGATTAACCATTCAGAAACCATCAATCTAAGTTTTTCTTTTTCTCAGCATACTTCGAAACAATTGCTGAATAAACCACGGTGTAACTTCATTCATCAGCTTCCAAGAAACTCCTTAGCTATCGGTATACTTTCCACCACGCTCACATCCATCATGATCAAATATTTATGCAATTGTGAATATATTAGAATTATTTTATCCTTTATCATAGAAAAATGGTGGCCTAGAACATGCCAAAAGAACAATTATTTGAGTATACAGTTAAAGCCTTTATTGAACTGCTCTTATTGTCCTTCCTTTTTTGAATTCATCATGTTAGGATTGCCTTGAATCACGAGGATTTTTTTAGGAAAGATTTCCTATATTGAGTTTTGTTTATTTTTCCTAATGGTTTGTTTCTTATTTGAGAAGGATTTAGTTTTATTGTTTTTTGTTTGACTTCTATTTTGGTTTAAATTTTATTTCTTTATTAAGTTAAATACTCCCATATGAATTAGGTTTGATATTAGCTATAAATATGAGATGTACTCTAGAGTTTAGGGTATGACAGATAATATTGGTTGAGAGCATAAATGGTCTGTGAGTTGAGTTATCTGTTCATGTTAAATTGGTTTGATTGATTCAATACAATTGTGTGGTAGATTATTGAGAGAGTTGTCTGATTGTTTGTAAAGATTGTTTCGCAGTAGAAAGTTGTTGGCTTCCATAGATTAAGCAATTTCCTAACCACGATACATCGTTTGTGCGTTTTGTCTATTTTTTATCTTGATCATCGAATTGGTTGCCAAAAATCCTAACAAACTGGTATCAGAGCTTTGGTTGGGATGACGATGGACGGTAACGCATCCGGATTTGAAAAGGGGTATGCAAGCAGTTGTCCAAGGCAAATAATGACAGGTACGATGAAATTTGATATAGAAAAATTTAATGGTACCAGCAACTTTGGCATATAGCAGCCAGAAGTTAAAGATCTCCTATTCCGCGAGGGGACATTCATACAAGTAGATAAGAATAAACCCAATGATATGACTGAAGAGGATTAGGATTTCTTAAATCGATAAGCTTGTAGTACCATTCAATTATGTTTAGGAAAAGATCAAAAGTACTCTGTTATGAATGAAACTGTGGCAGTAAATCTTTGGAAGAAGTTAGAGGATAAGTATATGACAAAGAGTATTGAAAATCGGCTCTACCTAAAGAAGAAGCTTTTTCACTTTTAGTATGTTTCTAGTATGTCTATGATCGAACATCTAGAAAATTTGAACAAAATTTTGGCTGATCTTTTGAATTTAGATGTTGAAATTTCTGAGGAAGATAAGTCATTATTATTGCTTCTGAGTGTGTAAATGCTTCTCAGTGTTGAAATTGCAACTTATTATTGATCAAACACAAATTTTTATATTTGACAGTAAATACTTCTCAGGTGGCGTCCATTTTTGGACGCCACCTGTGAAGCATTTACACACTACCAATTTAATCTCTATCAAAAAGGATTTTTAAATTAATAGTGTGTAAATGCCTCTCAGGTGGCGTCAATTTTTAGACGCCGCCCGAGAAGCATGCCAACTTAATTTTAACCAAACAAGATTTTTTAAGTTGACAGTGTGTAAATGCTTCTCAGGTGACGTCCAAAAATGGATGCCACCAAAGAAGTATTTACACGCTGTCAACTTAATACCAAACTGCAAAAACAGTATTGTCACATATTCTATTACCAACTACACTCAAGTCAAGCAATTGCCAACAAACATTGGTCTATCAAAGAAATAAAATAGTCTAAAAACTCCCTTAACAAACGATCGAGTCCATACAATCGTAAGCAAGGATAACAACAAATTGAAATTAAAACTAGAAATTGTATGTATTGATTAAACATCATGTATGTCTTCATGTTAATCTCCATCGATATGTGAGGACCTCTCCAAATTGATTTCTGAGCCACCGTGATCCTCGCCCACTATTTCGGTATTAGGGACGAAGCTGCACACCTCGAAACAAGTTCATACGGTATGACTCGCCCCACCACAATGTTTACAGTGCATTACTCTACGCCTTTTTGACGACATACCGACATCACTTCTTTGGGCAGATGTACTTCCAATGGAAGACCGAATCATCATATTTTCACAATTTTCTCTCGTATGCCCTTCACTTGCGCATTTGCCGTAAGTCATTGTAGGGCCTTGACAATCCTCGATACGATGACCCGTTACTCCACAATTACTACAAATCAAAGGTGGATTCATACAGGTTATTCGAGAATGACCATGTAAACTATAATTTCCACATTTCTTTCTACAGTGGAACTCACCTACAAAAGGAATACGTTTTTTCTTTGGGCGACCTGCTTGTTTCTCCATTACCATTGGCAATACTACATTCCTCACAGCAACATCAGCTTCCAACCATGCTCCCTTATCAGGCAACAGTATCATAGGACGCGAATAAGCTCCCAGAAGGAACTCCTTACTTTAGTATGGATGACACAAGTGGCTAATGGATACACGTGAAAACCTGAGGAGATAATACTCAACAAGTAAGTACAACAATATTAATAAACATATCAATAATAAGGATATATGTTGTTGTCTAGAAAACCAACATTGCATATGCCATTAAATAAACACAAGTTACTCCATCCGAATCCCATCTAAGACACGTGCAAGACTTCTCCTCCATATTTATGTTGCCATCACCAAGATCCTCATTTGTCACTTGATTCCTCACACAGTCCTGAATTGGGTATACATTACACTTCACAATTTGCTCTTTCCAATATGCAACATGTGCCTTAACGGCATCCACTGTCGATGAATCAAGCTTGGTTGTCGCTAAGCTCCTAGTACTAAACCATCTATGCAACATCCCTCTAAGAAACTCATGTGCCGCCATTATGGGAAGCTTCAAAGCTGGTAATATTACTCTATTCAATGACTCGGCGATGCCGGTGGTCATTACAGGACCACTTTTCCTTTCCTAGCTTCACTAGATCCATATGCATCTTTGGAAAAATTATGGCCAGACTATCTAACAATTGTGAGCACTCTTCATTCTTGTAAGAGTAGGATGCATGCCATAACACATCCCTCACATAACTTCTACCTTTGCATAGATTACCTAGATTATTCTTCAAATGGGAATAACAATTTACGTGTGGAACATCAGGATATATTTCTTTCACAGCCAGACCAATACTCTTACCCCGATCCGTAATAATGAGAAGATCCTCCGATGCGCCTATCGCAACCCGTAATTTCTCCAAAAACCAAGTCCATCCTATAACATTTTCTTTCGAAGCAAAGCCAAAAGCAACTGGATAAATACCGGCGGAACCGTCGAGGCCTATTTCGGTGAATATGATGCCGGTTATCTCACCCTTCAACTGTTTCGCATCCATTGCAAGCACCGGTTGTATATAACTTCTAAATCCGGCTATGCTTTGCCCCAAAGCAAAAAAGGAGTATAAAAATTTTCCACTCCTGTTCGTCCGAATAGCTGTGAAAGTACTCGGATTAGTCACTTTTAACATATGGAGGCAAGAAGAGATATACTTCCATGAGTCCTCATAACTTCCATATGCAACAGACTGTGCAAACTTTAAAGCTCTCCAAGCTTTGATATATAGCAAATTCACGGCCCATCTAACACGTACCTCTCTCAAATATGATCTGGATCGAATTTTGAACTGGCCACACGTGTCAAAAAATAAGAACCAATTTCCTTCGCAGTCACAGCCATTCTCTCTGCTCTGTTTGGATCACAAAGACATGTACATTCATGATTAAAATGCGTCACATGCCACAATAGGGAATCCACATTTGATTTTCTTGCTCTAAACCCGAATTTACAACCTTTAGACCTTTCCGTGCAATAGACTTCCAATCTTTTTTTATTGGACCGCAATACATAAAGGGATAACTTATTCTCCAATGCATATCTACCTATTGCAAGATTCAATGTCGCTTTGCTTTTAAATAAATTTCCCACCATTAAGCCATATCTTTGATAAGGCATGGATAGTGCATATATCCTAGGCTCAACAAAGTCGTATTGGTTGTTTAATAGGAGCTCCCAAACTCGATGGTCACCCGATCTCTCACTCTCACCACCCTCTCTATCCGTATCATCACAATCCACATCAATGTCCATTTCCGACGAATCACTCATTCTCTCATCACCATCATTCCTTGCAACATTTTCCGCATCACCAATATCATCATCACCAAATTGGGATGTCATTTCGTCATCACCATCTCCCTTGCGGCCTTGGTTCATCACTCGTACATCATCATCGTCAAAAAATTCAGCATCATAATTTAAATTTGAATCTCTAATAGCATCAACTTGTTGCCGCATGTTAGGATCATTACCTATGACATTCCGATTCCGTACATTTACACTAACCATATCTAATTGGTCTACATTCTTTTCCATAAATTCAACAAATATTTCAATGGGTTCATGGGACATCACTTAACCTATACAATCTTCATCATTGATTTCTATCCTTGTAATCGCTACGCCCCATCTATTTACAAGTGTATAGAGCCATAAATCATACCTACTAATATCAATGCCCATCTTAGTCGCAGATTTTTTCGATATTTTTTCAACATCACATCCTTCCTACACATTGCACCGGATACAACACAACCCCTATAATTGCTACCATCCCAAACTCCACCATAGCAAAACATAACTCCAATAGAACCCATCAAAATTACCAATATATCACAAAGGATATCAAGAAACAAACACTTCTATGACAACTTCCAATAACATACCAATTAAAAATTTCCACCAAAACCAATAACACTAACTACTCACAATGCCAATTTAACAATACAAATAACTTCTATGACAACCTCCGATAGCATGCCAATTTAAGAACACTAACATACACCATTAAATCAAAAAATCAATGCTTACTCTATTCGTTTATATCAATGAGGAACAAAACCCAATGCACAATACCAACAATGGTAAGTATTCTATAAAACCCTAAAGCAAGCAAAAAGGGATTAATCTACCAAATTTAGGAAATCACCACAATAACTAACTAAAAGAATACTTAATTACACATTCCTTCACTACCAATAACAAAACCCAATCACCATATAATTAATTGCAAAGTAATTATAATAACCCAAATCCACCTACACAAACCCTACAAATGTCACTATAATCCAAAAGTAATACTAATGATAAAATTAAACCTTGATGTTATTGTAATATACTAACCTCAATGAACTACTTGTCAAACTTGATGGCATTCTTCAATGGAAAGAGATGAGTAGTAGTAATGGTGGAGAAAAATGAATAGGGGAAGAACATACGGTTGTGGATTGTGGATTTATTGAATGGGTTTTGGGGTTTGAAAGGGAGATTATTTATATGGGCAAAATGGTAATAGCATGATGAAAGTGAGACTGTGTTTGGGTATTCTATGTTTTTTTTTATATTTAAAAAATATATATTTATAAGGGTATAATGGTCACAAAGGGCTAGTGGATGAAAAATAGAGTTTACTAGGATTAATAACATAATACAAAGTTTCAAGGCCCATTTACTTAATTCTAACTTCTAAAATCCTAGATGTGAAACTATCCCGTTAAATAATCATAAAATGAACGTGGATAAATACAGAATTATTTCATTTTCACCATTTTTGATTAAATTAGCGGACCATTTATTATTTTAAATTTTATAAACTTTTAAAACTTATAAAATTTAACAAAAAAAAACTAAAATAATATTTTTCCTTTATATTTATTTAAAAAGATATGTGCAATCTGTAATGATATAGATATGTAGATTATTTTAGTTATTTTTTAAAATTTCAACTTTTCAAAATTTGTAAATTGGAAAAAAGTTTGCTCGTCTGTTAATTTTAGTGTAAAGTTTGAAATATTTACTTGGGTTACTAACTCTTTTCATACGTTTTGATAGGCCCATTATTGACTAAGATAAGTTACCTTCAGACAAAGGGTATTTTGTACATATGGCTGAAAGGAATGACTCTATGTTTGGATCTTGTTTTGAGTCTTTAGGTGTGGCAAAATGGCATAAGCTATTGATAGTTAACCTGTTGCATTGAAATGGGTCGGGTCTTGTAAATGGGTTTATTGCAAGTGAAGATAAACCCAGCAGAATGAAGATGCCTTCCATTGGGCTTGGAGTAATTGAAGAATGGGATGCCTTCTGAATTGAACACATGCAATCTCTTCCTAGTACAATCACACTACAGTAGACAGTTATCTGGTTTTTTGCTTGTTATCTTATAACTAAATCTGTAATAGCTGGAATCCTAACTAATTGACCTTATTATCAGGTAACTAACTCAACCAACGAACTTGGCCATGTAAATGGGATCCGACGTGGATCATCATTCAGACCGTTAGATCCTCTAACGAATCATGATGACCTCTCTAACGTTCGCTATATATACAAATCTCCCTCCACAAGGTAAGCTCTCTCAAACTTTTCTCAAAAAACACCCACCGAGACTTTTTCTTTAGATTTTCACTCCCAAGAAATACTGCTATGTCTTGAGCGTCAAAGAGACAATCGACTCATACCTCGGCTGATACTACATCAGTGTCCCTTCGATCTCAAGTTCTTTTCTTTATAGGTGACCGGAGATCCAATTAAAAGAGACAAACGCCCCATCCATAGAGGGATTCAAGGTTCTTAGCCTGAATTACCTCAATAGTTTGGCGCCCACCGTGGGGATTCTCTTTTTTCGATCAACCAATGATAAACAATAAATAATTTGAAAATGTAATTCCAAGCCTTACCAACAATCAGCAATAGGGTGATTAGTCTTTTCAATCTTCCGAATCTGAGATGTCAAAGTAGTTGACTGAGCAAATTGCGGCCTTGGAACGGGAGAATCGATCTCTCTAAAATATCTGTCAATGGCCTCAAGACTCTACTCGGCTCCTCAGACTTCGTGCCAAAACTATCTACTAGAAAAACTAGTGTCAGCAACAATCAAACACAGCGCTTACGGCTTCTCACACCATCCAGATTCTCGGTTGCCAAGATGTTTTCATCTCACCCATTCGACATCTAGATCTGTTTGATTTGACGATGAATAAGGTGTTGAACAAATTCAGGCGACACCCCATCAGACGTTCTCTCTTGGAAGAAACAACCCGAGAAATAAAATCTTAGGTACACTAACAACAATGGACTCAAGATTCGCAATCAAATTCCCTAAATCGAGAGACGTAACCAAAAAACCCCCCTACCGGTGGTAAACTAAGAAAAGGCACATCCGATACTGTGCATCAAGGACCGAAAAACTATACCATTTGAAGTAGTCGTAAGGCCAGCTTCTACAAACTCTTTTTTAAAAAAAAACCTCTCAGGCCCATCGATAGAGTTGTGTGTCAAGGTAAGCTCTCTCAAACCTTTCTCAAAAAACACCCACGAAGACCTTTTCTTTAGATTTTCACTCCCAAGAAATACTGTTATGTCTTGAGCGTCAAAGAGACAATCGGCTCATACCTCGGCTGATACTACATCAGTGTCCCTTCGATCTCAAGTTCTTTTCTTTATAGGTGACCGAAGATCCAATTAAAAGAGACATACGCCCCATCCGTAGAGGGGTTCAAGGTTCTTAGCCTGAATTACCTCAATAGTTTGGCGCCCACCGTGGGGATTCTCTTTTTTCGATCAACCAATGAACAACAATAAATAATTTGAAAACATAATTCCAAGCCTTACCAACGATCAGCAATAGGGTGATTAGTCTATTCGATCTTCCGAATCTGAGATGTCGAAGTAGTTGATTGAGCGAATTGCGGCCTTGGAACGGGAGAATCGATCTCTCCAAAATATCTGTCAATGGCCTTAAGACTCTACTCGACTCCTCATACTTCGTGCTAAAACTATCTACTAGAAAAACTAGTGTCAGCAACAATCAAACACAGCGCTTCCGGCTTCTCACACCGTCCAGATTCTCGGTTGCCAAGATGTTTTCATCTCACCCATTCGACATCTAGATCTGTTTGATTTGACAATGAAGAAGGTGTTAAACATATTCAGGCGACACCCCATCGGACGTTCTCTCTTTGAAGAAATAACCCGAGAAATAAAATCTTAGGTACACTAACAACAATGGACTCAAGATTCGCAATCAAATTCCCTAGATCGAGAGACGTAACCAAACCCCCCCACCGGTGGTAAACTAAGAAAAGGCACATCCAATACCGTGCATCAAGGACCGGAAAACTATACCATTTGAAGTAGTCGTAAGGCCAGCTTCTACAAACTCTTTAAAAAAAACTCTCAGGCCCATCGATTGAGTGGTGTGTCAACTTCCCTATAGAATCGATTGAGTTTTTCACTCAATTAATAGATAATTTTGCTTGCGCTACAAACTTGAGAGACAAGTTGACAATCATCACTCGATCTATCAGTGCAATAGCAAGACCCTTTAGCCGTAAATTATCAGGTTCAATAAGGAGAAAATTACGGTCTTAAATTGCAACCAAGACACTACCATTAGAGTCTTCTTCCTTGATCCGCTCTTTACATTGACCTTATCAAATATAAGTTAAGAACAATGGAAGAGTCACTATTCTATGTGCACGCACAAGTCTCATGGGTTGCGGAGGATAGATAGGCCCCTGTGAACTAGTGTGATTGAGCGTAAAATGCACATTATTTCTGCACTGCTTTATTAATATTTTTTTTACTTTATTGAAGATTTATAATTAATTTGCCCTACTTTTATATTTATGGACACTTTGGAGGCAATTGCGCGAATTTGAAGACATTTTAGGGTTGAATACATGAATTGCAAAAGTGAAGACTTATTCAAACATGATTTTATCTGTTTATTTGATAGATTGTTTATTTAATTTTTCAAATTAGAATCCTCAGTTAAGATTGTTAGAAGATTTTTAATGATGTTTATATTTATTAGTTATGTAAAGTAGTATATATTTACTTTAGAGGGTTTTTAATTAAAGAGTTTTTCGTTTTTGGAATATAATCCGAGTTTAATTTCCTCCAACTATCTCCATTTCTTTGTACATTCAATTATATTAAAGACAAATTATTCTCACTGTGCTCATGGGTTGCTAAGCTAGTCACGCCCAACTAAGTCGATTTATTTAATTAAAGTATTGTGAGATTTTATGTTTATTTGCTATGTTTCTTTAATATTAGTATGAACTCTGCGCCTACTGTTAAATGTGTTCATGTTAAGTTTATTTCATTAATTTAGAATACAATTAGTTAATTTAATAGGTTAACACGTTGCACATCAAATAATTCGTAATTTATTTGACCTATGTAGTGTTGAGGTGTCATTATCATAGTTCAAGAACTGTCTTACTGATTCATTGGTTATGACCATGGTCTTTTCTTATATTTAATGCAATTATAAGAGAGTGATTTGAAAGGTTGTGCCCAGTTAGTCCAAAAGGTTTTTAGGCATGTTGTCAACAGCTATAATCATGGTTATTAAACCAACATAGATACCTTTAATTTGATGATTAACAACTTAATTAAATAGTCGACTAGAGGGATATTTTAATATAATTGATTGTTCATTCCATTATTTATTGTATTCGAACTCATTCTTATGTTTTTTTTCATTTTATCAACAACTCTGTTTGTCATTTTTTTCCATTATTGATTTAATCTAGTATAACTGCATTCCTGAAATTGATTTTCGTTCTTTGTGGGATGAACCATGTTACTACTATCTACCACCTCTGTAGAATTTTATTATTTTATCTTTAATGGATTCGAGATTTGTCACAATGACAAACAGAAAGGCCCCACCGCCCAAAAGATAGACAACGTTAAGCGCAAACCACTAACCGCAATGGAACTCGGTATGCACCCTATGAGTGGCTAGTTTCACCTAAGCAAAACAAGGCCGATGCGGTAGTGACGCATGCAAGACCAGAGTCATCAAGTAATGAGCTCATTATTACTATGACCGAGTTGATAAAGAAGCTAGGAAAACTCAGTTGCATTGTCCACTAGCTCGAGAAGTCGAGATCAGACATAAAGAAGAAAGACAAAACTAAATAGTGTCTGTTTCATGATGACTTTGGGCATTCGACTGACAACTGCATCACACTCTGCCATGAAGTTGACTAACTTCTCTAGAAAGGCTACCTAACGAAGTTTGTTGAGGAAACCGGCACATCCAACCACTCCTAGAGTTCCCCAGGCCATAGATGGGGAGGACTGTTATTATGATTGTGGACAAATCCTAGAAAAGTGGATTTGCATATTTGGCCACAAAAAGAAACGCCATCAAAATACACAACATTACCGAAAAGACTAAAAAGGTGACCACGATCGAAAACAAACTTGAAGTTTGCTTCAGCTTCAAATAATGTATCGACATACTAAATCCCCACCATAACTTCCTTGTCATATATCTTCGGATTGTCAATTGTGTTATCATAAGGATATTAGTTGACAATGAGTCATCTATGAATATCATTTATATGGATATGTTGATAGAAATATCGATGGAGGAGACCAAAATCGCCATGTAGGACATGGTATTAGTGGGCTTCAGTAGCGAATCAAATATAAAACTGATGAGATCAAACTGCCGATATAGGTGCAATGAATGAACAAATATTTTCGACTTTGTGTGATAGAGGGAGCATTATGCTTCAATGCCATCCAGGGATGCTTATGGTTGCACGAGATGAATGCAGTACCATTTACTTACCATAATGTACTTAAATTTCCCACCAAAGCTGGGTTAAGCAGATCAAAGGCGACAAGTGGCCTCAAGAGCATAATACGAAAATGGGCCGAAGCCTTACTCTCTTCCATCACAGCAATTACAAAGTAGCCTACTCACGAACAAGGTGGAGTAGATGTTGGACGAAGTATCTACCTACTTATTTGATACATAAAAAAGGTACTGATTAGGTCATGCCTAGAACCATATGTAAGGGCCGACCTTATCCAATTTTTGAGTCGTAAATGCTCATGTTTTACTTGGAGTCACGAAGACATGACAATGATCGGTCCCAGCGTGATCACATACCGATAGAATATTGATCCAAAAATTCAATATTGTCAAACAAAAAAAGGAGAAATTTTACCCCGAGCACAATCGAGTGATCAATGAGGAAGTTAACAAGTTATTTACCATTGGCTCAGTTACAACAGTCCATTACCTTGACTGGTTAGCCAATATAATAGTGGTCTGCAAAAAGATTGGGAAGTAGAGAGTATGTATCAACTTTAGAGATTTTAACAAGACATGCCACAAAGACTCATTTTCTTTGCCACACATTGACTTAGTTGTCGATGCTATAGTAGGTCATGAACTCAGTGGGTATAACCAAATCTTGATGTACCCAAATAACTAAAAAAAGACTGCCTTTATCCGAGAAGAGGGGGACATATTGTTATAAGGAAATGTCTTTAAGCCTTAAAAATAGAGTTACAACTACAGGTATTCGGGATGATATCATACCATACCAAAATTTAGGTTTTTTCAGTATTTGGTACACAAAAATTGAAGATAGAATACCAAACTAAATTAGATATTTCGGTACGGTAAGAGATATTTTGTATGGTTTGATATATTTATCGAATATTGACATAAATATTCTCAATTTTGAAGGTTTGACTATCCAAATCAAACATAAATCACTTTTTATATTTTATTGAAAATCAAAGTGACGACCCCTTAGCCCTAGCCCTTTATCCTCTCCCTCTACAATGTTTGTCTTCTTTCATCCTTTCGGAATCACCTCTTCCAGTCTTCTTCCTCACTAGATTCAGATCAGCCACAACCCTCCATAACCACTGCATTCTTACTTGGTATTTGTCTTCTCCGAACCTCTGATATATCCACTGGCCACTACTTTTATCTAAAATTAGTCCTCAGGTGAGAAAATTACTTCATACTGGAATAATCAATCTCTAATTATCTATAGTCCATTTCTATTACTAATCCTATTGAAATTTATGTTTTTTTTTATGTAATATCACTATATCATTATAGTATTATGATTCAATCTATGGATTCAATTGACAAGCAGATTATGGCTATAGTAGATGAAATAACATTTAAAGAAGAGTTGGAGCACAGATATAAACCAGTTATGCTTAACCAACCTTTGTCTTAAGATGCCCAAGCACAATACTTACGGCTAAAGAGAAAAGCTACGAAAAAAAAGCAAAAGCTTGGGATTATTTCACCTCGTATACGGATGAATCAGGTAAAGAAATAGCTAAGTGTAAATATTGTGCTGCTACTTATGTGTGTAATAGATCTAAGAATGCATTTCTAGCATGAATAAATAACTAAAATAATGCAAGAATAATCCTCAGAATTCTATTGTTTCTGAAATCAAAGTATGGATGAATATTGCCAAAGTACAATAGTGGGAATAGGTAAACATCTTTTGAAGTTACATTTGATTATGAGACCACTAGAAAATTCTTACTTGAAATGATTGTTATTGATGAGATGCCATATAAATTTGTAGATAATGAAGGATTTAGGAGATTTATTCCTTCAAGCACAACCATAACTAGAGATCGTTTGAAACTGTATATGGCTGAAAAATCTAGGTTAATTAAGTATTTTGCTAAAATAGGTCAAAGGTTGTCATGGACTACTAATTTATAAACTTCATATTAAAGAATATCATACTTGTATTTGACTGGCATTCTATTGATAACGATTGGAATTCGCATAAATGTATCCCGAATTTTATACCATCTCCAAGTTATAAAGGGTGAAGAAGTAAGTGTTTTGATAGAAAAATATTTAAATTCTTGGTGTATTAATAAAATCTTTTCAATTGGTTGTTGATAATGCATCTTTTAATGATAACATTGTGGATCATTTGAGAAAAAGATTTGTGAATTGGCAAATTGCTTTTTTTGGAGGGAAAGTATGTTCATATGAGATGTGTTGCTCATATAATTAACTTAGTGGTTCGACATGATTTAAAATAAATGAATCAATCTATTGAGAGAGTTAGAACAATTGTGAGGTATGTGAGATGGTCATCAATGAGGATAAAAAATTAGGAGTTTTCTTTGGAAGAAGAGATAGAGCCCAAAAAATCATTTTGCCTTAATGTTCTAATAAGATAAAACTCGGTGCACATTATGTTAGAAATTTCTTTAGTTTATCGGGCTATTTTTTTTATAGATATGAGGATTGTGATGCTAATTTCAGGGCTGATTTTATGAGTGATGCACCGCATAGGAAAGCAGGTTCAGCCACAAGAAATGATAAGGAAGTTGTGGCTGATTAGTAAGGATTTTAGAGCACTTTTTTGAACTAAATGTTCGTATTTCTAGTTCTTTATATGATACTTCAAATACATTTTTGGATGAAATATCTAATGTTCATAAAGTTATGCAAATGTGGCTTTTAAGTAATGATGATGAATTAGTAGATATGGATTTGAAGATGTAAGGTAAGTTTGACAAGTATTGGGGTGATATAGAGAAAATGGATATGATATTTTTATGTGGAAGTTTTGCTTGTAGTAAATTTATGTATGTTTCTCATACTCTTAAAAATATGTATGGAGAAAAAGGTGAAAGAATGAGTGCAGTGGTCAAACAAGCTACAGAAGTTGTTATTGAGGATTATAAGAAGATGTATCAAGTCATTAAGGCACAAACAACTTCATTAACCAATATTCACAATTTACTAACCGGTGAAATTAGTAGTCAATCAATTGTTGATAAGGAAAGGGCAGCTTTTATGGGAGAAAAAAAAAAAGAAAAAAGCAAATGACATTTGAAGTAGGATATATATCGGAATTTGAGTTACAGATGTATTTGCTTGAGCAAATGGAAAAGGAAGATGACGATTACGATATATTAGATTGGTGGAAAAAACAAAGCCCTTGCTTCCAATTTTGTTAAGAATGGCAATAAACGTCCTTGCATTGCCAATATCAATGGTTGTTTCGGAATCTACTTTCAGCATGAGATAAAGGGTTATTGATAACTTTAGAGCTTCATTAACTCCTGAAATGGAACAAGCTCTAACTTTATCTTAAGATTGGCTATGACGCTCACCAATCAAGTTTTATGAGGAAAATTTTGAAGTCATTCGTTAAATCAAAAGAGGTACAAAGCTACTTTTCATTTAGTTAGTTTTTGATATATACTTAAATGAGTATTAGTATAGCTTTTGATATTTATTTAGTTAGATATTTTAAAGATGATGATTTATTAGTGTTTGTTTAATCAATGTATTTATATCTATCTATTCTAGTAATTGCAGAAGTTTATACAATCTCACAACTTAATGATGTCAAGTCAAAGCCTCAAGTATCATTGAATAATCATGAGGTATAAATGTTTTTGTATGTTGATTATGAGTATGATATCTTGTTTGAATTAGTTTTATTATATTGTATAGTTCACAATTCATTATATTTGAATACATGGATGATGGATTATAATATAGTTTCTATCTCTGTTGATTGCTTGCCACTGCTAGTCTATTCATTGTTGATATTGCTTATAGATGTTGTTGTGCTTGTACAGTTGTGCTGCTGCTATGTTGTTATATTGATGTTGTTGTGTTGCGCTGCTGGTGCTGTTATGCTACTGCTACTATGTGGTATTGATATTGTGCTTAGTTATGTTGTTGTTTGTTATTGTTGTTGGTCTCTATATTTGCTATTATGTTAGATTCTTTTTTATCATTAAAATTATGTATATATGAATTATTAGTCAACCTAACCTACAATAATATTGTTGGTTGTCTCTATGTTTGTTTGTTATGCTCTACTAGAAATTGAAAAGCATCACAAAATTTTGGTACTTCAGGATGATACCGAAAATTTTGTGCTTGTCTTGTGCCATCTAGAATATTGAATTGCCGATATCTGGAAAACCAAATACTTACCATAATTAATAAATTTTGATTCGGGGCATACTGAATTTTCGGTGTTCGATTTGGTCTTCGGTATAACCTGAACCGTTCACACCTTTAGGCACAATATACCAACGGTTGGTCAACTTGGTCAACCGGTTGTCTACTATCTTTATCAGCAAAATCATGAAAATGTATATTGATGATATGCTGGTAAAATCCTTCAAAGCTGAGCAATACCTAGACCACTAGTAGACCTTTCTGGTCATCAAGCAATACAACATGAAACTCAACCAATCCAAATGTTCATTTGGGGTTGCAACTGGAAATTTCCTACGGTACATATTGACCAAAAGAATGATTGAAGTGGATCCAGAGCATATTCAATCGATTAACCACCTTGGTCGCCCTCGGAGCAAGCGAATACTACTCTTTCACTCCCTACCCAATGACATTGGTCGCGGTCTCACACATAAGCTCTTCTCATATGGCTATAGGATAATAAGACTCGATCCTAAAACTCAAGATCTCCATAGTTCCTAGGTCCCTATGGGGAACCTCTTAAACCTCAATAACCAGATATACATTATTCTCTCAAGATGTCTTATAATAAATACAAGTACCATATTTATAACATTAGGTTACTTAGTCACAAAGTAATCCTAAACTATTAAGAAAATATTTTCCTAATTAGGATTCTCAATAATCTCTTTCGTAATTAAAATTTAGTTTAGGAAATATCATTCCTAATCAACTATAATTCTTCCAAAACAATCTTCAAGTCTTTCCAAGTAATTTGCAAATTCATTTTCGGATATACCTTATTCTCTCAATATGTCTTATAATAGATACAAGTACCATATTAAATGTGCTGCTATGACTCTTCTGCGCGATAGATTCTGCTCCCAGCTCCCAGCTTACAAATCATTTTCACACCTAGATATCAGCAAATCAAACCAACAAGTTAAGCTTTTCGCTTAGTGAGGCAACTAAAGAAATAAACAGGTCTTAATTAATTAGAGTTCATAAAACTCATAACTTGCAAGACCATCAAGGTGTACTCACGAGATTATCAATACACATAAAGAATAATCAACATACGGATGATAACAAGTTTACATATTAACTATGTAAGGCTCGTCCTTCCATACACACCACAAAAATCATTTAACTTAAGTATTAATAAATAATAAATATTTAGAACACTTAAATGCACTTAATATCACTTTTATCATATCTATCTAACGACGACTTCAAGATAACTTATCCGAGAATTATTAAATAAAATATATTATTCTCATGCAGTATAATCATTATTAGTCCACATTATACGAAGATCATAATAAATTCATAACACAATATTGCACAAAAATAACAACCAAAGCAAATTATTTTAATAGAAAGATAATAAACCACTTACTTTTAACATAAATATCACACAAAAATTATATAACAGTTAGTTGATGTTCATTAACTGCATATATTCATTCAATATTTTCTATTTATAACTTGTCATTACATCATTATAGAACAAGTTATAAAACTAAAACACCACATATCTCATACGCATCACCAACACATATATAAATCATATATCAAATTCTAAAACCTTAAGTCCAATTTTAGTTTGCCTTTGCGTAAGACTTTTAAATGACTATATGACATGAGAAACTTAACCAAAACAAATCGATAACGAAAAACTCAAGCACTCTCGAAGTTCCATAACTCAACCATAAGGTGGACAAATTCCCTTTTACTTGCAACCCATGTGCAGAAATATAGGCAAGGTCAAAACTCCCGAAATTGATAGCTATCCTCCATATGGCATGTCAACTATCTTTAAAGACATAAATCTCTACTTAAGGTGGATAATTTTATTATATGAGATCACACACAATTCAAATAAGATATTATCAAAAATAATAATTTCGCTTCATCCATATCATCTCAAACCGCATTAGATTTATCTTATCATAGTTTGTCAATCTCAACAAATTCACCCCAATAGTCATATTCACATCACATAATTTACCAATCGTCACGCCACAACCACATGCAATTTTCCAAATCAATCAAATTACTCTAATTTACTTCAATCACATACTAACATATTTTCAAAATCTCAAAATTAATATATATCATAAAAATAAATAAACCACAACCACATAACGACTTACATACCGGGCTTATTAACTATATATAAGTCAATAGTAACATTTAAATTTTAATCATGTCAATTAAATCCAAAAATAATGCACCCACCAAAGTAGGGGTTGCGAATCTCCCAAAGTGGAGTTGTGTATCTCCCAAATAAAATTCCAAATTGACACCCGGATATAATATTGAAAAAAGAAAAATCATTCTCGAATATACACATACATATAAAAAAAATACATAATCATATTTAGATTGCTAAACTTGATTATTCTTAAAAGAAGACTAACACTAAAATCGAATTAAGTCAAATACTTGAATAGAGAGTCACAGAATCAAAACTAGCCAAATAATGTTCGAATCAAGCAAAATTTTAAAGGTTTGTCCGGCATATGAACAAGAATCTAATAGAGCTTAATTCAAGTTAAATGTACATCGGAAGAGAAATTCATGAAAAACACAATCATGTCACTTTTTAGTTTCATTCGTTTTCTTCTTACGTGTGGCTAATAAATTTTAAAAGTTTATGTCGAAAAGAATGTGAAGACACCAATTTGATTGCGATTGGATGTCAAAAAAACTTGAAACAAAATTTTCATCACCTTACTTCTCCGACAAGATTCTTGGTAGGGGCGCAAACGAACAGAGCACTCGTGAACGGTTCGTGAACGGTTCGTGAACAGTTCGGTCAAAACTTGTTCAACACTTAAATGAACGATCACAAGTAAAATTTTATAGCTAGTTTAATAAACGAGTCGAGCCCAAACAGACCCTTGTTTGACTCGTTTATGTTCATGAACGGGCTTGTTCATAGCTCGTTTATATTTGATTAGAACTCGTTTGTATTCGCGAACGAGCTCATTTATAACTTGTTTAATACATATTTTTTTAATAAAAATCAATAGATAATTTTTTTAATGTATATAAAAAAAAGCCCAAATTACAAAAAGAAAGGGCCCAAATTAAAATAGATGCCCATTTTTTTTTAATTTAAGTTTAATTTAAGCTCAATTTATTTTTGTTTTAATTTTACTAAATGAGCTCAAATGAGCTACTAAACAAGCAGCAAAATGAGCATAATCGAGCTACTAAACAAATTGAGGTCAATTAACTTAAACAAGCTGAGCTCTATTAACTTAAACGAGCTACCTATACGAGTTTAGACGAATCGAACTCGAACAAAGAAAAAAATTATCGAGTCGAGCTTGAACAAATATTTGACAAACATGTCGAATACGAGCACCTCACATACTCGGCTTGACTCGTTTGTAGCCCTATTTTTTGGCAAATGGTAAAGAGTTAGGATACGATGTTGATTAAGTTTGAAAGCCAATGTCAACACGAAAATAGTGGCACTAATTTAACACTTATTGAATACCAAACGAAGGAGAACGAAGTTATGAACATGGTTACCAAATTATGAGAGTTTATTTTTACTTATCTTGTGTACCATTTCTAACATCAGCTTTTTTATTCTATTTTATTTTATATTTTATGTGTGATATATCCACTCTAAGGCCTAGTTTGTTTCGTAGGTTAGAATTGGATTGAATAAAAAATTAACTCAATGCCATGTTTGATTTATATGGGTTTATTTAACTTTTTACCCTCCACTTGATAAATCTAGTGGGTTAAATGTAACCCCTCAAATTTGTGGGTTAAAATAAACTCATCTTCTCTTCTTTCTTTCTTTTCCCACTCCCTCTCCCTCTCTAATCTTTCACACTTTTCTTCATGTTTCATCATTTTTTTTTCTTTTTACTATATATCTTTCACTTATTTTTTTAATTTCTATTTTACTTTACCACATTATATATATATATATATTTAAATTGAAAATATAATAAAATAAAATAAGTGAAAATTTCTCCAAATGGGCTTTCAAAAGTTTAAAATACAATAATAGACCGGGTTTGAATTTTATACAAAATTAAACTTTATAAAAGTTTGTTTTCATCTCATAGGCCTAACTTCCAATTCTATCCTTTTAATTTAATTTTATTAACGAAAATGTCATTATGTATTTTAAAATTAAGAAACAAATATAATAAAAGGTTGAAATTACCCTAATGTCTCTCTTATGAAATTAATATGCAGAAGCCTTCAATCACATCTCACGGATTTCAAATTTCACATCTTCACCACCATTTCAACCTCAATTCAAAATCAAAACCACACATACACTTCCAATTTCTTCTTCACCGTTTCAAATTTAAAAGTAAAAGCAAACCCACTTCTCAGGGATTTCAAATTTCATCATCTTCTTCTGCACCTTCGACATTTCTTCAATGTTTGTCGAAATTGATGCTCGTGTTCAGAGCGTGGTTGCTACTTTGTCGAGGTTATATTGCCGTCGAAGGTAAGTTTTGATTTTGTTTGATATGCTCTCGCATTTGGTCGCACTTAGTCGCTATTGCTCGCATTTGGTCACTACTTCTTAACTGTTCATTTTTTTTTTTGTTTTTTTTTTTGTTTTGTTTTACAGTTTGAAAACAGTCGGTTGAGGATTGTCGAAGGTTGTAACGGAGTCACAGGTCATTTCGTTGTTAGTTTTGTTTATCTTCTGGTGGTGTGTATTTGATTGATATTGCATGTGCTGTTGTTGTACATGTATTCATTATACAAGTTTTTCTTTGTTTATTCTATAAACAGTACTACTTAGGGTTTGGTTTTAATTTGGTTTGATATGTAAAGTCATAAATATTGTCTGTTTTTCGCATTTTAGTTGTTGATATTGAATGGAATTTTTAATCAAAGTTAAAATTTCTGTGAATATTATTCACAATCTTCATTCTGTTATTAGCATGCTAAGCGCAGATTATATAGTTGATAGAATGGGAACTGTGGATGGTGCTTATTGTTGAACTATGATCTGTGAATCATGACTTTTTGAACTGCCAATGTGTACTGTGATTATATAGTTAATAATATAACTATGATCAATGAATCCTGTCATTTGTTATGATTGAAAAGTGTGTTTTATTTATAATTATGAGTTATGGCTTATTGTGAAGTGAAAATTTTGACTTAGTGTAAAATGTGATTGTTTATGAGTTGTTTACCGTCAACACGTTTGTGTATGAGATTTACAGTGTTTTCTTATATATGTGAACTATTTTCACATTGTCTGCTAAAGTCTGTGAACTATATTCACAATCTGCGAAAGTTATTCACAAACTGTGAATATAATTCACAAGTCAGGTTAGAGTTTACAAAATTTAATTTTATACGGGTTATATTATTTCAAATTTTACAGCAAAGAGTTTACAAAAGGATATGGTCAGTGTCAATCGATAAATAGCGTATCAAAGTATTATGACTATGTATAGGAGCGACCAGCAAAGCCGTGGAGAGTCCATGTTGCCGCCATGGAGTCTATTACTTTGCAGAGTGATTTTTAAGTTCTTATTTGTTTTATAAGTATTTCTAGATAAAATAATTTCAATCTAATATACTTAAGTTTCGTCTTCTGCAGCCATTCTTGTGGTTCTTATGTTTGTAGAATGATAGAAGACATTTATCTTGGACGTATTGCATGGTCTATCAACAAAGACAAGAGGTGGTCAAAGATCATCCGGGAGCACATTGTAAGCTTTGTATTCAAAACTTCTATGGCTAAACCTCCAAGATTCCAACTGTGATTGTATCGTTTAAACTTTTATGCATGATTTTAATTTAGGAAAAATTATAGATATTTATAAGCGATAGTTTAGGGTATGTGTGGATGATGTTCATTATTGTGTTTTGTACACTTTAAGGATGCTTTTGGATTGACTGTGCTACAAATTAATAAGTATAAATGAATTGTGATCTACATCAAATTTTATAAACAAAATGAGACCATTGCTGACATTCTGTGATCTAACATCAAAGTTACACCAACCAGGTAACTTTAAGTCGACTGAGGCCCCTAATTGCCATAAGTACAGCCGTGTGAGGATCTTTGGAGCAACTGTGATCAGTGCTCACAGACTGTGACCCACGCTCACAGTCTGTGACCCACGCTCATAGTTGCTCCAAAATGTCGGGGAGACAGTTAAGACATGATTATTCAACCCCAATGGCCCTAATGTGAAGTCAAATTCACATTTACTAATAGTCCAAAATCGAGCTCATCTCTTCGTAGCTCAAAACATAAGCAATTAGACAAGTAAGATGATCAAATGGATAAGGCACAAAATGAAGTCCTACCAAAACATTACCAAATGATTTCAACATCCATATTATGCCCTTTCAAAGCCCTGATTGCTTTAAGTGATGCCATATGAGGCATATGGACGCACTGTGATCAACGTTGATAGACTGTGACCCGGGAGACAGCCAAGACCCGATTATCCAATCCCAATAGTCATAATGTGTCAAATTCACATTTACTAATAGTCTAAAATTGAGCTCATGCCTTGGTAGCTCAAAACATGAGCAATTAGACAAGTAAGATGATTAAGTGGATAAGACACAAAATTAAGTCTTACCAAAACATTACCAAACGATGTCAAAATCCATATTATGTCCTTTCAAGTCGGTTGATGGCCCTGATTGCTTTAAGTGAGCCCACATGAGGCATATGGAAGCACTGTGATCGACGCTTATAGAATGTGACCCTCACTCACAGTCTGTGATCAATGATCACAATTGATCCTAAGAGTCAGGAAGACAGCCAAGACACGATTATCCAACCCCAATGGTCGTATTGTGAAGTCAAATTCACATTTACTATCAGTTCAAAATTGAGCCTTGGTAGCTCAAAACATGACCAATTAGACAAGTAAGAAGATTAAGTGGATAAGGTACAAAATCAAGACCTACCAAAACATTACCAAACGATGTCAACATCCATATTATGTCATTTCAAGTTGATTATTGGTCCTGATTGCCTTAAATTAGGTAGTATGAGGTATATGGACTCACTGTGATCGGTGCCCACAGATTATGACCCTTATTTACAGTTTGTGATCAACAATCAGAGTTGCACCAAAGAGGCAGGAAGACAACCAAGAGACGATTATCCATCCCAATAGTCGTAATGTGATGTAAAATTCACATTTATTAATAATCGAAAATTTACCTCATGCCTTGGTAGCTCAAAACATAAGCAATTCCACAAATAAGAGTATCAAGTGGCTTGCACAAAATATCAAGTCTTAGGGAAACATTAAAAAATGATATCATGGTCCTTCTTATGTCCTTTAAAGTCAAATGAGGTTATTTATGCATTTACCTAGCCTATATAAGGCATATAGTCGTACTGTGATCTGCGATCACACATTGTCAGCCTCGTTCACAGACTGTAATCAATGATCACAGCTGTTCCAAAGAGGTATGGAGACATCCTCACACATTAAGTCCAATCATAATAGACTGTGATTGTAGTAAAATACTTGTTATTATAGTTCACAAACTATAATTACAGTTCATATATGATATAATACATAATTAATACATGTTATGTCAAATTACGTAATAAAATAAGTTAATACATGCTATGTCAAGTTAGGTAAAAAAAATAAGTTAATACATGTGAGATTACAGTTCAAGCTGCAATTATAATAAAATGCTTGTTACCACAATTCACACACTGTGATTACAATTCACAGATCTTGATTACACTTAACATACCATGATTACAGTTCACATTTTATAGATGATATAATACATGATATGTCAAGTGACATACATAAATTACATTGGACGATGAAGCATTATTAGTAAAAGTTCTCCTATTATGACCAAGCCTTTCACACCTACCATATTTCTTCCTACTTGTATTTTTAACAGGGGAATGAAATCTCTTCTCTTTCGGTCGACTGGCCTGCCGTTTTTCTACCATGGGTAAGACCGTCATGTTTGATGGCCTCCACGTTTCTGAACTTGGTGCAGAGTTGATTGGCTGCCCATATGCTCATTGTAAGAATGCTTTTGCTGTAATGCTCATGGCATAATTCACTGACTCTTACTTGCACAAATCTATATCAATGAACAATTAAAATGAATAGTAGCAGCTGAAAAAAAAACATCTGGTAGACAGTTCATCAAAATAAACACCAGCAACTAAAAAAGGAATATATACGCTCTGCATCAAAATGAATAGCTCCATTTGATTTGTATTCACAGACTAGGAACACAATTCACAAATTGTGAACACACTCCATCAGTTGACAGATTTATGTACAATGTTAACAATCTGTGAACGGATTGATTATGTACTATTGATGACAATGTTAACAATTCACAGATTGTGAATAATAATCACATATCTGAACTATGTTAGTTAACAGCTCCGTGAACCGATAACTCTTATCACCTAAACAATTTCAAACCAAACATCAAATGAATAACACATTGCCAAAAAAAAAAATTCTAATCAACAAATAAATTCAACAAAAATAAATTCAATAGCAGCTCATAAATTTATACAATTAAAACCCAATACTTCAATATAACAGTACCAATATAACAGTACCAACCGTCCACAATTTACAATTTTAATGTTATTACAAACAAAAAATGCACAAATTGATTATCAATATGGGGATTTGTCTTGAACTCATGGATGCAAGAGATGAACATCGTCTTGAGGAGGAAATGAAACTACACTAAAGAGTTTTAGGCTCTATTAGTCAAGAAAAAGAAATTATGAGAATAGTGTAAAAACCAGTCGAATTTCATGTTAATGTTGACCAATAAACACCTTTTTATTAGATCTAGTTTGTTCCCTTGCCCATCAAAGAAACTCTCAGGACTGCCTCTTGGTGGTTGAGGTGTTCCATTGAGACGGATTCAATGTGGTAATGTACAAGATAGGAAATCAATACACCTCAGCCCACAAGGCAATCAAGGTGTTCCTGGAGGAACGATCACAAATAGAGCTTTAAAATAATTACGAATCATTATCAAATACTCAACTTATATCTAATATATAAAAATGTAGAAACTGAGCAACCCTACATAAAGCTGACCCACTGAACTACATTCTACATGCACAAGATTAATGTTTCAAGGAGAAAAGTTTAATTGTCTGAATGGAAAAAAGAAAAAGTAGGTTTAAGCCAAGTAACATTTGAGACTTGTATACACAGTTTCTATAATAGCTAGCCTCTATTAATCAATATTTTAGTTCATACTCTGTGAATTGATATCTCTATCACCTAAACAATTTAAAACCAAACACCAAATGAATAACCATTGCGCTAAACATTCAAATCAACATATAGAATCACACATAACAAACATCAACAGCAGCATCTCATCAATTTATACAATCAAGACCCAATATTTCAATATAATAGCAGCAGCAGCTCCACGACCTAGCAACAGATTCATCACAACCTAGCAGCAGTCTACAATGATCAGGACCTTAGATTCATCACGGCCTGGCAGTAGAGGTCGAAAGGATTTCGCAAATGCCTCCTCAACAGTTGATTAGGTCGCAGTTGGAGAAGAAGAACTGTAAAGATTTCGACGGAATCAATGACTTTCAATGTGATTCCTGTAGTAGAAGAAGAAGATGAACGATTTCGTCGACAACAATGAAGAAGATGGAGGATTCGGTTGATTAGGTCGAAGTTGGAGAAGAAGGATGATGATTCACTTTTGAGAAGAATAAGGCGGAAGTTGAACTTGTTGAAATCGATCTGTTCCACCGGTATAGAACCGATCTAAAAACCCCTAAACCAGTTGAACGGTATGTTTGGGAATCTTGATTTTATTTTCATGAAAGTGAATTAAAAATACATTTTAATTATTTTTTAAAATGAAAAGTGTAGAATTGGAAGTTAGGCCATGGGATGAAAACCAACTTTTATAAAGTTTATATTCATATAATTTTTAAAATGGGACTATAATTGTATTTAAAACTTTTGATGACCTAAAAATCTAAAGGACCCATAAAATAAAGTATAAATGGATGAGATGAATAAATAAGAAGAAATAGGGATAAAATTTGGAAGGAAAAAAAATCCTTTGAACATTTATATTAAGAGCCTGTTTGTTAATAAGTGTTTTTAATTAGAGGTTAGCGTTTTCAGGAGTTTTAGAGGTTTGATAAAAATTAAACCTCTAATTTTTAAAAACATGTAGTTTGGTTAATAGAAACTTAATCAGTTGATTTGATCCAAAACGCTAATTTCTAAAACGCTGATAGTAGGAGGTTTGAGAAGTTTTAAAATTAAATGTTTGTCAAAAATACCAAATTACCTCAATTTTAATTAGAATTATATTAATTATATGTTAAAAAATAATTAAAACGTAGTATAATAATATTTAATACTTTTAGTATTATTTTTTATTATAATATTTTATAATTAAAACTTTTTATAATATTTTTTTATCATTATAGTAAGTATATTATTTTCTTTAGTATATTATTTTAATTAATAATTGATATAAAAATAGTAAATATTATTAAAATTATAACTTGTTTGTATTATTAATAAATATAAAAATATTTAACACATTGTATTATCTATATGAATGTAGTAGTGTAAAATATATTTGTGAAAAATAAAAGAATAATTCTTTTAATATGTTATTTACGTCATTTTATAATTGAATCCGCTAATAGTGTTATTATTAAACAGCTAATTACCAAACACTGTATTATCAATCCGCTAATTGCTAATAGTTGGTCAAACTAGGATGTCTCTGTTTTTTTTTTCGTCTTGATTGAATCCGCCAACCGCTAATCTTTGTTGAATCCGCCAACCGCTAATTGCCATACAGACCCTAAATCTTTGAAATTTATAAAATTATTTAAAATAGGTTTATTTAATTATTTTAGTTTTAACTTTAATCTTATCCGAAATACCCCAAACACAACATTATTTTATAATTTATCCCATAATTTATCCCATCCGAACATAATGCAATCCAATCACTTATCCCATCCGAACCGAATCCAATCTAATCCCTTAAAATTAAATTATTCAATCCAATGAATCAAAGTAGGCCTAAAAGATTTGGATTGGCCCTCCTAAAATATGTGGATTGAAAAATAATAATAATAATAATAATAATAATAATAATAATAATAATAATAATAATAATAATAATAATAATAATAATAATAATAATAATAATAATAATAAATCAACTATCCTTTAGATTTTAAAAAGGGATTCAAATTCTCTCGAATGTGAATTTTAAATTTTGAAATTATAATTTCATAACCATTTAAAACTAAAATCTCAAATTTCAAAATTTCTAATTCAGATTTCTCAATTTTCATAACCCTAACCTTAATTTCCAACTATCAAATCGAAATAAAATATTTAGATATATCTTAAATTATAATAAATTATACTGTAATCATAATGTACACACTTACAAATTCTATTACAATATTCTACAAATTATAAGGCTCCCACATTTGTTAGAAAATCTGAAAGAGACCCAACCAACACCATATGAACTAGGAGCTGCACCATTCTACTGAATCAAAAATTAATATCAAGTGTCCTTAGAAATTCCAACTGCCTCATTATTTTGTTTGATATATAGAATGATATATTTGCTTATGAAACGCAAAGCACCTACCCTGTGATCATCAAAGGACACCCAGGTGGCCCGCAGAATACAAAATCCATCATTTTCCGAGTAAACTTCTGTTTACAACATCAATAGGCAATGCATATGCTGGATCAATTGCCTTCAGTCCTGGATATTCAAGAAGTGAAAGTCCTGCATGCATCAAAACTCATTACTAATACTTCCCAAACTCAGAAAATGTAACAGTATAATTACATTATCCCTCGCAGAATTAAACAAGTGAATATTTACCATCCTAAGAGTGTCTACAAGGTTATTGTGCGTTTTTACTAATTTATTACAGGATATTCTCAAGCTCAAGACCATCAGGTTGCTATTCGTTTTTTACAACCCATATTTCGTAGGTAGACTTACAGTCCCTAGAAAAATAGTAAAATGGTTATACTAATAATAGGAAATTCTAAAAATTTAGAATATGTAATTAAGAAACATTAACAGTATTATAATTGAATAATCTTTCAGGGATGATAACATTTTCTTGTTTTTAGGCCTAAGAGAGAAATTCTACAGCTCTCAAAGATGATTGAAACTATTAGGATCAGATGATCAAATCACAAGTGAATTATATTAGGTCAAATAAACTGAAATATAGCTACTAAATACCTGCTATTCCAAAATATGTATGGAAGACATCCACAGCATCATCAGGTCTGTCTGAAATTCCTCCATTTTCCAAATCCTGAAAATTTCATGCTTCTTATCATCACAATAGCCAGACTCATACAAAGGGATAGAAATGGTCATCCCTTCTATCAAATGCTCTACAGAAAGGAAAAAATAAAAAATAAAAGCTGCAATGTTCACACAAATTATTAATGGAAAAATGGTATCATATTCAGTATAATTTAACCTGACAATCTAATATGAACTTCACAAGCTTTTCCTTGCTGATCCAATGGACCCTGTCTATCATGATCAGGCTGGAAAGCACCCACCAGGAGTAGCAAACCTGGAGCAAATACCAAATTAACAAATAAAATTTTACATAACATTTAACTCTACCATTTGCTTGATAGAAGGAAATACATACATCAGGAAGTTTCTCCGGGCGGCCATTTAAACCTCCAGATTTTACTTGTCGTTCACACAACCACCAACCGAGAAGGTCTTTATCAACATGATGCAGAGCTCCCATGATAGCAAGGGCACCCACACAACAGAAGACTGGAATGACAACAAAGAAAAAATTACTGACATATCATTGAGTCATTTTTCACAGCATAAAAGGTGATTTAATTACTTGCTTAAGGAACCAAAAAAATTAGATTATGTTGATTCTTTGAACTGAAAATAGAAACAAACTAGGATTGATGATCACATATGTAGACGAATTAATAATTCAAGAAGGATAAAGCTGGATTTTACTGTATTTATTTTTTATTTATTTACTTTTTATTACTTATCCGTAAAAATTATTTCTTAATGTTTGTTCATAGACTTTAATTATGATTTCCACTTTAACAAAATTAATATCAGAAAGAAAACCTCTTTCTTAGCGGAAATGAGCTAGTTTTTCCACATAGGGTTCCATTTCATGGTTGTAAATTATGCAATGAGGGAAATGGCTAACTAAAACCAACTTACAAGTTTAGAGTACAAGCTCTTGCTTCAATACTTCAAACTCAAAGAGTGAGTGAAAGAAAGGAACAAATGAAACTAGAATGAAAATGCAAAACGAAATACTAGATTCACAATAAACCATGATTTGACAGTTTGAGGCAGATGATGTGATCTTCACAGAGATGCAGCAGAATCAACTTAGAACACAGAGGTGATGCTGACAATGGAAACCTCATAAACTAGGATCAATGAAGATGAGGTCAAGAGTGTATAAAGGGAACTTCACTGAGAAATCCATGAAAGTGACGGGGATAAGTGGAGACCAGGTCCAGACTGACCCATGCAAAGTGGAAAACAACGAACAACATTTTACCAATTGGTCTGAGAAAAGAAGCGGGGAACATGAGAAGGAAATCGCTGCAGATTAACTTTTGGAACCAAGATCATAATGGTGGACAATGCATAAAGGGGGAACACGAACACAAAGCTTGACTTACCTGTAGACTGTAAGAGAATAATGATGATCTCAAATAAAGTATCAAAATGCTTGTCCATAAAGGCAGCAGGATCAAACAAATTTTATCCACAAGTCAATTTTGTGTAGGGAAAAAGTGGAGTTGCCTACCTCATGGGTAGCTTGGCATGGTTTAGGAACATCAGAACGAAAAGGGATGTAATCTACATTAACAAGAGTTGGAATGAATGATTTATCACTACTCTAGGGGTTCATGGTTAACCAAGAGGTACAGAAAATTTGGGAATGACTTTCGCAAAATTATTAATCATTTAAAAAACTGCTCAAGGGTTGTTTCCAATGGATTATACAGTAAATACAACATACTTTGCCCAGCATGAGACTCGCCACCAGGAGTACATCCAAATCCACCATCAAGATTTCTGCAACTGACTATGTAGTTTACAGCTTTATCCACATTGATTTTATCTAGCCGGTGTAGTATTGAGAGACAGCACACAGCAATATATGAAAACCTACAGAATGATGTTAGTAAAACGGATAAAGTTCAAAAATAGAAGCACCAGTAATGCAGAAAACAAAAAGTCTCTGTGTGGTACCGTGTATCAACTTCACCCCACATGTCACCAGAAAAAGATCCATCTTCATTTTGCAGCTTTGAAATGTCTGCTTAGATGTTAAGTGCCAAAAGAGAGGTCTACAAATTTTCTGAAGTATTTTGAGTAATTAATTGTGTCTTCATAAGAAAAGTTAATTACTTGGCCTCCTAAAGCAGTCAGTCTGTATTTCCCTTATTTTGTAATTTACTTTTCTCAACCTCCACCAAGCACAACAGTAATGCTGTAACAATCAAACTTAGTAATGACATGTTATGAAGAGACAGGTTGTGAGTGCAAGGAAGAAGGGGGAAATCATTATTTAGGCTGCAGGATCTTCAAAAACAATGGAATTTATGAAAGGTTAACTTTAAATGAAAGTCAATAAATTTAAACAACTGTGAAAGACGAGGATACAATCTGACACCTTCTCAATGTCAAGCTCATCTAGCTTATCAAAGAGTGCCAACACTTGCACAGCACTGAGGGTGTACAGCAAATGAGGATCATGTCCAATATTACCAGCAAAACCACCTGTATAACAAAAATTCTTCTGTCAATATGACATAATCAAACAAATCATTTGAATTTGACATCATAATGGATATTAAAAGGCAAATAAAGTATTATAATTTACTACGCATAGAAGTTTTGCACATTAAAGACTATTAGAAGGTACAAGTAGATATATTCATATATATATATATATATATATATATATATATACACACACACGCGCGCGAGACAAACGGAAACAACATTTATTTATTAGATTCTGGTAACCTGTGTTGTGTTGGCATTGCATTAACCATGTAATAACTCCTTTATCCACGGCAGCAAGTTTTCCCAGAAGATCAAGAGCTGTCAATCCCCAGTATACACCATTCATTCTGAGATGGTCCATCACCACAGATTCAAAACTATCTTTTTTCTATTGAAGGAAAATAATTTGTAAAAAAAAAGGGTCATACAATCTTCCAAAATCGTAAAAACATCTACGAAAATACAACTTAATTAAAAAGTACCTTTTCAATTGATACAATGTACTTTACATGTTTATCAACCGCTAACCCGTCCATCTGTCATTCATATTGAGCTCAACTAGTTTAACCATCTTTACAGTCTTAAAAGACTTGGGGTACAGAACAGAAAGTCATCCTCAGTCTAATTCACTTGAAGAAGTACTAGTTCTCCATGTAATACAGTATCAAATAATATACACCATTTCCACATATCAACCACTAAAGAATCTTTTGTGGCCGAATTTAAACACATAAAGTAAATAATACACATAATGTTGATATATTAAACTTTTCCTGTTTCCAGAATTCCTCATTGTTTTAGGATTACTGCACCATGATATTGATAGTTAGAGAAAACTACAACTACATGGTGAAAAATAACAGCCCTGGTAAAAGAATAATAATGATGTAGCAAAGTAATAAAATTATTTGAAAATTATAGTTTCAAAAATACAGGTAGTCACAATAGAGTACAAATCAAAAGATGATATCAATATTCAAGACAATAATAAGAGAGACATAATAAAACCGTAATCGAAAATCTGTCGCAGCTCTATTTATCAAATATCTTACACGCATAGTACATACCAAACAAGATAGTCATAACTAAACATGTGTGCACATCAAATGTAAGCAAAGAGTCCTTTTTCCAGAAGATCGAGCAGTAGCTACCCTCCATATTACATGCCAACTACCTTAACCTCGTATATATATATATATATATATATATATATATATATATATATATATATATATATATATATAGAAAGATGTGTATATTTCTTTTTTATCAATCACAATTTCAAATGTGTCAAATTTTAACATAACCACTTAACTTGGTTTCACATAACTATATTTCACAAATTTCATAAATAAATCGATCACAAGGTGATCCAATCAATATAAAAAAAAAATTCCGGCTCAAAGTCATAACCCCGTTCTTATTCTGAATCTAATCCAATCATGTTACAAAGTATTGCAAGTCACACCAACAATCATAGATACACATTTTGAAACATGCTTCAATCAACAAGTTTGAATGATGGATTCAGTATATCATATCATATCAGACATGTGAACATAATCCTCAAAATTTCATCTACTATATAATAAGATGATATCAGGTAGGAATTAAACCCCTTTAACACGTTCACAAACCTTAATTCCGTAGTCTGACTAAGCAAGCCCCTTGCTCCTTTGGCTACTCTTGCTGCATCATGAAATCACAACTCGCCAATTTAGCACCC
This sequence comes from Cardiospermum halicacabum, assembly GCA_031304145.1. Lineage (NCBI taxonomy): Eukaryota > Viridiplantae > Streptophyta > Magnoliopsida > Sapindales > Sapindaceae > Cardiospermum > Cardiospermum halicacabum. The sequence goes on from CM062392.1 coordinate 18,808,889, forward strand.
ACCACCACAGCTTCGAACTACTCACAAATTGTAGGTTATTATCAGCAAACGGTCTACATTCAAACAAGATTGAATCAGCTGGAATTTAACTCAAAATAAGAATAGTATAGTTTCCGTACCGAAGGGAAGAAAAGCTACCGGAGATGGAAGAGGAACCTTCAGCCAAGCTAAGATCAGCACTGATGGCATTTCCAAGGCAGCAGCAGAGCAGGGTTCACAAACGGGGTGAGTGTGGGTAATACATAAATTATATGGGTCTAGAATAAAATTATCAAATTATTAACAGTAGGAAATTTAAATTTTTTTTTAAAAATTCTCGATTAAAAACGAGAATGGATCGGGTTTAGAACCTGTTTAACTTTGACTAATTAGATATGTGAGAATAGAGAGAAGCGGAATCCAAGAAGTGGTTTTTAGCCCTGTTGCAGCAACGATGAAGTGGGATGCGTTCCAGTTCTGGACATTCCTGTTTTATTTTTTTAATTATTTTTTTTTAAATTATCACATCACATTAGTTTACATCAAGTTAATGTTTAAATTAATTAAAAAATAAAAACTCAATCATCAAACATCATCGTTGTGTTATTTTTTTAATTAATTTTTTAATGGTAAAAACAAATATTCGTGTTAATTTTTTATTAATTTTTTAATGGTAAAAACAAATATTCATTATAATATGTTTAATTATTATAAATATAATTTAACATTTTCATTTTACTTCACAATTTTCTATTTATATTATTCAATTTTTTTTTCAAATAGCAAGATACTAAAATCTCTTCAAGATTCATATCAATCTTAACCATCAAACCACGTATACAATTTGGAATAATAGTACACTAATAACAATATAATTATTATATTTAGACCAAAACAACCACTTTATCATAGTAGACATGTGGTATAACTTTATTTTCATAATAAATTTTTTATTTTAAAATTAATGTATGGAATAATTTTATAATGGAGATAATGAGTTGAATTGACATTTTACCTAAATTTGTATTTTAGGTTGACAGTTAAATTAATAACTAGAGTTAGATTAATTATTAGAGTAGATTTTCAAATAAAGTTCGCGATTAGATATTGATGAGAGGTCGAGAATTGCTAGTTGTTAGATGTAAAAAGAGATAAACCATGATATAAATTAATATAAGGTTGTTTTATTACACTAGTATTATGGTGATATTTTAATATTACTATAGAAAAAATTAGTTTTTAGATTAATTGAAAAACAACTACCAAACACTTAAAATTCTTAAATTACTAATTAAAAATCTAATTACCAAACATATGACCAAATTTTTCCAACTTACAAACACACACAGTCTAATAACTATTAAAGAAATGGGTGATGCTAACGTTTTCATTCTTATTGAAAAAGCAATTAATGAATTTAGGAATGAGCTTTTGAGATAATGTTGATGGAGATGGATTCATTCAAAAAAGATTTTTTTAAATTGTATCTATTAATGCCACAATCACTTAAGAAATGAAATTTGTACAATCTTGAGTCGATACAATCTCTTGGTTGAAAATTGAGGTCTTGGTTATGATGGAGGTTAATAATTCAATATAATCAATTAATTGATTCCCCTTAAATGATTGTAATTTACAGGCGGATACACATTTTACGTTTATTAACAATTAAACCCTCCGGGCCCACATTAATTCAAACGGCGTGAGTTGGTTTCTGTTAGGTTTTTAGGCGTGAAGGGTATAGTGGTAATTTAGAATAAACCCTGATATGCAGTCTTGTTCGCCGATCTACATTAAATGATTTTACTGTTTACTTAGAATTAAAAATTAAAAAAATAAAAACAAAAGGCCCATTATCGAGGTTGGTAATAATTTGGCGGTAACCTTTGGAATATGATGAGTCTGGTAACCATACCAATCTTGAAGACTGTCTCTCTCTTTCACTCTGAAATCTAACCCTACCTGAAATCAAGACTAGTTAAGTTGCATTCACCCAAAGCTTCTCCAATACGAATTGAATGAGTCGTCGGTGTAAGTGGCGTCCTTCGTGGTTGACAACAACACTTACAGACTACCAAGTAGACTGATTTTCCCAGTTAACTATACACGTACAGTTATCGACCAACTTCAAGTGGTTTCTGAACATTTCCTTCCCCATAGCTGACAAGAGGCATCATTGGTTTCATTTCGAAGAATTGAAACGTTCATCAACCGAAGGTTTGTCATTGAAACTTCGACTCGCTCTGATTTCAAAACTTTCTACAATTGTTTTTTTTTTTTTTTGCTTTGTTTGGGATAGACGAGTTTGTTGATGTGGTATTGTTACTTGGTTGAATGATTTAAGATTAGGGTTGTGATGTGTTTTACACAGGTTTTTCTGTTGTTAACCCTTCTATTGTTAATATGTTTTGTGTTGTTTATTGTGATGGAATTAGGTTTTGGTGGTTGGTCTGCATATTCAGTGTAAACTGACTTCTCTTGTACAATTTTAACTATTTTATGTTATATACATACACTTGATGGTTGTTTGGTTATAATGGGATGAGCCCAAGTTATTTTAGGTTGGTGTTATCACCTATTTATCATGTATTTGTATGTTATTGTTAGATGTGAGAGTCCGGAACAAAAATGTATACTTAGGGTATGTTACAGTAGTTTACTCACAACATTGCACTGTCTTCATCTACCCATTTATGCTAATTGTTAGATGTGTTGTTACTTTGATAAGTAATCCATTTTTTTAAGTTAACTTGTAATTTGATTAGTTTTAATTTGAATATCTCAGTAATGTTCTATTTCTGCTTTTATAGGTTTCCCCAGCAGTATGTATTTATTCAGAGCAAATGCAATATTCAATGGTGATGACAGTATGGAGGAGTTGGGAAACTTTGAGAGGAACAATGTGTTCCTAAAGAAAATATGGAACTCCTACATTACAGAAAAGTATAATAGAAAGTGCAGTTACACTATTAGCCTAAATGTTATTTTCACTTAGACTGTCAGGTGAGAGATGTAACTGATGATTATGCTTTTGATGGTGGTCTTGGATGAGTTTGCCCAAAAAATGAGCATGATATCACCTTCGTGGTAAATATAACATGTGATCTAAATACTCAAACTGCTGATGATGATCTTTCAAAAGTAGGCTTGGTTCAGGACTCTAACCAGCCCATTACGGAGGAAAATGAGGATAATGTAATGAGGAACACAAACCCAGTTTATTAGGAGACCTCTCCACAACTACCTGCCCCAGTTCATATTAGTGATGAGACTAGTAAAAGCCCAGATAAAGAAGAGGATGTAGCTATATGAGAATTGGGCCTTAATAACTCAAACAGTAGGCTCAACAACCCATTTTTTGGGAGATGAATCCTCAGTGCTTGGTTATTAGGATGAAGAACAAGCCTCTGAAGATGGTCACAGTGAAGATCCTACGTACTAAGCAACTGAAGTACCATTATCAAGTGATAACAACTCTGGAGAAGAGTATGCAGCTGAAGATGACTTGTCAAATACTGATGAGGGCACTGGTGGTAGGGGGATTTTTGTTAACCTGGTGGAGGATTCTGAAGATGATCTCTTAGATCTAGATGATAGTCATTTTTTCCACAAAGGTAAAGGGTCAGATGACAGTGATTGTGCAAGTGATGGAGAATATCAAGTTGGGATTCCATTCCGTTTAGGGGATGATGGTAAGATCAGATTAATGGTAGACCAAGTGTTTAGGGATGCAAACCATTTTAGACAAACTTTGTTATCTTATTCAGTACAATAATGGTTCAGGTTGAAGATGATGAAAAATGAGTCCAGAAGGGTTACTGCGGGATGTAAGGCTACAAGGTGTAAGTGGCGTATCCATGCGAGTATGATTGAGAGTATGGTGTGTTTTTGAATTAAAACTTTGAAAGATGAACACACCAGCATTCAGGTAAATAGCAATAAGGATGTCACTTCTGCATGGCTGGGTAAGGAGTTTGGGGAGATTATCAGAGCAAATGAGGAAATCAAGGTTGATGCTCTGCGGTAGATTGTCCTTCAAAGAACATACCTAAATATTCAAGACTACAATCCATACAGGGCAAAGAAATATGCTCTTAGGCAGGGGAATGAGGAATATGCTCGAAGTTATAGCAAGCTGCATAGTTATGGGCATGATGTGCATGCCAGAGATCCAAGGAGTTCTGTTGTTGTGAGTACTATCAAGTATGATCTAGATATAAATACTCCTACTCATTTCCATAGGTTTTTTCTGAGTTTTCAAGCTTAGAAATTGGGTTATTTATCTAGATGTCAGCCGTTTATTAGCATTAACGTACTCATATTAAGAAACCGTATGAAGGGGTTCTTCTATTGGCAGCTGCTTTGGATACAAATAATGAAGTGTATCCACTAGTTATGGGTGTGATCGACCTTGAAAATGGAGAGAATTGGAAGTGGTTTTTGGAGCTGTTATTTGACATGTTAGTGTTAATGAACCAATAACTGTAACATTCATGTCCAATCGGCAGAAGGGAATTGGTCCTGCTTTGGACGCTTGCTAGCCAAACCATAGAGTTTGACATTGTGCCAAGCATATACTAGACAACGTAGTCAAAAACTATAAAGTAAACTGTATTAACGACGTGTTTTTGAGTGCTGTCAAACAACCCAACAAGGCTCTGTTTTTTGAAAAGATTAATATTATTAGGAATATGAGTGAGCAAGCCTACAACTACCTCATGAACATCCCACTTCACTATTAGGTAGTGCATGTCTTTGATACTGAATGCAAGACCAACCATATCACAAACAATATTGTTGAGACTGCCAATGAAAGGGTAAAGGCAGTGAGAAAATTGCCTATGTTGCAGATGGTCGAGACCATTCGGGAGCAAATTACTAAACAAATAGTTGACAGAGCTGTGCAAAGTAAGAGGTGTTCAGATGATGATTTGCCTCCAAATATTTAGAATGCATTGTCTCTCACAATGAGCAATGGAAGATGGTTAATTCATATGCAATGTGGTGAGTTCACATTGAGGTCTCAGATGGTAATATGAGATATGTGGTTGATCTGGAAAGCAAGTCCTATGATTGTGGTAGTTAGGCAGTCAGTGGTCTGCCTTACTCCCATGCCCTGAATTGTATCATGAAATTTTTTTTGAATATTAATGACTTTGTTCATAAGTCTATGATAGTTGAAACCTACGAGAACATCTATTCACACTTCATGCAGCCATTACCTGATGAGAGTAGGTGGCCTGATGTCCAATTCGCACCAATATTGTCTTCTGTTATAATCAAGAGAGCTGGATATCCTAGAACACTGGGAAGAGATAAGCCTATGAAGTAGCAAGGGTTCCAAGAGCTGTCGAAAATAGGTGCAAGCAATGCCACCAAATTGACCATAATCACAGGACATGCACTGCGTTATGGAAGGCCCTAACTAGACCTTCAAAGAGGAGAAGAATAGTAAGTACTATATGGATTATAGACTTGAATTAAATACATAAGCATATAGAGTAAATGGTTGATGTTTTTATTTTAATTAGTTTGAACTCTGAACTTATGGATTGTGGTCATATATTCACACAGGAAATTGAAGTTAATATGGAGGTAATGATGAGAAGAGACGCCATTATACAACAATACAACTACCCGGTACCGATTAACCTCACTAACTGTCTCAGATCTTACTTATGTATTAAGTGGTTGCTATCATTTTTTAATGTGATATTGGAGTTGTTATTACATTGTTCCTGATTCATGATTACGTTCATCAATTATGAGTGTTGAGGGCTTGCTTTTAGATTAAATAGTTCCTGTCATTTGGTAAATGTGTTGTTATACTGTAATATTGGAGCTGTTGTGATATTGATGTTAGTCCATGAATGTGTTCATCAATTATGGGTGTTGAGGGTTTGAATTTAGATTAAATGGTTCCTATCATTTGGTAAATGTGCTATTATACTATGATACTGGAGTTGTTGTGATGTTGTTGTTGGTGTATGAGTGTGTTTATCAATTAGGGGTGTTGATGGTTTGAATATTGTTGCAAAAATCTATATTGTTGTTAGTATGATATTGTTGCTATGATACTGTTGTTGTTCCATGAGTGTGTTCATCAGTTATGGGGGCCATGGATTTGAATATTGTTGCAGAATTCTGTATTGTTGCTATGGATTGTTAGTCTTATATTGGAGTTACTCGAGTTCTGCTGCTGGTTAATATAACATGTTAGGATCTTGTTCATCACAAATTCTCAAGTCATATCATAATTGTCTTCATTTTGTGGAGCTAACAGCTTACTTTGGTGTCTGTTAATGAGCTCTTATGTCTGTTTTTGCATTGCACAGTGAATGATATTGCTACATTAGTCAAGTGTAAGGAACTACACATTTTTGCTCGCTTGTCAACTCGCTAGAGCAAAACATGTTTCTTTATTTTCAGAAATTGTAGTACTTAAACAGCTTCACATCCTCAGACAAAAACAAACTACAACTATGGAATTTGGTTGTTGTTAATCTTCTTTTTGTGGACTTAGTAACCTATCAAATTTTCTATTACATTGAGTAGTACTATGACATTAATGATTAGTAGGAATATGGTTGTAGTTGCATATAGTCTTACCTTTCTTTGTGCCCCTTCTATTATACCATCGATCTTCTGATTATGGATGCTGATTTTATCGGTTTTTGCTTCTACTCTACCCATTTATCGATCGATCAATGCTTCGGATGAATTTACAGAAGAATTACTTTGATAGTAGGTACTTGTACCTGAAAGAGGCCAAATTTTAAAATAACCACATTTGTTGTTAGTATTCTTGCATGTGAAGAAAAGTCTATTTGGATTGCTTGTAGTTTCTGAAATTTTGATAACAGCTCTTCTCCCGTAATAACACATTTGATTGTAGAATTTTATTTGCTTCAGATTATCTTTGCATTGCCTATTTCCTCCTTCCATTAACAACTACTATAATGGTTGAGAAAAAAAATAAATAGAACTACTTTTAGCTACCAAAGGTTATTTTTGAGTGGTTTTGCAAGCTTATATAGAAGAAGAAGACATAAAAATATTTATAGGTATTGAGATAATACCGTTGCATAATGGTCCTTTTTTTTAAAAAAAAATATTAATTTAATTATTAAATCAACATCCCAAAGCATGTACCAATGCATTCACATCAGCAACAACAATCAACAGAGGCAAATTTGTCTTTACATAAACTGATCAGTCAACTAACAGAAATCAACTCACGCCGTTTGAATCATTGTGGGCTCGAAGGGTTTAATTGTTAATAAACGTAAAATGTGTATCCGCCTATAAATTACAATCGTTCAGGGGGTCAATGTAATTAACTCTTTTGTAAACAAGGGTTTAAGTTTCATTAATGGCATTTTTGTAAATAAGGGATTCAAGTTTCATTAATGTTTTTTTAGTTAATTGCACTCACATCCCTTAAACGATGACAAATTACACATATATGAATATTTTGATATTAATATACAATCACACCCCTTTTATCCATAAAAATTAGTGAAAATATAAGATAAAATTATCTTTAAATGAACATTATAGCATACAGATGTATTCAAAACTGCAAATTTCATTGCTATGTTGATAAATTTATTAACTAAATAAGATTTTATTTTTGGGTAAGAAGGGTGTGAGTGTGTATTAATACCAAAATGTTCATTTATGTGTAATTTACTATCGTTCAAGGGTTGTCTATGCAATTAACTCATGTTTTTTTTAAATAAGAGTGGTAAATTTTATTAAGAGTAAATTGCACTGACACTCCTTAAATGATGGCTAATTATAAACAAATACACATTTTGTTTTATTGACACTCAACCCCCTTGATCGTCTAAATCTGTTAGTTCGTCCTGGTTAACTTTTTGAAAAGTCTATTTTACGCTTATTTTTTATATTGATTTTTTTAATCATTATTTCGCCATTTAAAAAAAATAAAATAAAAAACATTTCAACCTAAAAAATTGATTATTGTTAAAAAAAATACATCAAATTAAAATAATAATTATTTTATTGGAGGATACAAATACAATAGGCATCTTAACCTAACTATTTCAATTTCAAATGTGTATTTTACAATGAAATAATTTTTATGAAAAAAAATTGATTTATTTTAATATTATTTTATTCTAAAAGTAATTTTATAATATTTATCATTATTTCAAAATTATTTTTTAAAAATATGTAATAATTAAATTAAAATATTAAAAAAATATTGAGATAATAAAAATGTAAAATAGGGGTAAAATAGACTTTTCAAAAGGTCAACCGGGTCAAACTAACATATTTACACAGTCAACTGACAGTCAAGGGGGTTGAATGTCAATTAAATCAACATATGTATCTGTCTGTAATTAGTCATCGTTTAGGGGTGTCATTGCAATTTACTCTTTCATTAATGATATTTTTTGTAAATAAGGGGTGGAAATTTCATTAATGGATTTTTTGTAAATAAGGGAGGTAAACTTCAACAATGGTATTTTTGTAAATAAGGGGTGTAAATTTTAACCACCACTTCATCAAAAATATCACCTAACCCTATTTTATTTGAAATTCAATCGATGTTCCACATCAGTAAGGAGGTTCATAAAGAACTCTTTTTGTTAAGTTTAGGTATCTATTTGAATCTCTGTATACTTCAAGTACCCAAGTGAATAAATGATACAACTTGGAGTACCCAAATAGTGATTATCCCTCTATTTTTTTAAAGGGGTAAATTACACTCACATCCCTATAGGATTGCCAAACAAGTGGATACATTTTAAGGTTTATTAATAAATAAATCCCTCAGACCCACCAATCTCCAAACGAATTCCGTCACTCTACATGTTGACAGAGTTGACTTCCTCCGTTGACCTTTTTGCCTTAATGGATATTGTTGCTAATAATGGCTTATATAACTTTAATTGAGTTAAATTTTTAAGAAATTAAAAAAAAAAAAGGAAATTACTTACTCAACTAAAAGCTAAAAATACATAATGTAGAATAAATTCTTCTCCTTCTCCTATTTCATCTAACAACCCAGCAATCTCTATCATCAAAATCCAACACTTATTTCGTCCTTATCTCTAATGCTTTGTCTTCTACTCTGCCAACAAAACTGCTCGCTTTCGTCAAATATTTGCCTCCGAAATCGAACATGGGTATAAAGATTCGATTTGTAATCAAAAGAGAAGATGTTGGAGTATGTTCAGATTGTGTGAATAGAAGTGTGGTTCAAATTTTGTTGAGAGAGTAGTAGTGGTTTGGTTGATGGTGAGAAGAGTGTTTGAAAATTTGTGTTGGTGGGTTTTTGTCGTGTGTTAAAGTTGTGATGATTTTGTTCAAGACTGGTGGTTAGATTCTGTTGGAGAGTAGTAAGAAGTCAGAGAATTGTAAATTTATGAGGATTTGGTTGAGGATATTGTAGGTGGTGTTGAATTTTTGGAGCTTATTGGATTTGAATTGACAGAAGAATATGATGAGAGGTGGTGTTGAGTTCTTGGAGTTAATTAGATTTGAATCGAGAGAAGAAAGTGATGAGATGTGGGCTGTGATAGAGGTTCCAACTGAGAAAAGAATTGATTTCATTGGTCTGTGATGGCGGTTCTACATAAGAAGTAATTGAATTTTTAAAATTTATTTTAAAAAGAAATTCATTAATACTCTTCTAAAAAGATAATTCTACTCCTACCAATAATTCTGTCAGCAATATTGAACGGAATTTGTTTAGAGATTGATGGGCTCGAAAGATTTATTTGTTAATATACTCAAAAAGTGTATTTGTCTGTAGTTTACAATCTACAGGGAGTCTGAGTGTAATTTGCTCTTTAAAAGAAATTTAGTATAATTTTTGTGTTTTCATATTAAAATTAAAAAATAAAAATCCACATATAATTCCATATTTCAATTTTAAAAACTGCATATAATTTTTTTATAAAATATGTAAAATCTACACAAAATCTGTATTTTAATACTAACAACTGTATACTAAAAAGCTGCATATATGAAATATTGCTATAAAAACTGAATATAAATTTTAAATTTATACATAATTATGTAAAACTGCATGTAAAAATGTAAAAATCTGTATATATTAAATTTGTATTTTGATATTAAAAATTGCATATAAAAAAGATGCATCTAGTTATGAATTTAAATATAAAAATCTACATAATCATAACTATCATTTAAAATCATGCCTTCCATGCTAATTTATTACCAAAATAACTAAAACGATATTCAAAACCCAATGATTCAAACATAACTCAACATGACTATCTAAAAAGAAAAAAAAAATTACAAGAAAATAATTTCGACAGTTTTATATGATTTCAACTTCTAATTTTCTTCCAACCACAGTTGATACCTACACATTTAAATATATAAATCAATACAAAAATTAAAAATAAATAAACCATAAGCAATGTCAAATAATAAACTTATTCTTTATATCTCACAATCTTTCCCATCTTCACCACTCTAGTCAAAAGTTGGTATTATTGAAGCTTTTCCATCTAAAAATGAATAGAAAAATAAATTTCATCAAATCAATAATAACTTAATATAATAGCATTTAAAAAAATATATTACTTTCATACTATTATGTTCTATCCATAACAAATTTTGAGTACACATTGGCACTTCCAATATCTTTGGACTTAGTGACTACGATGAGGAGTCACAAAGCGTCCACCTGTACTAAATATGGAGATAAGAATAATCAAAATATCTCTAGCTATACGATGAAAAATCAGAAATTAACCAAAATTCGTAGCCCACCATTTCAACATATCCAAATCTGAAGTTGCTATTTCACAAGTCTTCTCAAGATAAAAATTCAATTCCGTCTTCACTATGATTGTAGAATAGCAGAAGAATTTTTACTCATCTTGTGAAGTTGGAATTTTGACAACTTTTTTGTTGATGTCAATATTGTATGAGTTAATGAATTTGAAGCAGTAGAACTAGCTCGACTAATGTGCAATATTTTCTTATACTCACCAACAATATCTAAATGTATTTTTTGAGTTTTTCCAAATGCCTTTGCAGCTCTCTCACCATATATAGTGGGAAAATAAAAATCCATCACTTCACACTTGAATTGTGAATCTAAGATAATGGCCACAATCATAAACTCATAAAGCTTATTCATCAAAGTTAGCTTTCATTAAAGAAGCCATTAATTGTACTTGATGAATTGGAGATTCAATCCACTCCATAATTAATACCCTAAGATCACACACTTCTAACAAAAATGCATTGGCAGTAGGATACTCTGTGGCTGAAAGCTTGCAAGTAGCAGTATAAAATGGTTCAAGCCTATTACAAATCTCTTTGGTTAACATCCAATCATCTGAAAATTTTTTATAATTTGGATCCTTTTGCCTTAAGCAAGGAAAAACACTTTTATACCTAATAGTACTATGAAGCAATATATATATATATATAAAGCAAAACGAGATACTTCACCTACTTTGAGAATTCGACACGTGATATACACATGACAAACAGTTTATCCAATTATAGTACGCCATGTGTGCAATTAAAAATTGAATTATGCATAATTGTTCTTTAGTGTCATTCTCTATTCTAACTCTTTCTCTTTGATTTCTCTCTTTTGAATTCTCTCATTAATCCATATATAAAAGATCATGTAATTTAGATTACTGGAAAATGAGACATGTGGCACACGGCATCCCTTACCCAATCACAATGTGCCACGCAAATGTATTTATTCTTATTTCATTATTTCAACTATAATCAATTTTCGATTTCTCATTTCCTTTCCTCTGCCATTTCTTTTTTCTTCTGACTCCTCATTTGTCAATCATTTATTCACCATGCCTTATACAGTTCTTTTTGTCTGCCAAAATCGTAAAATGTTTGCTTTCTTTATTTACAAGATCTATGTTTGCTTCCTTCATTTACGAAATCCGCATGGAGTGAAAAGTTCTATAGAGGTCGTGGTTGGTGATTCGAAGCTGCGAGATGTCGTGTCGGAGATAGAGTGGAGAGATCTATAGTGGAAGGATCCGACTACGAAGTATTGAGCGAATGGTTCCACAGACGGTCTTCAAAATAAAGATTGGGTGAGCGGAAGTTGGTGTTATAATTGTAATCAGCTTTGTATTTTTTTTCTTTGAGTTGTTGATTATATCGATTTCATTGTGATTATAAATCGATTCCTAGTGCGAAGAGTGTGAAGAGTTGCAATGACACAGAGAAAAAGATAGTCAGATTTATTTGATTTTTTTCTTTGAGATTTGATTATGTAATTCGTGCCTGGGATTTGCTATATATATTTCCTATTATTGCCTATCCTTATGAATTGGCATAAAAGTTGAAGGAGTGGGCAGTACAATAATGCAATATACTGGATCATTTTTGTCCCTGCATCTTGAAAAGCGTTTACAATGCTCTCTGGTACTATGTGCCTCATTTTTGAGATAATATACTTATTATACTTTTTATTTTTAAATAGATTTTTTGGATTCTAATCAAATCTATATTTTGTGCCTGTCTAGAGCTGTAGATGCTCTTTGATGACCTGCATGATCGGGAGGGCCCACAGTTAAAGGCATTGCAAGTAAGATTATATTATTAGATTACTCTGAGTCAATTTCCAGTACGTTATTTAATAAATTCTACTAAAATTTAAAAAAATATTCGATGTAGTTAATGTATATCGGTAAACTTTTATAGGTTTTTACTTTGTATAGATCAGATCAGTTAATGGTCTATTTTAAATCTCTTGCCGGCAGTCTTCGCTAATCACTGTAGTAGTAGTAATGCTTTTCCCTCTCTATTTGACCTTGGTAAGTTATGATAAATGTTTTAGTTGCTAAAATTAGTTTATTGAATTCCATTACTTGATTTTGATCATGTCAATATTCTTGCATCACTCAAATTTATGACTCTAAGCATTTTGCTTGTCTCCATATAATATAGGTATGTGCTGTTAATTTCAAAGCATTAAATTTGCAGCATTTTTCTATCAAATATGGTTTTTCTACATATTGTTTCCCTCTATTAAAACCATATTTTGCATGTTTTCTATACTACTCATTATATTAATTGAAAGTCTTTTTTTTTTAAACAGATAAAACATAGATTGGCAGAACTCATGATGCACATATTAACTGGTGGATGAGATACGGATAGGCTGCCTCATTCGATTCAAGCTCCTCTTCTCAATCTTGTAAGTTAGAGAAACATAAAACAAATTACAATTGCATTTCATACTGCTACATCTTTTCTCTTTTAGCTAATGCATGTATTAGTTTATAACTATAATTTTTTCTGTGCAATTTCAGATCCAGTTTGGGGTCATTAGTACTGATATATCTGACATTGAGAGTTAGACAGATTGGTGATGGTTTTCGTCTCTTATAGTGCCTTAAACTTGATGGTGCTTACATTTCTACTTTTTTGGGTTTTGGCTTTTTTCATTAACTCTGATGAATTTCCTATTATTTACTAGATGAATTCCTATTATTGAATTAATGTGACTATGTATTTGTTTTCATCATATTCATTATTAGCGGATGGTTTCTTGCGGCAATCACTTTCATTATATGTGCACAATTCATGATCCTCAATAAGTAGGATATGAAAGTTTTGATTGCTACTTTTAATTGAATTATTTGCTCTTTCTAGATTGAAAATGAAAATTGGGGGTGCTAAGTAAAACAAGTCTTAAGTTGTTATCATGTTTTGGATCATTTTCTTCATGAGATTTAAACTAAAATATTTCGTGAGATCACTACTTACATGATATCGTTTCTTTGATATACCAGTACAATTGCAGACACTTGTATAGCCATGGAAGAATGGATGGGAGGAACAAGAACCAATTGCATATTTGAAAGAGTCTCATGAAGATATTGTTAATGAGGTTTTTGTGTTATTTTTTCATCTCTGTTGCTTAGAATAACATTTTTACTATTTAGGAAATAAGAAAGTAAAATGGAGTGTCAAGTTTTTTAACATCATTTACTACAGTATTAGCTTCTATAATTTATTGATGAATCATATGAAAGTAGGATAATTTTCAATTGTTTTAATTAATTCTTATAGATATATTTGGTTTCTGTGAGTAACTTATTGGGATTTGTTATACGTGCTTCTGTTGATGGCTTGATATATTGGACGCTGATTTCATAAATAATAATATATATTTGGATGTCTATCATACTCTTTGAATGCTGTGATTTACAGTATCCATGCTTATGTGATACGTTTTTAAAAGCATTTCAATTAAACGTTGGCTAATGCTTTATGGGAAGTGATCGAATGAACATTAAAGTGATGCGGATTGAAGATTGAAAAGTCAAAAAATGAGACCTTGTCTTGTGGTGAGTATATTAGATTCACTTGGTGGTTTGTACATTTCAGTTAAATGTTAGCTAATGCTTCATAGGAAGTGATCGGATGAACGTTGAAGTGATGCGGATTGAAGATTGAAAAGTTAAATTTGAGACTTTGTCTTGTGGTAAGTATATTAGATTCACTTGGTGGTTTGTAAATATTTGTTCTTTATTGATCGCTTGAATTCAATGTTTCAATAACACATATATTATTCCCTCTTAAATTAATATTTTACATGTATGTTTGTATTATATTTTGAGTATAGGTATGTTAAGGTTGATGATGATATATCAGTAAAAGGAGTTTATGTTAACCTAACTCCTCCAAGAGATGCTAGATCATGGCAGAGAGAATGCAAGGTCATTGTGACTACGTACTCTTTCTTTTATAAATATTTTTATCTATATATCACAAATTATTAATCAAATAACTTGATTGAATTTCAATAGGATTATCAATTATAGTGTAAAGTAGACCAAGATGGCTACTTCTTTGTAAACTATATATGCCGCCCTGGTGAATACTACCTATTTTCTTGGATTCCAAGTTTTATAGGAGATTTTATATATCTCTTCAATTAATATTTCCCCAAATACTTCTATTTCTTTCTACCGATTAGCGACAACTTCCCATACTACTGGTAAGTTATGCAAGATTATAACTGATGTATCTTTCAGGTTTTGAGATTGATGTGGGTGACATTGTTTTTGGGTCACCAAAGTACGGGCCTACATTATGTGAAATTGGTATTCCTGACTGTTCTACTGCTGAATTTTACGCTCGGATCTCAATCCTAAATATGTCAATAAGCTTTATATAAATCAAAACGGGTTTGGAAAAAACTTAGCTATTTAGTTTCTGGGGTAAATTAATATTTAATGTGTATTATAAACTCTTGAAAATTTTGTATTCATGACAGAGTTATGTAATATGAATTTTGGGAAAGATATGCAGAGTTATATCCTAATATAGATTTGGTGTACACAGTTGGGAGTAGTGACAACTAGGAGAACTTCGCACAAGTTACCAGATATATCCAATTTTTCAGAATGTGTATAATCAGCTTATCAATTCAATCAAAAACTAGATCAATCGGTTAACTTTGCATTTGCATTTCAGAAAGAAAATCAAGGGACAACTTGACAGATAAAATTCAAGCTTGACAATGTGGATCACATTAGTACGTACAAATTGAGCTTGGCCATTGCATCTACAATGTTTTTAGAATTATAACTATGCTAAGTATAGTTATAATAAATAGATATTATTATTAAGTTCTGTATATAAACTGGTGTTGGTAAATGTTTTGAACAGGTTTGGATATGTTTACAATTTGATTGATAGGGGGAGAGAATTCAATAGCAAGACATGGAATTTAGTACTGTCAAAACGGACTCAAAGTCCGCGGACTATCCAGGTCCGCCCGTAACTTGTACGGATATGGACTTAGAAAACAAGTGTCCATTTTTATTGCGGGCTTTTTTATCCGCTCCGTACGGATAACGGACTTTAGCGGACCGGAGCACATATATCCGCGGGTATCCGCTATTTTTAATATGAATTTTTTAAAAATTAAAATTTTCTAACTTGCTCTACTTTATTAAAAAAAACATCAAGATTCACAATTAATAAACCCTAAACTTCACAGTGTCGATACCCACCTCTCTTAGACACCCACCGTTAATAACTAGTGTATGGATACGGACTTAGAAAACTGGTGTCAATCTACTCTAGTCCGCTTTAAAGTATTTTTTTTTCCGAAATATTCGATAACTGTTGTTTTTATATTTTGTGATAGTCTTTTGAGATTGTGCAAGTTATAAAATTTTAAACCATAACTATATTGTATATTTCATGTGACATCTATACTTCTGGCTAGTGTTTTAGTTTTAATCTTTTTTATTATGCTCGATTCTCTATTACTTTAGTAGTTAAATTAATATGTGATGAAAAATATATATATATATATATATATATATATATAACTGTACTTGAATATGATGGATGTAAAATAGCTTATAAATTGAGTAACAAATGCCATGAAAAATATACAACTCTTCAACAATATGCATTAATAAAAAAAAAAAGTTGAAAATTAACGGACATATCCGGGTTCATCCGTACGGATCCGCGGACAGACCCGGACTTGAGAAATAAATCCGTTTTAGAAAAAGGACATGTCCGCTCTAGTCTGCTTTTTTTAAAAAGTCCGTACGGACCGGAGCGAACCGAACCGAACTGTCCGTTTTGACAGTGCTCATGGAAGTCATAGACTCTACTGGTTATTGAATGTTGATGTCTAATATAAACATTAAAAATTTTAATATGGGTAGATTCCTTGTCTCTCAATTTTTATAATCAGTAGCAAGTCATTAATCTATTTGAGGAAAATAAATATTTAGTTTGTTTAATTTAGTGACAGTAATTTAAATCATTAAAATTTGATTTTATTTTAATTTCAACATGTTAAGTTATAATGGTTAATCATGTTCACAAATAAATAAATTCTAAAGTTTGAAGTCTAATGTAATAAAATATCAATTTATTTATATTTTTAAAAAATTGTTATATCAAATTAAAAAAACAAAAATCTATCTTGAACAAAAATATTAATAATTTTCATTTATATAATTAGATTTTTAAATATTATGTTTTATGAATATTTATTTAAAAATAAATATAATTACATACTTAAATATAATATTATAATATATATAATTATTTAATAAAAATAAATAAATTTATGTTTAATATATATATATATATATATATATATATTTCTCGCGCAAAGCGCTAGTAATCTTACTAGTTAAGTATGTAGAGTTCCATCTTATTTTACAATAAAATGTCATCTTCTTAGAACAATCTATATTCAATTGGCGGACTGTTTCAAAGATAGGGCTGCAAACGAGTCGAGCCGAGTCGAGTAAATGAGGTGCTCGTGTTCGGCTCGTTTGTCAAATATCGAGCTCGAGCCGAGCTCGAGCTCGACGAGCTTTATAAATGTTCGTTCAAGCTTGACTCGATAATTTTTTTCTATGTTCGAGCTCGGCTCGTCTAAGCTCGTTTAAGTTAATCGAGCTCAGCTCGTTTAGTAGCTCGTTAAAGTTAATCGAGCTCAGCTCGTTTAGTAGCTCGTTAAAGTTAATCGAGCTCAGCTCGATTAGGCTCATTTAGCTGCTTGTTTAGTAGAATTAAAATAAAAATAAATTGAATTTAAAATAAACCTAAACTAAAATTAATTCAAACCATGAGTTCATTTCTCCTTGTTAAAAATATTAATAAAAAAAATACTAATAGTATCACACAGATCTAAGTTCAACATACAATTTAAAAGAGTATTCATAATTCATTCGAGTTGAACCAATATAAAGTCATCAACCATGAAATTTCGATATAATCTAAGTTATATCAAACAATGAAATTTCGAATTATTAGACTCAATAAACAAACAATCCAAGTGAAATCTATATAAAGACAAATAAAGAAGAAAAATAAAAAAGATAGAAAAATAATTTAATTCACCAAGTGGTAGAGAAGCAAGTTGGATTGGACACAAATTTCTGAGCAAGACTAAAGAGAGTGAAATTGCTTTACGCATGATGACGGAAAAGTAGACAGAGAGAGGCAGCGTGATAGAGATGGATGGTGGAATTACTTGAGGGCTTGATGACAAAAAAATAGAGAGAGAAAGAAGGGGTAATAGAGTGAGTGGTGACTATCTTGACAAACTATTAGTCATAAGAAAACAAAACCTTAGGTTAGATAAATTATTTTAATTAATTTTTTATTTTTGATATATTTTTTTAATTCCGGCATCTATTTTAATTTAGATTTTTTTTTTTAAATTTGGACTTTTTTATATCCATTAAAAATTTGTCTATTTATTTTTATTTAAAAAATATATATTAAACGAGTATAAATGAGCTCGTTTGCGAACACAAACCAGTTTTAATCAAACATAAACGAGCTATGAATGAGTTTGTTCACGAACATAAACGAGTCGAGCAAGGGTTTGTTTGAGCTCGGCTCGTTTACTAAACGAGCTATAAAATTTTGTTCGTGATCGTTCATTTAAGTGTTGAACAAGCTTTGACCGAGTTTTGACCGAACCGTTCACGAATCGTTCACGAGTGCTCGTGTTCGTTTGCACCCCTATTTAAAGAACCTTTCCTCTATTTTACGGGACCTTTTCCAATAAGTAACACTATCTCGAATTATATCTATAGTTCACTTAATGACATCTAACCTTTGTCTTACAATCAAATTCAATATATGATAAGCACAACGTACAGGAAACAAGTCTAGACTATAAATAAGAGAATAATAAAAGAGCTTCTCACATGAAAGAGGAATCATCCTAGTATTAGATAAAGCATAGTACATAGTTAAGGCAAAAAAAAAAAATCGCTTAAGGTTCCAATCAAGAATGCAATCCAATAATGCATCAGAAAGTAGTTCAGCAGCATGTTCATATAGAATGTAAGCAAACCTATTAATATAATAATAAAAATATTATATATGAATATTCAAGGAACATATTTAAACTAAATAAAATTCAAATGTAGTAGAAAACTTTTTAATATATTACCTCACGACTTTGTAAAGTCCAAGTGTTGTCCACGAAATATGATGTGACAACCATAAATCTCTTCCTTTGGTTGCTAATTGTCCACATGTTAGTTGTAAGAGCTATACTTCCTTCCTTTTTCCGCAACAATAACATTGTCTTAGTTTTTTTTTTTTAATGTCATGTATCTTTAATATGTCACTCTTGAATTTATTTTTCGTTGGCATTTTGAATAATGGTTGATGATCGACAACAAACTTTTGAAAACCATGATGTTCTACAATACTAAGCGGATATTCATGCAACACCACCACACCAACAAGATCATTACAACAAAGATTTTGATTAAAGCCACCCATGTGCAATTTCTATTCCCCTTCTCTAGTCCTTTTAGCTCTAAGAAGTTGTCCCACATTTTTTGTATCTTTTCGAACACATCTCTGCAAATGGTTATGAAGATGAGTTGTTCCACCACTTGATTTAGTCAATAATCACTTCTTAAATTGATTGCATACCGCAGTGGAAACATCATTTATCTTTTCCAGAGTAAAAGATTCCCACACTTTTGATGTTCGCTTTCTTCCACTTGAATATTTAGGTTGGTCATCTCAAGAAACTTAAACTTCACCATTTTGTGTGTAACTAACATCTCCAACACTTGAACAAGAAGGGACATTTGTCTTTAAGTTTGGGATCAATTGAGATTTCGACATCGTAAATAAGAAGCAACTAAAAAAGACAAGAAAAAGAACAAATTAAATCACATCATTATCATCATTTTAATAAAGTGAAACCAAGAAAGTAAATCAACTAAATAAAATGAATTCCGAGTTAAATATAAAACATTGATAAAATATAAACGCAATGATAAAATAAATATGGTTAATAACGAATCTTGATAAAGTTTGAGCCAGTTCAAACACAAATTTGGCCAGTGTTACAAAATAAATCAAAAATAACATTGAATGTAAAAATCAAAATCAATGCTGAATTGAAAAATTTTTTACTAAAGAAGAAGAAAAAGTTTCAAAAATGGTTAATTAACCGTTTGTGTAATGTATATAATTAACCAAATCATATTCTAAACATACAAAAATAAAATAAACCAACTTACTCACAGTCTTTTCATTTATTACCTGGACAAAATAAATAATTTCATATTCTAGTCACAATAAGAACATAGACATAAAACAAATATAAAATTTATAAGTCTTTACAAAGTCCTAATATGTAAACAAATTTGTTTTTATAGAAATTTTTGTTATTATGATCCTGAGTGATTACAATCTGTTATTGCTTAGGCAAGTAAGATTATGGGTTGTTTTGTCTTGAATTTATGTTGTAGATTCTATTGCAAGAAAGTTTATACATTCAAAAGTGTGGTTTCATGATTCAGAGTCAAATTTCAGGATCTGTAGTACAATAGTGAAGATTTGTATTTTAAAACTTACATGGGAAAAATGGAAGAGTGAGAAACTAGGATTTTGAACAAAAATCTATAAATACACATCAATTTATGTTTATATACATAAGTCATAGACAACTCATCAATGGTTCTTATACTAACAAAGGTTAGCTGGTTGTAATTATGTTGGTTGATTTTACTCTAACTTTATCACTGCATTAGTTGTATTTTGTACTCATTCATTAGTATGGACTAAGGATGTCAATGGGGCGAGTTCTTGGCCCACTCTAACCCGCCTAGGAAGTTTTATATTTAATCCTAACCCGAACCAAATCACTCCGCGGGTTCTTTCCACATTGAAAAACTCAAATCCTCACGAAGTGGGTTAGAACCCGCCCCGCCCCATCCCAACCTGCATTATTATAAAAAATTACATAAATAATAAAATAATAAACTATATAGTTTGATAAAAAAAAATACACAAATGTGTAATATTAAGATATTCATAAATAATATTAAGTTATATGTAATTAAAAAAATTAAGAACATCAAATGCACATTAAACATTGAATTAATATTATATATATATATAAATACCGGTGCGGGGTAGGGTGGATTTTTGTATAACCCTAATCTGCCTACCCGGCACTAGTTTTTAATTAGATTGAATCCACCACTATGCAAGGTGGATTTAAATCCGTCCTGACCGGATTACACTACGAAAAAATTCGCCATTTACAAGTATAAGGCTACGTAGCTATTCTGTTATACATCCTTTACAAATAAGAATTTGCTTCGAATTTACGACGGAAGGCAATCGTTACCAAAAATTGCGACCCAAAAATGTCTTTTCGTTAGACTGTTGAAAAATTGCGATGGATTTGATATAGTGACACGGTTGTAAAATTTGGCATTCAAATGTTCACAGAAAAGGAAGTCGTTACAAATTTGTTGCAAAACTATGTGAGTGTCATTGCAATTCCATAGCAAATTCATAACAATTTTAACTTCTTGCCAATTTCAAATGTCCATAAATGCGTAGTAAATCCATAGCTAATATTCACAGAAAATTATCCTTATTATCTATTGTAGATAGCTATCGCAAATCCGTAGTACCAACGCTGCAAATAAGTTGCAATTGCATCGCTAATTTGTCATAATTTCGTAGCTAGTTTTACTTTCATTGTGCATAAAATGCACAGCAAATCCGTAGCAATATGTCCATTGCAAGTATAAAGCTAACCGGTTGCAATTTTATCTCTAATTGGTCATAATTTCATAGTAAATTTGTAGTTAACTTTACTTCCCATCATTAAAATTATAGCAAATCGGTTGCAAAACAATAACTAATCTAATTATTATTATTTTTTATTTCATATATATATATATTATATCAAATGCAAACCTATTATTATATCTAAATTTAATTTTAAAAAATTCAAATTTACACCAAAATTATCAGATAGTATTTCGTTGATATAAAATGCAATAATTCACAAGACCTAATCCAAAGGTCATTTCGATTTATTATATTAAAAGACTTCAAAGTTTTAAAGCATCAACATAATTAAAGGCTAGTGTCGGTCATCATTTGGATGTTCATCTTGTGCTGCTTCATCTTCTACTGGTGTGGTTGGTTCTGTTGGAACCCATCTAAGTGGTTTAGTTGGTCGTCCTAATAATATATTTTGAAACCAAGTCTGGTTCTCGACCAAAATTTGAGCCATATCTTTAATCTTACTCTCTAATTTGCTCTATATATGACTCACTTTATCACGTATCTGAACATGTATCTCAGTTAACAAATTCTCATTCACTCCATTAGGTATACTCCGACTACCCTTCAATATGCGAGAACTTTATATATTACCCAACCCATATATTTTTGCCCTCTTTGACCCTCCTACTACTTCAACAAATAAATCATCATCATCCTTAGTACCAAATTCTATTTCCTCTCCATTTGCCTCTTGGCTGGATTGTGCTTTTTCCAATTTTCTGACAGTTTTCCTTAAAATGAAAATCAAAACAAGATTGACTTTCAACAGAATCCAATAGCCAATACATATACTTCATTAGCGACATTCACAAATGAGTTAAATCTGTCTACAGACTATTGGCAGAGTTATTAAAAAAATGCTCTCAAGCAAGATATCAAAATTCAATACAAATTTATCAAAAAATATTCCCGCCTTCTTGAAGGTATAGCCAATGGCCTGACAAACGCTAGCAGTAGTTATACATATGCTAGTATTTTATAGCCAACAACCTATATAAATACTTGCAAAAAAAAAAAAAACATTTTTCAATTTCTAATCCATTTACTTACCAAATTTCCATCAATTCTATCATACCAAATAACAACAAAAATTACACATTCCAAACATATATTTTTGTTACACTTCATACCATTTGCACAATTAAGAGATCCATAAAAACAATATCATACAACACTAAGGCCTTTCCGGCTTTCCAAAACCAAAACAATAAAACTAATTGCATACTAGTTTATATTTACAGTTGATCACTCTATAACTGTAGAATAATATATCAAGATATGTTTTTTGGTGAGAGGATTTTACACCTCTCGATTCAACATCTAAAATAGTAGTTAAGATATCGTCCTAAACAGAGATTGCTTGTTAGAAGAAACAATATGATCAAGACCTACTATATACTTGCTTATGAAGAAACATGATAAGAGATGATATGATGCCCAAAACTAAACCTGAGGTGTAGTGAAATTAAATGCAGATTCTAGATACTTTTCCAAAGATTGAATTAAAATGAGAAACATGTTACTCTATTGCTCACAATCGTTTGCAATCATCTATAGAAACCAAGTTCTCCTTAAATTATCATATCTGACTAAACCAAGTTCTTGATTCGATTCAATTAGCACTAAATAACATATCACTCATATCTCTATAGTGCAAAACTACTAGTTCATGAAGATCAACATGAGAAAAATGGATCTAACTCTGTCTATCTCTAGAGCAAAGCTTCGATCCTTTATTTTTGATTATTGACACCAATATCACCGTCTATAGTCTCATAAGGTGTCTATAATCAAAATTGCTTGACTATCGTCCTCGTAGTGGTAATAAAATCATGAAAAATAGATGAACTCAACACAATTAACAATCAGGACCCCTAAATCTAAATCAAGTAATAACAATTGATTGCAACAAGCAACCATGACGGTTTAGCCACTCATAGCTAGATCTGATTGAACAATTAAACACATATAAGGCTACAAATGAGCCGAGTCGAGTCGAGTATATGAGGTGCTCATGTTCGGCTTGTTTATCAAATATCGAGCTCGAGCTCGGCTCGAGCTCGACAAGTTTTATAAATGTTTATTCAAGCTCGACTTGACAATTTGTTTCTATGTTTGAGCTCGACTCGTCTAAACTCGTTTAGCTAGCTTGTTTAAGTTAATCGAGGTCAACTCGTTTAAGTTAATCTAGCTCAGCTCGATTAGGCTTATTTAGCTGTTAGTTTAGTAGCTCATTTGAGCTCATTTAGTGAAATTAAAACAAAAATAAATTGAGCTTAAATTAACCTAAATTAAAAAAATAATAAAAATCTGTCATCTATTTTAATTTTAGGCTTTTTTTTTTTTAATTTGGTTTTTTTTTTATATACATTAAAAAATTTATCTATTGATTTTTTTAAAACAAATATGTATTAAACAAGTTATAAATGAGCTCGTTCGCAAACACAAACGAGTTCTAATCAAACATAAACGAGTCGAACAAGGGCCTGCTTGGGCCCGACTCGTTTATTTAATTTGAAAATTAAAATAATAAGACACCTAATTTAATTTAATTTTAAAAAAATTGATTAATAATTATATTTTTTTACCTGACACATACAAATTATTTTAAAATTAATCTATCCCATAATTAAGACAGTTTGGCTCCATACTTGCTTAAAACTCTCGAGGTATCCACTTCCTCTCCTTCATTTCCCCTTTCATGTAAACCCTAAATATCTCTTCCTTTCTATTCATACAGAGTAACCTTTGCTCAATCCCATTACATTGACAATTTCGTCAATGTGAACTCTCTCTTAACAATAGCTGTTTGTGTGGGTTTCTGTTTGACAATACTGGGTCAACACAATCTTGAGAACCCAAATGCCCGTGATGCACTTTATGAGGTCTTTTGTGTTAGAAAAATCGGGCTCGTCGCAGCGGAATTCATCTCGATCAATAATAAGTAAACAAAATAAAAGACAAGAAAATAAAATACTAATGCACCTATGTAGCAAAAGATGTTACAGCCACAACCAGAAAACACTCTCTAACCCAATTACAAGCCTCACCCAAGCTCACAAGAAAAAAACTCACAAGACACTCAGGATCTCTCAATTTGTGTATCTACAATCGAAGACTGCATCATCATATTTATAGTGAACCATGACTTACTCACCAAGTAAATCATAATAAACTAGGAAACCTATTATTACTAAAATTCCTACAAAGGAGGAAAAATAATTCTTTTCTAATTGCAATTATATCAAGGCAAATATAATTCATAGTCAAATATAATACTTCCAAAACAGTCTTCAAATATTTCACTTCCAAAAGAGTCTTCAAATCTTTCACTTCCAAAAGAGTCTTCAAATCTTTCTCAGCTTCCAAATAAATACTAGCATATTGAATACCGATTTTTGTCAAACCCTAACAGTTGAAGTATCACCAGAAGTATTAAGAAAGTTGGCGAAGACTGGAAAGGTATAGGAACCTATCGCCTGAAGAAGCACATTATGGAGAGACCAAGTTGGCGATAGGCAGAAGTTAAGTGAGGTGTCGCCCAACAGCCGATAAAGCTAGTTGGTGATGGCATGCAATATTGCCTAGAAACTGACGATGGAGGTTAAGTATCGCCTACTTATGCTTTGTGTTAGGTAATGGATCTTGGCAACAAAATGCTAAAAGAATTGAAGTAACACCAAGAGAATACGAAGGGACCGGCGATAGCTCTCTGGACTTTTATGCATCGCCACTTTGTGTGTTCTTTTTCGTTGTATAAATAATATCCACTAGGTTCAAACTCTATAAATAGGCACCCATTTGATTTAATTAGGGTCTTGGACCAACTTCTTGAATATTTTATTCAGTTTTATCATTTGAATCTCAGTACATGCTTTACATTCAATATAACAATAAAATTGTAGATCATTCTTGTTGAATTATGGACTTTAGCAGAAGATTGATGAAGGATAAGTTGTGATAGAACTATTCTTCCGTCGTCTCTGGTAATTTTTTTCCTTAAAGTATAATTATGGAGTTTGTGTTTAGGGGTGCAAACAAACACGAACACTCGTGAACGGTTCCTGAGCAGTTCGGTCAAAACTCGATCAAACCTCGTTCGACACTTAAATAAATGATCACGAACAAAATTTTAGAACTTAATAACTACAAAAATTAATTAATTAAACTAAAAAATATTAATATAAATCTAACTATACGTAATATAGTTGGGAAAAGTTCATACATATATATAATAATTTAAATATATTATTACTAATCAATATAAAATTCATATTCTAATATTCAAAATGTTGAATAAATAATACATAAATATAAAACATTAAAAACACTAAATTTGTATTTTTAAAATAACTAATTTGAAAAAATATTACAGAAATATAAAAATACTAAAAACAATAAATTTATATTTTGAAAATAACATTTAGTATTTATGAATAAAATTTTAAAATATAAAATATTAATTTATCAAATAACATAAAAATATTATTTACAAAAAAAAATAATTTATCTAAAAAATTTTAAACATTTCAACTTAAAATAAACATTTTAAAAACAAAACTAAAAATATATTTAAAAAACTTTTTTTTAAAAATTAATATTTAAACAAAAGAAAATGAATACCCTGACAAACACACAAAAAAAAATACTGAATTTAGAACCATTCTCCCCCATGCAAAACTAAGACTACAAGTTTGATGATGTAAGTGTAACACCCGAACCCCGGCTCCGACGGAAGGGAAACGCGGAGACCGTATGTCACGTGCGGAACGAATGCAGACACAGATAAACAGACAATACAGTTATACCAAATAGAAATCAAAACTGAAAGACATTTATTATTTAAAAGTAATTCCAAATTGATAGTTTAAATACAAATTCAGTTAGATAGATTCAAATTCAAATACTCAAATACCAAAATACTAATTCTGAAAACGAAACCAAAACATAGTGCAGCGGGTACAATGTTCTGAAATAAGTCATCTAAATAAACAGAAATGAAAACAAAGTCTGGAAAGTATGCCAGATGATGCTTGAATGCTGACTTGCGAATGCTGACTTGCGAATGATATCCTGCTATCACACCTGACTATCTGAACTCAGCAATTTTCATTCCAAAAAGGGTTCAAAATATACAAAACAAAAATGAAAACAACGAAGGGTCAGACTACCGATGTCTAGCTAGTAAGCCAATGCCCAACAAACACACACAGATGCGTCTTATTAAACAGAATAATATGTCACACACATATGCAGGTTAGTTAACAAACATAGGGTACAGACAGAAGCAAAAAAGTTGATTAATAAATCAAATTATCCCAATTACAAACTCATTTTAATGATTTAGGATAAGTGATTGCAGATTATTGCATTTACCGTTTGAAAAAGGCTTAAAACTTATCAAATTGTCTCAAGAGGAACACCAATACCAAATTAGGAGTTCGGTATGCAGCACGACATGTTATTCGGTTAGGGAGAATCACCAGAGTTACTAATTTGTATTTCGGTAAGGAATCCGGTAACAAGCTCAGTCATGAGACAATTATAAGAGTTCGACAGATGTTAAGTGCCAGTTGGGCATCAATTTCGGTACCTAGCTTGGTTACGGACACTGGGCACAGTTTCAGCCTAATCCAAATTATGTCTTTCACTATTCAAGCTCTAGCAATCTAAGCGGGTCTATTCCTAACACCTACGGCCAGTTAGGAATCACAATTCCAATACATGTCAGACATTTATAGACAGAAACAAAAACAAGTTCATTATCACAAAATTCAGATTACCATATTATTTAATTGTGTTTAACTTACCAGGCCTATCCTTAGTTTAATAAGAGAAATCGAGAACAGAAAACAGATAGATAGGGTAAAACCCTCAGAGGTGGATCATAGATCCCAGAATGATGTCGTAGCACCTAGAATGAGCACAACTTCAGAATGATGTCGTTGCATCCAGAAATAGGTTGACAATCAAGGCCATATACGCTTTCGCGCATCGATGTATACATCTAGTTTCCCTACAGCATGCTGGTCTTATCGTATTAATCTTAGGATAAGACTTTAATAGATTATAGAGTTCAATATTCAGATTAACAGACAAATACGAATACTAATTTACATATCCACATATAAGCAGCAGAATTCAATGGATACTTGCAGAATTTTATCCAGATAGAGTACAGATATAAATGCAGCAATTATACCCAAACAATTCATATTAAAATGCAGCAGATTACACCAATCAATTCAGATTTCAGTTTGTATCAATTTAATCAATTACACACAAGTAAACAAACAGAAGCAAACAAACGTGAGAGCGTGAACATGGCTACTAACCTTTGATTTGAGGCAATCAAAGAGAGAATAAAATCATTACCTAGATGTGAAGAATCGAGGCAATACAAATCTCAATTGAAAACTTTGACCAAAAGAGCTTAGAAATCTGTGACTTGTGTATTTGATTTAAGAGGAAAAGATGAACACGTGAACTTCAATTTTTCTAGGTCTGTAACAAATTATTCAAAAGTCATTCTTTTCATATTTATATGGGTGGTAAATATCACCACCAACCTATATGTTTTCAAGTGATTTAAAAATAATCACATTTGAGAAATAATTACAAAAATTACTTCAAATGTCAAATTGTTTTCAAAACTAACTCAAAAGTCAACTTAATCAAATCATATAGTCAAACTGAAAAATTCAACATTTTTCTAAAATGCCCATTTCACCCTTATACGGAAAATAAATAAAAATTCAAAATATGTAAACAAATAGCCCTAGATTACGGACATGACAGTAAGATTAAAAAAGAGATTACAAATTATAAATTTTTCACTTAAAAATTAATAATTAAATAATTTATCATGTATTTAAATTTGTATTGAAAAAATTTAATCACTTTTATATTAGTTTAAATAAAAGCTATTAAAATTATATATTTAAAATTAAGTTAAAGTCAAATAAAAAAGGGTATGATTTTTTTAAAACTAACTTATAAATTTAACGAATAAAATTTAAAGAAAAAAAGTTATGAGAAAGAGGAATGAGTAAAGTAAGACATTAAAAATTAATAAGTCGGTGAGATAAAAGTTAATAAAGAAATGTCACGGGAGTTTTATTATACCCTTCCGTCCCACTAATGCTGCAACATTTGCTTTTTGTACATTTGTCGATGCATAATTTTAACGGTAAATATTTTTAATTATACACGACAAAAATTTATAGTAATTTTATATTAAAAAAGTAGACACTAAAATGAATAAAACAATATCTCATTTGACTATATTTTTTTCTTATACATAAGTCACAAGATGTGAAACAAAATTAGTTAATGAATAGTGTAAAAAACCCTAATGTTGCAACTAATATGGGATGGAGGTAGTACATTAGATTAAAAAATAAACACGTGTTTTAATCTTATAAAAAGATTAGCACACATTAGTAAACAGAAAGTTGAGTAGAGGATCTGCATCCTGTTTTGTTCAATCTAATGGGGAACTCTCAGCGTTCCACGTCAGATTTGTGGGACCCATTGAGAGTTCCGCTTTATATATATATGGGTAAATTATAAAATACCTCCGCTTTTTGAAACTTTTTGCAAACATCCGCTGGTTTTAAAAGTTTGTAATAAAATACCCAATTTTTAATAACAGCGGATTTTTAAGCACAGTGGATTTGAGGGTAAATACTAACGGTGAAGGGCTTTTTCGTAACTTTATGTAGTATATATTAAGTACTTGAATTTTGAAATCAGAAGCTTTCGGATTTCAGCCATGTGTCTTTGCGTTATCCACCGATGCACGCCACGTGTGTTAGGTTGGTGAAAAGAGAATCTACAGACAGATTTGCTGTCAGACAGAAGACACCACCATTTTTTCTCACTTCAGCTCCCGCTAAAGTGGTTAGAGAGAGAACCATTAAAGTTCAGAGTATTGGTGGTCGGCAACGAGACTTTCGTCAATCGACTTCTCGTCTTCTCAACTACGGTCTTGTTCTACAGTGTTAATGATAAGTCTAGAATTTACCTATATTTTAGCATACTTTATGAGCTTGAATATAATGAAATTGAGTTTGAATTATGAGATATTGAATACATTTCTATTAATTCTAGGCTATTATTGTTGAGATAGGGACTTGGATGAAAAGTTGTGGAAAATAGGCTAAAACATGTAAATTCAGAAGCAAGGAGGACTAAATCAAAATTTCATCCAAAGTCAGCAAACTGGCGAAATAATTTTGCTAAGAAAAGAATTCGCCTGAAGACATCGCCATGATTTGGAGTGAAGGGCGATGCAACATGTGATATAAAGAATATTTCGCCTCGAAGAGTTAAACATGGAAGGCGAATTAGAAATTCCTCGCCTTCGTATATCGTCATCCTGGCAGGAACTTAGGCGATAAAAATTAAACTTTGCCTGTCTTGAGGCGATGGTTGAGGCGATAAAGAAGAAATGTCGCCAGATCTAAGGATTATAACAGGCGATATTTGATGAGACATTGCTTAGAAGATCTTAACTGAAAGAGAGTTTTGGCGAAAAAAATGTCAACTCGCCTGAACATCAGGCGACGTACTGTGGCAACATTGAGGATATTTTGTATAGAAAGATTTATAGCTTGGCGATCAAGACAAGCGAAATTCGAAGAAGTCGTTTGGTTCAGGCGAAGGAACAGGCGACATAAATGGAGAAAAATGTTACTTCTCCAATTTGTGTTTCTTTGTCGATTTTATTTCAAAATTGCCACTACGCTAAACTCTATGAATAGGAGCTCAGATGAAGTAATTTGTGTGAAGTTTTTTAGAGATAAACAGTTTAGACGATTGATTTTCACTCTTGACATTCTGTTATACTTAAAGAGAAATTCTAGATTCTTCTATACGCATTATTCAACATCTTCAGAGAAGTTTCTGGAAGAAGTTTTGTACTCTGTTTCTGTTGATCATTGAGATTTAGCTTGAAGATTGTGAAGCAACAACTGTGACAGAGTCTAGCTTCAATCTACCTCGGTAAGATTTAGATCTTGAGCATGTAGATGATGATTTCTGTACTTAATTGGATATGCTGAAGTAGATGTGCTAGCTGAAAGCTATGTTGATTTGTTGAATCTTGATGTTGATTATAATTTCAATTGCAATGTTTCTTGTTCAATTATAGTCAGATCTACTGGATTTCATGAGCTAATTGAATTACAAGAACGAGAGTTACGTAATATTGTTAATCTGAGATTTGATTTAGACCAGAGATGGCGATTAGGTTTCAGATCTGAGAATAGAGGATTGTAGTGCTAGAGATAGACTACAGATATATTTTTCTACAGATTGTGCTGATCAATTGTATAGGTTGTAGTATAGAGATATATGCAGCTATATAATTGAGATTTGTTAAATTGAATTGAGAGATCTTTTTACAGATCACTGATGATGATCTAAAAGGTAAATCTGTGATTTAAGATGAAACTTGCATGAGAAGTTAATTGACAACAGATCTAGCAAATCAATTTATTCATTGTTAAGATCAATTGCAGAATAGAGTGCTGACTTGAGTTTTCGTTGAATGAAGGTCATTAGTAACTTTTACTTCACATTAATTCCATGATTCTTATGATTCATTTTGTATAAAGATTCTTTTAGCAATTCAGTTTAAATCTTAATCTCAATCATGCTTCTTAGCTTACAATCCTTATGGAGACGATATCTAAAATACTACACTAGACATTGATAGATAGGAATTTTGATTGATTACTGTTAATTCTAAATATCAGTCAAGTTTCATCCCATCAATTTCTTTGCGCCGTTGCTGGGGATTGTTCTTTGAAGATTAAGATTTATTTTGAACTACACTAACTTGATTTATTAAATTCTTTTTCAGTTTTAAATTTGTTTGTTCAAGTGTGTAGTGTATGCAGACAAGATCTAAAGGTACTCAAGACTTGCATTTTGATCCTGAACCTGAAAGAATTGTTAGAAAATCTAGATCACCAACAAGATCAACAGCGAGAACTGAGTCAAGAGTAATAATGTCTGGAGACCGTTACAACAGAAATAATGATAATGATGTACCAGGAGATCCTGAGAGGATGACTCTTCGTCAATATTCCATCCTACCAGTCGATGGCATGCCGTAGGCCATCAACTTACCAGCAATAACAACTTAAAACTTTGAGTTGAGATCTGGACTCATCCAAATGGTTCAACACAACAAGTTTGGAGGAGGAGCCACTAAGGATTCTAATCAGCACCTGAACACATTTCTGCATCTGTGCAGTACATTTCGACACAATGGAGTCTCAGAGGATGCAGTAAAACTTCGCTTATTTCCCTTTTTACTGAGTAACAAAGCTCACTCCTGGTTATACTCATTACCACCAGGATGTATCAATAGCTGGGAAGATCTAGTTAGGAAGTTTTCAGCTCGCTACTTTCCTCCCATGAAGATGGTGAAACTGAGAAATATGATTTCTTCTTTCCAGTATGTGGATGGAGAGTCATTATATGAAAGTTGGAAAAGGTTTAAGGAGCTGATCAGAAGATGTCCTCACCATGGCATAGCATCTTGGAGCATTGTGATGACATTTTATAGTGTAATGCCTCCTCAGATCAAAATGCACATTGATTCCTCAGCTGGAGGATCAATAATGGATAAAGAGTCAGATGACGCTCATGACTTCATCGAATTACTGGCAAACAATGATTTTGGATGGAATGAAAAGGAAAAGGCTGCAAACAAGAAGCAGTCTGGAGTTTATGAGCTGGAGTCTTTCAATGCATTATCTGCTCAGATAGCATTGTTAAATAAAAAGATGGACAATATGGCAGTAAATAAAGCCCATCCAAAGAAGACTTCAGTTAATTCTGTTGAAAAACAGAAGACTACTCTGGAAGAATATGCTCAGGAAGCAGCACTTGCTGATGATGAAGATGAGCCAGAGGAGTCAGAACAAGTAAATTATGTGAATAATAATTATGGGAACCAGCAGAGGCCATACTATCAACAGAGGAACCAACCCTATCAAAATCAGGGTTATTACCAAAGAAATCCTCAACCTGGTTACCAACAGCAAGGACAGACTCAGTATCAGATGGGACAGAAGAAGCCTAGTATGGAGGATCTTCTGATTAAATACATGGAAAAGACTGATGCTATTCTTACCAACCATACCACTTCAATTAAGAACTCATATGGGGCAACTTATGCAAGTTTTGAACCAAAGACCCCAAGGAGCACTTCCAAGTGACACTGTGCCCAACCCAAAGGTTAAAGATTAATCCAAGGAGGAAGCACAAGTGCATGCTATTACACTAAGAAGTGGGAAACAGCTGGAGAACTCTAAGGAAAAGAAAAGCTATGAACCTCCTGCACAGAATAAGGAAAATGAAGAAATCAGCAAACCTTTTGCTAAAGAACAGGAGGCTGTGAAGATTGCCTTACCTTTTCCTCAAAGAGATAATAGAAAGAAGCTAGATAAGCAGCTTGAGAAGTTTTTTGACATGATGAAGCAAATCCATGTCAACATCCCATTCATTGAAGCATTGAAACAGATGCCTGTCTATGCTAAATTCATGAAGAAGTTGTTGTCAAATAGAAGGAATTTAGCTGATGTGGGATGCATTAATGTGAATGAGAGTGTGAGCCAACTTGTCAAGTACCAGATTCCTAGGAAAGAGAAGGATCCTGGCAAGTTCACCATACCTTTGACCATAGGCGAAAGATTCAAAGGGAGAGCTCTCTGTGACTTGGGAGCCAACATAAACTTGATGCCTTTGGCCATCTATGAAAGGTTGGGAATAGGGCATTTCAGACCTGATAATGTCTTATTGTAACTTGCTGATAGATCTTTCACTCATGCTAAGGGAGTCGTGGAAGATGTGATAGTCTCAGTAAACAAATTCATGTTTACAGTGGATTTTATAGTGCTTGACATGGAGGTAGATGAAGACGTACCTTTGCTACTTGGTCGGCCATTTTTGAGAACTGGAAGAGCATTGATAGACGTGGCAAATAGTGAACTCACACTCAGAGTTAATGGAGAGGAAGCAAAATTTAGTCTTTTGGAGTCGTTGAAATTTCCATACGATTTTGATGAAGTCAAGAGTATTCAATTGGCAGCTGATACAGAGTTGATGGATAAAATTCTCGCATTGAGAAGTTCGGATCCACTGAACAATTTATTGATCAATGATGTGGATATGGATATCCCAGAGGAGAGTGCTTACAGTGGTGAGCTAGAATGCATGACTTCTCATTTTCATTAGTGATATACAACCATCTGCCGAGCCAATGCTTCCCTCAACTGAAAAACCACCATAGTTGGAACTAAAGGCACTTCCAAGTCATCTCAGGTATGCATTCCTTAACTCTAAGGATTCTAGTTTACCTATTGTGGTTTCCAATGACTTAACAGATGAACAAGAGGAAAGCCTCCTCCAAGTGGTGAGGAAACACAAGAAAGCCATTGCATGGACGATAGCAGATATTAAAGGAATCAACCCCACTTTTTGTACACACAAGATCATCTTGAAGGATAAACATACACCCAAGATCCAACCTCAGAGAAGATTGAATCCAACTATGAAGGAGGTTGTGAAGAAGGAAGTACTGAAACTCCTTAATGCAGGTATTATTTTTCCAATTTCAGATAGTGAATGGGTTAGTCAAGTGCAGTGTGTACCAAAGAAGGGAGGGATTACTGTGATAAAGAATGAAAAGAATGAATTGATCCCTACTAGAACTGTTACAGGCTGGCGTATGTGTATAAATTATAGAGTTTTAAACGATGCTACTAGAAAAGATCATTTCCCCATTCCCTTCATAGATGAGATGTTAGATAGGCTGGCAGGACACCCTTATTTTTGCTTTCTGGATGGTTATTCTGGATATAACCGTATCCCCATTGCTCCTGGTGATCAGCATAAAACAACTTTTACTTGTCCTTTTGGAACCTTTGCTTATAATAGGATGTCATTTGGACTACCAGAAACGTTTCAAAGGTGTATGCTAGCCATCTTTATTGATTTCATAGTTAAGTTTCTAGAGGTCTTCATGGATGATTTTTCCATTATAGGAGACAGTTTTAACGATTGCTTGAATAATCTAGAGAAAGTGCTTAGAAGATGAGAGGAAACTAACCTAGTCCTCAATTGGGAAAAATGCCATTTTATGGTAAGAGAGGGTATTGTTTTAGGCCATAAGGTGTCTGCTAAGGGATTAGAAGTAGACAGAGCAAAAATTGATGTGATAAGCAATTTACCTCCTCATGCCAATGTAAAAGACATTAGAAGTTTCTTAGGACATGCTGGGTTCTACAGGCGTTTTATTAAGGATTTTTCAAAGATAGCTAGACCCCTGTGTGTTTTGTTAGAAAAGGAAAAGAAATTTGATTTTACTGGTGAATGTTTGAAAGCTTTTTGTGCAGCTTAAAGAAAAGCTTGTCTCAGCACCAGTCATAATTCCACTACATTGGAATTCTGAATTTGAAATCATGTGTGATGCATCTGACTTTGCTGTAGGTGCAGTGCTGGGACAGAGAAATGAGAGGCTATTCAGGGTCATTTACTATGCTAGTAAAACATTGGTGGAGGCTCAGAGAAATTACACCACCACTGAGAAAGAATTACTAGCAGTAGTCTTTGCATTTGATAAGTTTAGATCATATATATTAGGGTCTAAAATTATCATCCATACTGATCATGCAGCATTGAGATACTTATTTGCTAAGAAGGAGTCTAAGCCTAGGCTGATAAGATGGGTGCTCTTGCTGCAGGAGTTTGACATAGAAATCAAAGACAAAAAGGGCACTGAAAATGTAGTAGCTGATCATCTCTCAAGACTGCACATTAAGGATATGGAAGCTCAAGTTGACATCAATGAACAATTTCCAGATGAGCAACTTTTCCTTTGTGAGGTAACATTTTATCCCCGGTATGCCGACTATGCAAACTATTTGTCATGTAAAGTGTTACCTGAAGTTTTAAACAGTCATCAGAAGAAAATGTTCCTTCATGAGGTTAAGAGGTACATATGGGATGAACCTTACCTGTTTAGGAGATGTGCTGATCAAGTGTTAAGACGTTGCATCCCATATGAAGAAACATTAGACATCATTAAGCACTGTCATTCGTCAGAATATGCTGGTCATTTTGCTGGAACAAGAACAGCAGCCAGAATTCTGGAATGTGGTTTCTATTGGCCATCAATATTCAAAGATGCACATGCTTTTGTGGCCAGCTGTGATAGATGCCAGAGAATGGGTAATATTTCCAAGAGGCAAGAAATGGCCCAAAATTATATCCTGGAGGTGGAGTTATTTGATGTCTGGGGTATTGATTTCATGGGACCATTTCCTCCATCAAACAAGTATGAGTATATACTTGTAGCAGTTGACTATGTATCTAAGTGGGTAGAGGTTGTTGCTTGTGTTACAAATGATGGAAAGGTAGTGGTGAAATTTCTTCAGAAGAATATCTTCACTAGATTTGGCATACCCAGGGTATTAATTAGTGATGGAGGGTCTCACTTCTGCAATAAGCTGTTGGAGAAGGTTCTGAAAAAGTATGGAGTAATCCATAAAGTTACCACAGCTTATCATCCACAAGCAAATGGTCAAGTGGAAGTTTCAAACAGAGAGTTAAAGAGAATCCTGCAAAAGACTGTGAATGAGTCCAAAAAAGACTGGAGCTTCAAGTTAGATGATGCTCTGTGGGCTTACAGAACAGCTTTTAAAACTCCTATTGGAATGTCACCATTTAGAATGGTGTATGGCAAGTCATGTCATTT
The DNA here is from genome assembly GCA_031304145.1 of Cardiospermum halicacabum. Taxonomy (NCBI): domain Eukaryota; kingdom Viridiplantae; phylum Streptophyta; class Magnoliopsida; order Sapindales; family Sapindaceae; genus Cardiospermum; species Cardiospermum halicacabum. The sequence goes on from CM062392.1 coordinate 18,845,259, forward strand.
GCCAGTGGAGTTGGAACACAGGTCATATTGGGCTGTAAAACTTTTGAATATAGACTATGAAAAAGCAGGAAAGCAGAGGCTTCTACAACTAGATGAGATGGATGAATGGCGCCTCGAAGCTTATGAAAATCATGAGATGTACAAGCAGAAGGTGAAAAATTACCATGATAAGAAGATTGTCAAGCGAGAGTTCAAACCTGGACAATATGTATTGCTCTACAATACCAAACTTAGCCTATTTCCAGGAAAACTAAAGTCTAGATGGTCAGGACTATTAAGAATAAAGACTGTTTCCCCATTTGGAGCTATTGAATTGTTTGATAACAAGTCTATTGACTCTTTTGTTGTGAATGGACAGAGACTCAAGCATTATTGGGGGGAGACATATACAGGACAAGAGATATCCTTTACATCTCAGATCCTGTAGATATAATGGAAAATAAATAACAAACTTTCCTTGGTTGATGCTAACGACCTTAAACAAAGCATACTCCTTACACAATTATTCTTTTTGAGAATTATGCTATGATCAATTAATTGTGTAAGTTTTTAACTAACCAAGTTCATGTTTTGCAGAAGAATTGTTGTTTTCAGATGAACTTGAAGTTTAAAGAAGAGGGCGAGATGTCATTCTTATTGCCAAAATACTCGCCAAAGCTATTTATCAATTGGCGAGGAATAACTTCATTCCACCTATATGGATATTTTGAAGATGGCGAAATATGGGATGTCGCCATGTATGGTCGCCTGGGTGAAAACGAGAAAGAAGAGTCATGCCAAAAACTTTGCCTATCTTTCTTTTGCAAAGGCGAGGAATGACGAATCTCGTCTGGCTATATAGCCCAGTGACAAGAAGAGTGAGGTGAGAATTCAACTCATTGTCATTTTATCTTGCCAAACAGGTATGTTTTCTGGCTCAAAGTTTTAATTGTGCCAATTTTCTTCACCTGGAAACAAACTAGATTTGGCGAAGTGTAATATTTTCGCCTGGAAAATTGCCTGTTTTGAAAATATATTTTTGGCGAGGTAGCCTCTTTTAGCCTCATTCATTCGCCTGAAACTTTTTTTTAAGGCGAAATAATAGATATGTCGCCATTTTATATCGCTAGTGAGGTCACTTAGGGCGAGTTTATTCTTTCTCGCCTAGTTCTGAATTTTATCACACTTATACTTTAGGCGACGTAAAATATTTCGCCACTTACATAGGTGCACGCAATTATTACAGTTGTATGACACGAGGCGAGGCAATAACTTTACGCCTTCTGCCTAGTCCTTTCATCATTGCACCTATTTTCGGATATCTTGATAAACCCAGTTCGATTTTACCGTTGCCAATACTTTGCGCTCTGAACTTTCAATTTTTTTGGAAACCCTAAATCGCGAATTCGCAGTTCGTTTCTGCATTTCGATCGACTTTCATTATAGTAAACAAACAAGGTATGTTCCTTTTCTTCTTTCTCAGTTTGTTGCAAGCTGTTAGCTGTCTTAGGTTTATCTGTGTTGATATGTTAGTCGAGATTGTTAGGGTGTTAATAGAGCAATTGTTTAACGGTAATAATGTCGAAACTCTGTGGGTTGTACGATGAACATGAATGATTTTAGCTGGGTGTTCATTTTTTAATATAATTGGTTGCGATGATTGACAGTAGTCGTTAGTGTTTTAGCTGTAAAACATAGCTTAAACCTTTGATTATTCAATGTGTTTTGTAAATGCTGAACCCATGTTGCGACATACTGTCAGACTGTTTAATGTTGATAATGCTATTATTTTACAGAGTTTTAATTCTGTCAATCTGATATCTGGTTATAACTGTTAAAATGTTGTTTCAAATTGTAGAAAATTGCCAAAAGAAAGAGTGACAGTACTCCTAGCCCACCTAAGAAGGGCAAGAAAGCAAAGACTTCGGCCAAGCCGAAAATCTATGATGAGAAGAACTATCAAGTCAGAGTGATTCTTCCATCTTCACCTAAGTCTCACAAGCAAAAAGGAGTACAGATTGGCTCAAGTAAGAAGAAGAATGTTGAAACTACTCCCAAGACCCCTTCTACTTCAACTGCTGTTTAGGGGAGTAGTTCAGTTGATAAATTGGTTCTGGCTAAAAAGCAAGCAGCAGCTATCTATGGAGCTAGTAAACAACGGGAGAAAGGTGACATCCAGTTCACCTAAGGTTTCCAAAGATAAATCCAAGATCAAGAGCCCTTCTTAAAAGGACAACTTGCAGTTTTGGCAAGAGAAGGGAATTTTGATAGAAGAACTCGAAGATAAAAGATTTGGAAATTATCTTTGGAGTTGGTTTATGAGGAAGCTGGTGGCACAACCCAAGAAGGTGAATGCCACTCTGGTGGAAGAGTTCTATGATAAAGCTCCTGAGGAGTTGGACACTCCTTTTGAAATCAGAGGCCAACAAGTGGATATTTCAGCTGAGTCTATCTGTAGCTTTTATGAACTAATGGAGGCTAACCATCAAGGTGATAGAGGAATGGAAGCCTCAGAGCTGGCTGAGGAAGATTTGAGAAGTTTGAGAAGATTTCAGCATCCAACTCAAGGATCTGAAAGAGATGTCTTGGCTAGTGAATTAGACATTCACACAGCCATATGCTTAACATAGTTAAGGGACAATGTGATGCCCAGGAACAAAGGCAGTCGATTCACTGCAGATGAAAAGAAGTTCCTCAGAGATTTCAACCAGGGCAAGTTCATTTATCTTGGTCAGCTGATCTTCTCAGAGTTGAAAATGAGAGTTTGTAGTCTGAGGAAGGAGAAGTCCAGGCAGAGGACTTTGTACTTCCCATCTCTCATCACAGGTCTCCTAGAGAGATATGGAGTCCAAAGCAGGAGAAAGGATGTGTGGCTGGCTGATTTTAAGCCCTATACTGGTGGATTAGAATTGAGACTCTGGGAAAGTAGGGGTGGTAAGGACACCACTTGTACTGAAGCAATAGAAAAGATCATGGAACTGAAGGCTTTGAGAGAGGCCAAGAAGTCAGGTGCTAAGAAGAACAAGTTTTCTTCTCCCTCTCCAGTCATAAAACCAGCTCCAGAGACAACTTCAGCTGAAACCAAAGAAAATGAAAGGGTGGCTGAGCTAACAAAGAAGCAATTGGAGGATATATCATTAGAGTTGTGGATAGAAAGGTTGAAGAAAGAATAGTTGCATTCTTCAACAACATCTCTGATCCTCAAGAATTCTTGAAATTATGGGAAGTAAAAAGGACTGAGCAAAGTGCACCTCCAGTGGGTTTTGCAAAGTTTACCACAGGGATAACCATCAAGCAACCTGTTGAGCAAGAAAAAGAAGAAGATCACCAGCCTCCTCAATTTGAACAAGAAGAGTTGATGGATAGCCAACCTGAGTTCAATGATCAACCAGAAGCTCTAAATTTACAAGAGGATCACCTATAGAGGAATTTAGGTGATCAATTTGATTTGGCCACTAAAAAAGCTGCAAGTCAAATCATGGATACAGATGAGAGATTAAATATGAAGGGAAAAGCAATGGTGTTAGAAGCTACACATGTTGAAACTGAAGATGCAAATTCCTCAGACTAAGAAGAGATTGACACTGCAGTGATTGAAGAGCAGAGTAAATTACTGGCTTTTTATGCCAAAGCTGCAGGTAAACCATCATAAGTTCAAGAAGAAGGTGAAGGGTCAGGTTCAGCTCAACCTGAGGATAGTGACAGGCGGTCTGCAGAGCTAATTGTCCAAGAGACCTACATTTATACTTGTCAGGTTCCTCCTTATTTTGGACCTGTCAAGTGCTCTGCTCAGACTGAGCTCTCTACCACAGACATTTGTATTCCCAGGCTCCATATCATCCATCCAGCCATTCAAGAGCTAATAAATCAAGCAAAACTGGGATTGTTTTCAACTGAGGATGCTATTCCTATAGGCAATGATCAGTTTTCTCCAAATCTGGCAATAGTACCTATTCTTCAGCCTGAACCTATTAACCAAATACCTTTGGTGGAAGAAGAAGTTAGGACTATTAATGAGGAAGAAATGGCTGCTATGATAGGGAAATTTTTCCAAACTTACGACAGGATGCCTTCCTATGAATTTTTCAAAGGGGTGGAGTTCTCATCTACTAGCTCTTTTGATGTTGAAAAGGATTATTTCAATGAAGAGAAAACAAGTCAGAAGGGTGCACGAGCCAAAGTAAGCAAGGAAGTGTTTAGTGATCCTGCCGTGACTTCAGCAGATTTTGGACTAGATGCTTGTTTTGGATCATAACAAGACTCTTTGTTTTTGGGAGCCAACCTCTGCTTTGTCTGTTTCAGATGGATATTACTCTATCATATTCAGACAAGTCCGACGGGATAGCAACTTCTTAAGGCAATTGGCTAATCCAACGCATTATCCAACCAACAGAGCTTTCAAGATTCATCCTCTCAGTGAAGATTAGGCTGAAGGAGTAAAGGCTGATGAGAAGAAAAGAAAGCATAGCAAGGTAGGAGCCTCGAAGAAGAAGAAGGAAGTCAAGCCAAAGAGAAGGAGATTGAACTCTAAATCTCCCAAGAAAAAGAACTTTCCAAATCCTTCTCTGGATGATTTTTAGTTATTTTAGTTATTACGTTTTTATTATTTTGTTTTATTCGAACCTTATGTCAGTTTTGTATGTCTTTGTCAATACAAGAGTAATGTGATTACTTGAGTCTTTTTTAATGTTTTTTTAATTTTTTTTTAGTAAAGAGTAATGTGAATGACTTTTGTGTCTCTATTTTTTTTAGTTGAAAAGAGTAATGTGATTGTTGGTTTTAACTGTTATAGAGAGTTTTCAGATTTTAAATTGGGGGTTCTTTTCCCCTAAACAAAGTGAGCTGTGTCTACAGGAGGAAACATTGATTGTGTACTCAATTCTCACTTTGACTTTTGAAGCTTACAGATCACTCTGCAAGGATTTTAATGCAGCATTATGTTGAGGCGAGGTCTAACTCAAATCGCCAGAATGTTCGCCTTGACTAAGGCGAGATCTCTGTTTCTCACCTGGTTGGTCAGTTCTTTCATATGGCACGGGCGAATGATTGGGGCGATATATCTTTTATTTCGCCTATTTCTTGAATTCCTTTTTGGCAACATTTCTATCTTGTCTAATGTTTATCCTGTAGGATCTGTATTTTGCCATGACATTATTCCTCTATGTCACTCTAAGATGGCAGTTCTTATATTTCGCCTGGGTATTTCGCCTAAGGTTAGAGATCATTTTCTTTCTCGCCTCTTCTTATTTCGCTTAACTAATTTTCTTCTTGACTTTAATTGGGGTGACTTATCCTCTGATAATGGCGACATTCAAGTATTTTGCCTAACTCTCTAGTTCATTGTTGTATACATTCCCTTTTCTCCTTCTATTCATTTCTGTTCTTCTAAGCATTAAGGACACTGCTTTCTTTTAAGTTGGGGTGGGGTAGCAATCACGTTGTTGTTCTTTGTGTTTAGTTTTATAATTTGATTTTATTTGTAGATTTTGTTTTAGTATTTTCTTAGGATATTACGTCTGAGTGCATGATTGAGCTTACATTGCTCATAGTTCAAAGTGATTTAGTTTTTCATAAAATGAGTTTTCAAACAGTAAAACAAGTGTTCAAAACAAGCAGCTTTGATGAGCAATTTTTGACAAATTTCTTTGAACACCGATGAAGATTCTGGTTAGTTTTGAATTGTGAATAAGTTGATGAGTTTTGATACGGAAAGAGTGGAGAAAACCTTGGGTGGAATGTGAGGTTTTTAATTTTGTGCCTTTTTCTTCATGAGAGGGGTTATTTTTATTCTCTTCCTTATTAAACACATTTATCTGAAAAATTTTATTCTATAGAAATCAGAACCTTTATAGGTTTGCTTTGAATTTCTCATACATTCCTCAAGTGTACAGGGCATTGGTCGGGTAAAGTCTGTCTTTAATCTGCCAACGTAAATGATCTGATTTGAGAGAGTGAGTGAAACTACTAAATAGCCTTTACCTACTTGATATAACCAGACCTTGATATCTTGTATGGTAAACCATTTTGTTTCCATTCTCATTAAAACCTTTTCTTTGGTCCCTAATCCAGTCCAAACCATAAATATAGAGATATAATCTCAATCCTACCCTTTGGACTTACCATTAAATTTGGATTGAAAAGATGGGAAGTGAGGATTACCTTAAAAAAAGTGTTGATGAAGCTGCTAAAAGCATAACACTTTAAAAAAAATTGATGAATGAATGAAAAGAGAAGAACAGACAAAATCAAATGAAAATAAACAATGTTCATAAATAAGTAGTATGTGAATAAAGTATCATGGAGTGGGGAAACACTAAAGAATGAAGAATTGAGGGATTGAGAGGAATTTAGTGGTATGTCCAAATTTTGATTCCTTGAAGAAATTCCTTTCTTTCATAAGCTAACTTGACCCCATTTTCCCTATATATACAAATCAGAGATTCTAAGGCAGACAAAAAGGCAATACTGAACCTAGGAACCTCTAAGTACTGTACAGTGTATGAGTGAAGTTCAATGTTCGTGAGGTTCTTAAAATTTTCTTCATACGTGCTTGTGAAACACTAGAATCACATTTGCCTTGGTACGTAACTCTGATTCTTAAAGTGACTAGTGTATTGAGTGAGTAACCTCTAGGATTCTGAGAGATCAAACACTTATGAGAGACTACAGTGAGGAAGTAGTTTCAAAACTCAATTACTTGGATCTTCTCAGATACTTTGCCACATGAAGAAGATGACCAGTTTTGAATTAGTTGATTGGAAAATTTGAAAGAATAGCTGGTCACTGTTTGGAGATTTTTCAAAACATATTAGATGGATTGCTTTGAATTATGATATAAGTTTGCACTGATTGCTGTCTCAATAGATTTTTAGTCCGTTTGCTTGAGGACAAGCAAAAGGCTAAGTTGGGGGTAATTGATAAGTCTAGAATTTACCTATGTTTTAGCATACTTTATGAGCTTGAATATAATGAAAATGAGTTTGAATGATGAGATATTGAATACATTTCTATTAATTCTAGGCTATTATTGTTGAGACAGGGACTTGGATGAAAAGTTGTGGAAAAGAGGCTAAAACATGTAAATTCAGAAGAAAGAAGGACTAAATCAGAATTTCATCCAAAGTCAGCAAACTGGCGAAATAATTTTGCTAAGAAAAGAATTCGCCTGAAGACCTCGCCATGATTTGGAGTGAAGGGTGATACAGCAGGCAATATAAAGAATATTTCGCCTCGAAGAGTTAAACATGGAAGGCGAATCAGAAATTCCTCGCCATCGTATATCGTCATCTTGGCAGGAACTTAGGCGATAAAAATTGAACTTCGCTTGCCTTGAGGCGATGGTTGAGGCGATAAAGGAGAAATGTCGCCAGATCTAAGGATTATAACAGGCGACATTTGATGAGACATTGCCTAGAAGATCTTAACTGAAAGAGTGTTTTGGCGAAAAAAATGTCAACTCGCCTGAACATCAGGCGACGTACTATGGCAACATTGAGGATATTTCACCTAGAAAGATTTATAGCTTGGCGATCAAGACAAGCGAAATTCGAAGAAGTCGTTTGGTTCAGGCGAAGGAATAGGCGACATAAATGGAGAAAAATGCTACTTCGCCAATTTGTGTTTCTTTGTCGATTTTATTTCAAAATTGCCACTACGCTAAACTCTATAAATAGGAGCTCAGATGAAGTAATTTGTGTGAAGTTTTTTAGAGAAAAACAGTTTAGACGATTGATTTTCACTCTTGACATTCTGTTATACTTTAAGAGAAATTCTAGATTCTTCTATACGCATTATTCAACATCTTCAGAGAAGTTTCTGGAAGAAGTTTCTGGAAGAAGTTTTGTACTCTGTTTCTGTTGATTATTGAGATTTAGCTTGAAGATTGTGAAGCAACAACTGTGACAGAGTCTAGCTTCAATCTTCCTCGGTAAGATTTAGATCTTGAGCATGTCGATGATGATTTCTGTACTTAATTGGATATGCTGAAGTAGATGTGCTAGCTGAAAGCTCTGTTGATTTATTGAATCTTGATGTTGATTATCATTTCAATTGCAATGTTTCTTGTTCAATTATAGCCAGATCTACTGGATTTCATGAGCTAATTGAATTACAAGAACGGGAGTACGTAATATTGTTAATCTGAGATTTGATTTAGACCAGAGATGGCGATTAGGTTTCAGATCTGAGCACAGAGGATCGTAGTGCTAGAGATAGACTACAGATCTATTTTTCTATAGATTGTGCTGATCAATTGTATAGGTTATAGTATAGAGATATATGCAGCTATATAATTGAGATATGTTAAATTGAATTGAGAGATCTTTTAACAGATCACTGATGATGATCTAAAAGGTAAATCTGTGATTTAAGATGAAACTTGCATGAGAAGTTAATTGACAGCAGATCTAGCAAATCAGTTTATTCATTGTTAAGATCAATTGCAGAATAGAGTGCTGACTTGAGTTTTCATTGAATGAATGTCATTAGTAACTTTTACTTCACATTAATTCCATGATTCTTATGATTCATTTTGTATAAAGATTCTTTTAGCAATTCAGTTTAAATCTTAGTCTCAATCATGCTTTTTAGCTTACAATCCCTGTGGAAACGATATCTAAAATACTACATTAGACATTGATAGATAGGAATTTTGATTGATTACTGTGAATTCTAAATATCAGTCAAGTTTTGTCCCATCAGTCGACAGTAGGCTCGGTTGAGGTAACGATTTTTTTTTTACATTGTTTTATGTTTTCGAGAGACCAAAGCTTTGAACTGGGAAACCCTTGACTGTGAATCTTCTTATTTCGTCTGAGATGAGTCGTCGAAGGTCTCTTCGAAGGTTCTAGGGTTTTAAATTTTGTTAGCTGTGAACTATTTTGTCAAGGTGTGTTTTGTTGTCCACTTGTCTTTGAAAGCTCACTCTTTCTTGGTTAAATAGCTTATTTTATGATGTCATTGTTTGAAAGGATGTATGTTAGTTATATGTTAGCAATGTGTTAGGGTTTCTAACAAATGCTATGATGGCGAACCAGTATATACAAATTTTTTGTGGTTGTTGTTCATCTTCTTTGTGATGTTTATCTGCTATATTTTGATATGGTGCTGATATGTCAACTCTGGAACTATGGTCTTCTTGGTGTTGTTGTTGGATTATTCATTTTTTAGTTCTCAATGTAATGTCTTACTATTACTTACGTGATTCTGTATTGGTATTAGATTCTGTTGTTGTGCTGTTTAATTTTCAATTATGTTTCTTGTGGTCCAAGGCATGTGTATAGGTACCTGGTTAGGGGGAAATTCCCTATATTCATTAAATGTGTATTCATTGTTAGATGTTCACATTAGAATAGTTTCCAATGGAATCTGTTTTTTTTTTTCTGTTTAATATTTCTTTGTGTTTGTAAATATGTCAATGGTAGTATAATTTATGCTTTAATGTATGTTTTATTTATTTATATAAATTGTTTAAGATATTATTATATTGACCTCATACTCTAAATCTACATTTGCAGAAAGGATAGTCATGGTAAAGCGATTTAGTGTGTATGGGAGGCTGCGAGGGGACCTAATTTACTTGGGACGACTGGATAGGGATTCAATGTCATTGGTGGTATTAGTTGGGGCACTGCAGTGTGGGGGTATTTTACTAGAAGGTCGGTTCATAATACCTTCAGGAGTTGATCTCTACCTGGAAGTACCTTGGGACCAGTCAGTGTTGAAGATAACAAGTGACAGGGAGGTTTTAGTAGCTGGTGATCTGTTCATTTCAAGAAGTTGTCTTGACTTGGTTTTTGTCATTGGTTCCAATGATGAAGTCCCTGACTACAATCCCAACCGTGACTTTTCCTTTCAAGAACCAAAGGAACCAGAGCTGGAAAGTGGGGTTGTTACACAGGAAGCCCCTCATTCACAGAGAACAGGTCCCGAATCTGGCTATGAAGACTATGAGGATGACCCTACATAACCTCCAGACTATTGGGAACAAGATAGAGATTCTGGCAGTGACTTTGACCACCATGTGACTGATTAAGCGACTATGATCCAAATGATGATTTCCGCAATGATTCTGAATTGACAGAACGCTTTTGGATGGATTTCACTCAGCTGTATGAACAAGGATATGGAAAAAATCATCGTAGCACTGAGGTTGGTCAAGCTGAAGATGGGTCTGATAAAGTTTCTGAAGGCAAGGGACCTTCTACAAAAGGGAAAGAGAATGTCTATGATGGTGAAGCTGAAGTCTCTGCTGCAAAGCCTTCTGAAGAAACAAACAACCATACTATAGGTGAACCTGTAGTGGCTCGTCAAGATCAGGCAGGTGGCATTGAAGAAAATGGGAATGAATCTAATGATGGCATTGGACAGCAATATGCTCTAATGGATGGTTACCAATCTGGAGATGATGCTGAGCTTCCTCTTCCTAAGGAGACCACTCCTGACATAGGAGCTGCTTTTGATCAAATACTTAGGGAGTCTGCATTCAGATTAGATCCAAATGGGAAGATAAGATTCAAAGTGGGGCAGACACATGATATAGTATACAAGTTGAGAGAAACATTGCAAGACTATGCAATTCAAGAGGGCATAAGTTTTTATAGGAGAAGGAATGATCCAGATAGACTAATCTACTATTGTAAAGCAAAGAAATGTCCATGGAAGATCCATGCTTCGGCCCTTGGTGGTGGGAATACAATGACAGTTAGGCAGGTTGAAAACATCCACAATTGCCACAGGAGTTATCATTCTATTGAAGCTACTGCCAAGTGGATTGCTATCAAGTTTGAGAGGTTGATAAAATCAAACCCAGATGTGAAGGTGTCTGTTTTGAAAGAGCTGCTACAAGAAAGGTATAGAGTGAATGTAAAGGAGCATAGGTTGTATAGGGCTAAATATAGAGCATTGAAAGTTCTAGCAGAGGAGCATGGAAGGTGTTTCACAACAATGAGAACATGCGCGAACATGATCCTGCAAACTAATCCAGGGTCTAGAGCTGTAATATCAACGATAGATCCGAATATGACATTTAATAAGATGTTCATTTGCTATAATGCTCAGAGATTAGATTTCAGACAAGGTTGTAGGCATTTTATAGGCATAGATGGTACATGGTTGAAGTCACCATTCAAAGGTTGCTTACTATCAGCTATTGGATTGGATGCAAATAGTGGCCTATTTCCAATTGTAGCTGTAGTCTGTGAAGGCGAGAGCGATGACACTTGGGGTTGGTTTCTATCAAACCTGAAGGAGTTTTTGGATTTGCCACCCAAGAAACCAGTTTGCATTATGCCAGACAGGGGCAAGCCAATTCTAAAAATTGTGCCTGCTATTTGGTCAGAGGCAAGCCACAGGTAACAGATTAGAACTGAATGACTGTATGTTCTTTTTGAATTACTTTCCTATTTTGTTCATATTAGATTCATTTCGATTGGTAGATTAAATTGCTTAAACAATCAGCTGTAGGTCACAAGTATTTCTGCATAATTATTTTAATTTTTTGGTGATCCTATTAGTTTGATAATTAAATGCAGAATTATATGTGGGCTATCAAATGCCACAGGATGTGTATTTCATGCTGTCCAGTTTTATTTTTTTATTTTTGCATCAACTGTTGTTAGTGAATGTAAATTAGAAGTTATTTGTTAAGTTTCAATAGCTGTATTTTATGATTCATGCTGTCCAGTTTCATATTTTATTTATCATTTTTTCATCAACTGTTGTTAGTGAATGTAAATTAGAAGTTATTTCTTAAGTTTCAATGGCTGTATTTTATGATTCATGTTGTCCAGTTTCATATTTTGTTTATGATTTTTGCATCAACTGCTGTTAGTGAATGTATATTATAAGTTATTTGTTTAGTTTCAATGACTGTATTTTATTATTCAGTTTGCTGTCTAGTTTCATATTTTTTCATCTTTTTTGCATCAACTGTTGTTACTGACTCCATATTAGCAGTATTTTGTTCATTTTCAATGACTGTATTTTTCGGCTTTTATTTTTTCTGATCTCAAGTATTGTGCAAGATATATTTATGCAAACTTTCGAGGAAAGTACTCAGATCAGCGGCTGCAGAAAGTATTTTGGATAGCCTCTCGAAGCACCGATAGATATCATTTGTGGAAGCAATAAATGAGATTGAAAGTTTGAACCCTACTACAAGAAGGTATCTGGACGGTATTGAACCTGAACGGTGGTCACTGTTTGCCATGGATCCCCGTATTAAATGCGAACATGTGACCAATAACATGACCGAGTCGCTTAACAACATTTTGAAAGAGGCAAGAGGTGGTACATTCTTGGGTCTATTAGAGGAAATTAGGAGACTTCTTATGCAGAAGTTGGTCCAAAGATCACAAGAGTGTGAAATATGGGAGAGAGAAGTGGCACCAGTCATCAGTAAAAGGTTGATGAAGAGTACAAGTGATGGCAGAGATTTGAGGATAACGTCTGCTGGTGAAGGTGAATATGAAGTGTACAACAGCAGATATTACACAACATATATCGTCAAGCTTAAAGAGTGGGAATGCAGTTGCGGATATTAGCAACTTTTTGGGATACCATGTGTACATGTGGTGTCATGCTTAGGTAAGTTTTTAGTAATTTTTTTGGATTTTATTACTTCTCATCAGTTCCATTTTGTTAATACAACTTTACTTATTCATGTCCAGCAAGTGCACATGAGAACAACAATCTCCCTGAAGAAATTTCAAAATATGTTCACCCATATTTATGCAAGTCATCTTATAAGAAGACTTACAGCCACATCATTCACCCAGTCCCTCAACAAAGAGAATGACACCACAACCCTAATGACGATATCCTTCCTCCCAAGTACAAGAGACAAGCTGGACGACCTACAATCAGGCGTAGATGAGAGGAGGGTGAAGCGTCACCTAGAAGAAGAAATGGGCCAGTCTCCTGCTCTATTTGCAAGGCAAAAGGTCATAACAAAAGGAGTTGTCCAAAAAGACCAAATCAAAGCAGTATGGGCGAGACATCTTATGCTTCAAAATCTAAGGTAATGAATTTCATTAACAATCTCCTCAAAGTTTTTTCCATTGATATAGTTAACATTTACTGTATATCTAATATTGAGTATTCAATGTTGTTTACAGAAAAGATCAAATACTACTTCATGTGGGAATGAAGAAGCAATTGGTGGTAATACTCAACCAAAAAAGAGGCAAAAAACTGGACATAAGCAGGTGATTCTATACTTATATTTTAATCTTTCAGACTGCAGATTCTTTGCCATTGCTGCCAATGACAGACTTCGACTAATAAAATGACTATGTCTCTGCTTCTTCAGACAAAAGCTTCTTCCAAGAAGATTGTTGGATCCACCACACCCAATCAAAGTAAATCCACCAGCCAGACCAAACAGAAGACTCAGAAGAAGGTAAGTCAAAAATGAGGACTGATCCCATTTATCTTCAGATTCTGTGTGTATTTTATGATGTAAAATATACATGGTATATCAATAACTATGAAATGTTCATGGTGTAGAAAAAGAAGGAATCTAAGAAGAAAACGAAGGCAACTTGCAACAACAAGCGACCATCTAGGACCAACCCTGATAACCATGAAGGTCCTAGGAGATCAGTTCGAATGGTAAGAACCTGAACTTACAACTATGTCAACCTGAATATTTTGCAGTATATTTACTGTAAATTAATGCAATCTTTTACAGAATCGCATTTACCATTTTGGTGCAACCGGTGGATCTCAAATTAATGTGCAGCTTTAAGGTTTGTTTCACTAGCTGGCAGGTTTTGGGCATATTAATGTATGACATCTAAGTACAAATTTTAGCAGCAGATAATGCTTTAATTATTATGTAGGAGGTTGAAACGCATTATTTTGTGTTAAGGTTGCTTACCAATATTTGCTACATAGAATCAGAAATTGGACAGCAACCTTTAATTTTTTGTTATCCGCTTGAATATTCAGAGTAGAAAAGCAGAATCCAGGCCCTTAAGTTAATTTTTGAAGTTGCAGACCTGCTAGAATGTAGGACAATTGTAGGAAAGAAGGGTAGATGAAATGTTATGTATCTAGGAAGAATGCTACTATCAATTTGGTTTTGCCTATGACCAATTCCTCATTATTACTGCTCCTTGTTGAACTACATTTTTCTTCTCATTGATATGAATTATTTTTAGGATCATAAATATTAGAATTCCTACATATTTTCAGGGAACACCTATGTATTAAGATCAAATACATAGAATACTCATGTGACATACATTCATCATAGTTGCATCACAGCATGACTACATCTTACGTTACAGTTAGATGAGCAACCAAAAAGACATACATTACCATACATAAAATTGACCCGTAGTAGATTGCATTCTTTTTCACATAGTTCATTTTACTGTCTGTAGCTGTTCTACCATTCAAAAGCATCATTTGACATTGTTGTAGAATATTCACGTTTAACTCTTCATCATAAGGATTCCATCATCTAAAATATTCACATTCATTACAGTGAAAATATAGCTTATTTGGATTTTCAGTTGATTCCGAAATCCTTATTAGAGCTTTCTTTCTGCAATAGCATCGACGGTTCTTAAATCTTATAATACAACCATTCAAGTTATTCTTCATCATACCTCGCCATGAATCTCCATTGAGTGTCATTTGAATGTAGTCTGAATTGATGTAACAAATCTTCCTCTTGGAATCTTGGTTTGGTGTTCCTGTTGTTATATAGAACTCTACTTATGTCTTCCTCCTATTATGGCTGCTCTATGACCCAAATGATCATTATGAATGAGGAATGAATGACGGTATTTGGAAGTGTTATTGTTGAGTATGTTGGCAATGCAGATTGGGAGGATGTGATTCACAGTGTGAGTTTGAAGCTTTGATTTTTTACAGATTGCAACCAGGTTATATAGATGTGTGATTGAAGGTGTTGGACAACGGCTATTCTTTTTTAGTTTGTCTGCTCACACACGCACGCACGCACATATAAAATAAACACATAAATAAAATCAATACTAAAGACCCAAAGACTGATCCTCCAGGGTCATTTCAGTCATTCTAAATAGTAATAGAATCTGGTCCAACTCAGTTACATGCTAACCAGATAAATTATTACAAAGTTGGCAGGAAATATTATCAAGTTGGTCAACAGTTGAGCAGTTACAACTAAGGGCAGTAATGTCATTTTGCCTTTGACATTAACTGAAACTGTTTTTCAGCAACGAAAAGCAGAAATGGTTTTCCATCCAGGGGTATTTTATTACAAACATTTAAAACCAGCGGATGTTTGCAAAAGGTTTCAAAAAGCGGGGGGTTTTTTTATAATTTACCCATATATATATATATATTTATTGTACCTCTTAGTTGGAAATGAAACAAATTTGGAACGTATATTTAGTTATCATAAATAGAATTGTCTCATAAAGACCAAAGTATCATGTCCTTTTAGTGTAGTGATCATTAGATTTAGATCTCATCCATTTGGGACAGAGATCATTGGATTTGGTTCCTAGTAGTAGGGTTCGTGATCAATTGGATGAGATCTCGTAATTAAGGAGATTTTGTATGGTTAGGGTAGGGGTGACAATATGGGTCATGACACGACGGGTTGACACGAAACGAAACCGATTATTAAGGGTTAGGGTTGAGCATAATCGTGCCGTGTCGGTAAACGTGTCAAACTGTTTAACCCGTTTAATAATCGCGTCGTGTTCGTGTTGGTATAATCATTTCATGGGTTGACCCGTTTATTGAGGATATATATGTAATTTTAACATTTGATATTTTATTTATGAATTTTTATTAAATAAAATTAATTTTATTAAAAAAATTTGTGTCAACCCGTTTAATAATCGGGTTAACGTGTCAATTTCGTGTTGGCGTGTCGAATTGGATAATAACCCATTTATTAATCGTGTCATCGTGTCGTGTCCGTGTCAATTCATTTCTAATCGTGTCGTGTTCGTGTTGAAAGTCCACAACCCGTTTAATAATCGTATCGTATTCGTTTCGTGTCAAGTTAAACGGGTTTATGTTCGTGTCAGGGTCAACACGACCCGCAAACCCGTTTTGCCAGGTCTAGATTAGGGTGAGGTCTCATAATAAAGAAAATTATTATTATTATTATTATTATTATTATTATTATTATTATTGAGGTTGGGAGATATTGTAATGTTGGGATTGAAGTCTCACCATTAAGAACTTTTCTTATTGGGTTGTCTTGTTATGGTTTATGTTATTCGCTTAAAAGAGAACTTGGTTGTTTGGTTTGAAAGGAGGTTGTCTTACCGCAATAAAAGAATTGAGTAAGAAAAATAACAATTCTGTATGGCGAAAGTGGTCAAAATTTGTGTTTTGTAATTTTTTTTCTACAATAATTTATATAAAGTAGATAACTTGTCGAACTATATTAAATATAATTTTTTTTCTATGAATTTCTTAGTTGAATCAAATTTATAATTTAACGAGAAAAAAAATGATAAAATTGGACCCTAATAAAATGTATATAATATTATTATAATTTTAATTTTGATACTGCATATAATTATATTATATAACTCATAGGAAAACATATATTAATGTGAAATTTCTTATATATATATATAATATTTTTTAAATTGGAATCGTTAATAATCAATCCTATAAAAGTACGAAATAACTATTTTTTTCAACATTATAATATCAATCCTATAATAACAAATATGGATGAAATAATCACTAATTTAATAGAAACAGGAACTAGTCAGTCAGGTTTTTTCCGATTGTAGATCCTGTTAGATACACAGTCAAATATCACAATAAAAATAAATCACAAGTAATATAAAACGGAAAAATTAAAATTACTACTCTTATCAAAACTGGAGGAGACTTGCACCGCAATGTCCTTAGATAGTATTTGACCGCTCACAATGTTACTTTCTTTAAACACGGTACTGCCCCCGGATATAACCTCCAAAACTCTATTTCTTTATAAAATTGCAACGTAGAAATATAGAGTCTATCAAATAACAGAATGTTGGTTTTTGTAGGAAAGAAGAAGAGAAATTTTATACCAAGTCAATCACTATTGTATTTTTTCTTCTCATATATAATGAGTTACGGGTGGTTAAGAAACCAAACGTCATAACTATTGGATAAGACACAACAGTTAATGTTTGTCGATTCAAATACCATGAGTAGTTATTTCGAATTTTAAAATAATTCAAAATAAAATTCAACAAAAAAATCTAATTGAATTAGGTTACAAGGCCCTAAGGCCCAAGGCCCATCTTTTAATAGTCCATAATTATATAATGTCTCTCATATCCTCACAAAAGCCCTTTACTGATAAATCCAACACATCAATCTATATATAAACACTTTCCACTTCATCTATCTAATATTTAATGTGGATTCTTTTTCTCTACTCAAACTGATAGGGGTTTTGTATGGTTCATTTGACCAAACTCATTCATAGGGGTCAGGTTTGGCAGGCTGCGCTCAAGAGAAAGCACCGCGCTCCGCAAGTGGAACCCATGTTCAGTATGTTGCGCTTGCGCGTTCTTCAGTCGTAAAAGGCATGTTGACAAATAAATTAAAATAATAAAAAGGACTGGACAATGAGGAAAAAAAGTGAGTAGAAAATACTCAAAACTCTCCGCTACACTCCAATAATAATAAACAACAACATTCTTGTCTCTCTCTCTCACAGAGAAGCCGTCGTCGACATGGGCATAGTCGAACCACTCCGCCGCCACAACTCCATCCCAGCACAACTCACGCTTCCTTCTAGACCACATCTTCTCCACTCACACCATACAGCCCCTCCTCCTTCCTTCGAGCTCATTTCTCTCTCCACCTCCACCACCGCCGCCTACACTTCCCTCAAAGACCTCCTCCCTTCCCCCGCCGCCATCAACTCTCCCACCACCGCTGGATCCACCCAAGAAATCTCCATCCGCAACCGTCTCGTCAAGCAAGCCGCCTGGGCCTACCTCCAGCCTATGTCCGCCTCGCCCGATTCCTCATCCCACCACTTCTTCCGACGATTTTGGATTGGATTGTCTCTTACCTCTTGTCTCCGTCACATCTTCTCCACTCTCTCATCCGCCCTTTATCGGATCCGCCGTGCCCTATTTGCACATGTATAATATATATATTCTTCTGTATTTATAATTAAAAGTTTGGAAACAAACAAACAAATTTGGATTTCAATTAAACAATTTGTCTATTACACAAGAAGAAATTCAAACAAAAAAAATCATTGCAGTTTGAATTTCTTTCTATACAAATTAGATTTTGATTAAAAATTAAGTAAGTATGTATTGATCGATCTTGATTATGTCTGACGCTTGAGCCTCTGGCGAGTCTGGAGGAGTTGTCTCTCGCTGGGTGAGAGAGGCGTGTCGTTGTCTTCGGCTATGATGTTACTGCGTTGAGTCAATCCGCTTGACGGCATCCCACCTACATGTGATTCATTAGAAGATACCTGAGTACCGACTTTTGGCATAGCTGGTGTATATTGATTTGATTGTGCTTGTGTTTGCTCGTTAGATTTCTGCAATTGATTATTATTTCTTTGTAACAGATAGACTAACTAACATATCATCATACACGTGTATTTATGTATTGTGTGTACCTGAGAAGATGAGGAGTTCATCTTTGATGTTTGACCAGCAACATAGTGAAGAATTTCGAAGAATTTAGCCTGACCCAAATGAGCAAAGTTTTGCCAGTAGTAAATAAACAAGTCCCATGATCGTGCCCTCAACTCTAGGATCTTTCTGTCGATCTCTGTTTCATGTTGTAATATAATTGGCCTTACAAAGGTTCCATAGATGTATGCAGTTCCCTGTACCAAACACCCAAATGTTCATTTGATTTCATTCAATTTTTAAACTGATATAATCTTCGATTTGATTTGATTTGATTTACCCTGGTTTTTGGGTACCAGAGGTAGATAAAGAGCGCCAGCTTCGCTTCACCATACATGGGTAACCATGATATGAATATGTCTGAAACCCTCTCCCCAACTGACAGAATTGCCACCAGGATCCTGCACAATTACACATTCAGTACATTTTTGTTTTTGTATTGTGCACAATGACTAATTCTTATGAAGTCTACAAATCACATCACAAATAATTGTGGTGGCTCTACCTCTCTAAACTTATACCTCATATAATTATTATTATTATATTCTAGCCAATTAATGAGCCTCCTCCCTCAACAAAAAGATTTAAAATAAATAAATAAATAAATTACCAATATTGACACCAAATTCGGAGATGTTCGATCTCGACTTTGTTCTTCTCCACAACTTTAAAGCACTCAAATGCAGGATATGCATATCCAAAAACCAACCTGCAACGCCAAAACATGACGATCATATAAAATAAAAAATAAAATAAAAAATGATTGAAGAACATACAGAAGACATCTGGTTAAAAAATCTCCCAACATCTTGAATTGATTTACGATTCAACACCCGTTAATTTTTGGTCTAACAGCAACAAATGCACATTCCACGGATTCAAGTGCTGCATTCAAAACAACGAATCAGAAACAGAGATTGACTACAAGATGATCGAAGAGGAAGAAGAAAAAAATGTTGTTAACCTTTACGAGAAGGCTCTCCGGTTCTTCGGAGAAGAACAAATGAAAATAAAAATGATTTATTGAATAACTATCGAAGGAGGTTGGGATAAGAGAGAAATGTTTCAAAGGAATGTGTGTTCATATATAACTGCCAAAGGTTCCATGAGAGACGCTAATTTTTTTCTTTTCATTTACTAAAAATAAATGGATAAAATGATAGGCTGATTTTTTATTTAATTTAATTTAATAAAGGGGTGTAATTTGTTTTCTTGGCGCTGACGCTTCTTTTGCTAATTAATTTACACTCGCAATTCTTTCGAGGGAGGGATTTCTTGGGATTCTTCTGACGTGTTTACCGTTTGTCAGTTATCTTCCTCTTCAAGGGTTATTTTTGTCATTTTAGCCCCCTACTTTACCGCCAAATTCTCTAACTGATTTCTTCTACCTTTGGTTTTGTGGTTTTATTTATTTAATTTTCTAAAAATAATAAATAAATTATTTTAAGAGAAATAAATATGTAAATGATTGGTTTCAAGGTGTATTAATATTACATGATTTTAGTGTATCAGAATTCATGTTTTTCCTTTGTTTTGATGACTTGGTATCACGTTGATGTTGGATAATGTTATGATATAGAAAGTGGTTTGCTTTTACTTTTCTTTGGCTTTATGCAGAGGAACACCTGATTCCAAGCATAGTTTCTTCAGAATCTTCATTCATATTGAGATAGAGAGTTGGTTGACCTTGACTTTTCTTTGTATTAGTCGTGTCCTCCAATAAAATTAATCCGAAACCGTTGTTTATAGGGATTGTGATGGCAATTAAAATTAAAATAATACTGGCAGTGGTTTAGTTTAGAAATAAAAACGACTAACGATAGTTACATATTTGTTTTATATTTAACTAAGTATTCGCGCTTTGCGCTAATTTACGTGTTATATAATAATAATAATATATATTTTATATTTATATAATTAAATATATTATTATTTGATAATTTTAAAATTATTTATGTATATTTATATATTAAGTATTTCATACAAACATTAAATTATATTAATAAATATTCTATTCAAATAATAAAAACAAATAGTTTTATTTATTTTTAAAAATAGAAAGATAATTGAAGATTTAGATATTTTTAAAAATATTAATCTGCACATTTTTAAATAAAAAATAATTAAAAAGATAAAAATTAATAAATATATTTTTATGATAATTTAAATGAATACTAAAATTATATTATATTATATTATATTATATTATATTATATTATATTATATTATATTATATATATATATATGCGAGAAACAATATATTATCTTGAATTTTATTATTATTTTTAAAAAGTATAAATATTATTTGAATTATGAAAATCATCACATCCCCATAATTTAAAATCTATCAATATTAAAAAAATATTTTTTTAAATAATTGAAATTAATTAATTTAATAATCTCAATTGGAATAGAAATTAAAAATAAATTATAATTACAATCGATTATAATAAATTATAATTATAATGGATATTAAGAAACATATATTTTACAGTGATTTTGGAAAATAAAAAAGTTTAAAAGATTTTTTTTAAGATAACATGTAAAATATGTATAATATTTTTTTTAAAAAATTCACATAAATATTAAAAGAAAATAATTTCACATTAAATATATATATATATATATATATATACTCTACAGTTCATTTCATCACTATTATTTTAAATATTTTAAAATTATACACTTAATTTTTAAATTATTGAAATTACTTACTTCTTACATATCATATAAAATAACGTTGTTTTGTTTTATTTTATTTTTAATAGTTATATTAAGATACATAATAATATATCATGTAGTATAATTTACTTTTTCATTTTTAATTACATTTATTAACAACTTCAATTTTTCTAAATGTAACGTATATTTAAAATAAAATCTAAATTTACATTATAATTAATAAATACATATAAATTAAAATAAAATATAATTGTAGAATGATACCATTCATTAAAATAATATTATATTTCTTAATAAAATACATAATATTATAATTTTAAAAATAATTTTCACAATTTAATAGAACATGGACAATTACAATATGACAATCATATTTATTATATATATATATATATTTAAAATTATAATAGAAAATTAAATGAAACATGATAATAACTCAGTACATATATCAAGAAAAAAAAAAAACCGATGCATATTAACAATACATGATATGTGTCAACATCCAATTTTTTAATCTTTTCTAAAAAAACAATTTTATGACATGTGAAGTTATATTTCTCTCTATATTTCTCGATCAACCACGGTTAACCTTCCAAATCCTATCTTCTCCAACTTGTAATCAACTATTCAACCATTCGTCCAGATGCTGGCAAAATTCGACTCCATTTAGGTTGTTCCCGTATTCTGTCGCATAATTGGTTTCATATTCACGTATTTTTTTCGTATCATCATCTGTGGTGAGGTTAGAGCCGCAAATTGTCTCGCTCCAAAATGATCTTCTCGATTTTTCTCCTACAAAGATTAAATAAAAAATAAAATAAAATAAAATAAAAACCATATTTAAAACTAAATGTATGGGACTTGAGAAGTGGGAATTTAAGGGAAATTTGAGTGGGAATGGTGTCTATTTATATAGTTTTAATTATATGGTTAATTGAGGGGAGGAAGAGGAAGAGGAAGAAGGATAGACATTACGGTTTAATATTAATAGTAATCAATTTTCTTAATAATGACCCATTAATTTTTATTATATGTTTAAAAAAAATTAAATATTATATCAATAGGAGTGCGCCGAGAATTCTTTTAGAATATATATTTT
This sequence comes from Cardiospermum halicacabum, assembly GCA_031304145.1. Lineage (NCBI taxonomy): Eukaryota > Viridiplantae > Streptophyta > Magnoliopsida > Sapindales > Sapindaceae > Cardiospermum > Cardiospermum halicacabum. The sequence goes on from CM062392.1 coordinate 18,867,642, forward strand.
ATATTATGTTTGGTCATGAGCCATTAAATGAGAAGAGATGAGAAAAATACAACATAAAATCTCATCAACATATTATATTCTACTCAAAATCTCGTCAAAATATCGCTCGGATTCAAAATAGCCAAAAATGACTATTTTTCCACCCAACGTTGAACTCTCAGCGCGCCATGTCAGCTTCGCGGAGCCCGCTGAGAGTTCTACTTTATAATATATATAGATTTGATTTTATAGAAAAACAAATATATATATATATATATATTTTAAAAAAAATTGTGGATTTTCAAAACTGTAGCTGTTTAGCTACTTGAATTTAAATTATCATTAATTTTATTAGTAGGTTGACCAAAGTTGTTATATAAATAAATAAATATATATATATATTCCAATTTTTTAAAATATGTATTGTGGTGTAAAATAAACTGCGGCCAAATTGTAAGGCTAAGAATACCGAGATAATATCCTAAGTTGATAGTAATGGTGATAGAGAATATGCTCTAATGAGTAAAAAAAATTGTATCCTCTTATAATTATTTCTATCCTCTATTCATAGGAGGTCTAAGAATTCTACTTCTACAAGGATTGGGTCTCCTCATCATAACCGGAGAGAGATCTTCTCATTTGATTTGCTTCAGGAAACCATAGTTGGAAAGGACTGGCCTGATGGGCTTCAACTCCATTGTGGCGAGAGGGGCCAATTGGGCCTAGAACTCTATATTTGGTCGAAATGCGGTCGGGCCTAGTGCGCTATCTTTGGCCGAAAGGCCTTCGGCTGATGGCGGCCTTTCTTCTGGCCTGACTCATGGAGTAAGGGTTCAAAGGCTTCTGACCCTCATCTTTTGGGTGTTTCGGTTTCCAATATTTCTCGATGGTTCCAAGTTACTTTCCCACCATATATATATTTTAAAAATATTTTTCAATTAAAAATTATTATGATTTATAATTATAATTTACTTATGGTCTTATAAAAATTTTATTTTTTAGTGTTGTGGTGGTTAGAAAAACTCGGTGGACTAATATACGACTAAAAGCCAAAATGGGCCCAAGGGTCCAGTCCAACAATATTAGGCCCAATAAAGATGCAAAGCCCACATCACCAAAATAGCTTGGGACCAACCCACTTGGAAGTAAGGTCCTAGTGGTCGGTCAGCGTAACTAAGCTAACCCGGTTTTCACTTAATCTTCGATTCTACGAGAACCAGGGCGCGTGGATCTTGGGATCATCCCCATGACCTCAAATAACTTCGTTCGTGAAACCTATAAATACCTCTCTAAGAAACCTTAGGGGAGATTGCATTTTCGACAAAAAGAGAATTGTTGTAATAGTTCCAAATCTCTCACTCCGATGAACCCAAACGGCTCCGGCTGCTTTTCTTTGACATTCTAACCGTCACTCTGCTGTTTCGGTGTTCTCATTTTCATATTCGTTCCCTTCCTTTCTATTTCAAAGATTGTCTACTGACTTGAGCATCGGAGTGCCAACGACAAAAACCACCGATGTCCCCTAAGCCTTTAGACATGTTTTAAATGACTTCAAGATCAAAGTTTGTGCAGCCTCAAAGATTTCTTCCTGAACGGTTCAGCCGTCAGTCCTTGAACCCGGGTTGTAGATCCATAGTCTACAAGTGTTACTTCATCTTTTAATCTTCTATTACACTTAACTCTTTTTTCATAATTATAAAAAGTAAGTTAAATTTAATTTTTTATTTATTATAATTATCTAACTAAAAAGTTATTTAATATTCTTTTTCAAAAAAATTTATATTATTAAAATAATATTAACCAACATCATTGATAATAAAATAATTATAAAAATATATTTCTAAATTTATAAAATTAAAAATTATATATATATATATATATATATTACTTTTTATTAATAGAATTAATTTGGTCAAAGTTAATTGCTTATAATTAGGGGGGATTGATAGTTAATTACTTGTAATTTGGAGTGATTTATTAATTGTAATTAGTCAAAGATTAGCTTGTCATTAGCTAGTAATTAGACAAAATTTGCTGGAAATTAGTGGCTAATTAAATGTAGATTGTTATGTACTCCTATAAATAGGTTGTAAATCCTTCAAAGATATCATTCAGAAAATATCAAATGCAAAAGTTTTTCATGGTATCAGAGCTTCATTTGTGAGAAAAGTTTTTGGTTTTAGTTCTTGGTTAAATTTTTTAGAGATCTTGTTTGAGTTTGTTTTTTTTTTCGGGGTGTTCATTTAGTTCGTTTTGCGAGGGATTAAGAGTTTTTTTGTTTTTTTTTTAGATTTTAGAATCTTGATTTTCTTCTTCCTAGATACACTAATGTCTAAAGAAGAGAATAATAAGATTGTGCAATTTAATGGAAAAAATTATTTCGCGTGGGAATTTCAATTTAAGATGTATGTTAAAGGGAAAGAGTTATGGAGTCATATAGATGGTACGAGCAAACCTCCTACTAGCGAGGCGGATCTTGTTCAATGGGAAAGTAAAATGCACGAATAATGTCTTAGTTGTTGGGATCTATTGATCCTCATATGGTGAATAACCTTCGGTCCTTCACCACTGCTAAAGAAATGTAGGAGTATTTAAAATGCATTTACAATCAAAATAATGCGGCTAGAAAATTCCAGTTGGAATTGGAGATTGGAAACTACAACCAATGTAATATGTCCATTGAACAATTTTATGGTGGATTTCTTACTTTATGGAGTGAGTATACAAGTATTATTCATGCTAAAGTCCCGAAAGAGGCACTAAGTGCTCTTCTAGAAGTTAGTTCTACTAGTCAGCGAGATCAGTTCTTGATGAAGTTACGACCTGAATTTCAGGTCATTCGAGCAAGTTTGGTGAATCGTGATCCAGTTCTCTCATTGGATGTTTGTCTTGGAGAATTGTTAAGAGAAGAACAGTGACTTGCTACTCAACTTGGAATGACACAAGATAAGAACCATATGGAGGTCGTTCCTATGGCCTATGTTGCTTAAAGAAAAGTATTCAATGTTATAGTTGCAAAGAATATGGACACATTGCTCGCAATTGTAGAAATAAATTTTGCAACTATTGTAAGAAGAATGGACATATAATCAAGGAATGTCCAATACGACCCTAAAACAAACAATCACACGCATTCAATGCATCTCTTCAAGGTACCACAAATTCCACTTTTATGCAAAATGCTACCACCACTTTATCAAGTGTGACTCAACTCACGCTTACTCTAGAGATGGTACAACGAATGATTATGTCAGCATTTTCTGCTTTTGGGCTTCAAGGTAAGAGTTCTAAACTTACACATTGGTTTGTCGATTCGGGGGCCTCAAATTATATGACTGGAAATGGAGATCTGTTACATAATATTCGAAAGTATAAGGGTGATCAACAAATCCAAATTGATAATGGCAGTACTCTTCCTATTACTGCTGTTGGTACTTTAGGAGATGATTTCAAAGATGTTTGTGTCTCACCAGGATTATCTACCAATTTGATTTCTGTTGGACAACTGGTGGATATTAGGGGTAGGCATAAAACCCCAACCGAACCGGACCGGACCGAAAATTGCCGGTCCACGGTCCAAACGGTCCCGGTCCGGTCCAAAAAATTTGGACCGACTATTTTTGTCGGTCTGGTCCGGTCCCATGCCTCCACAGACTGGACTGAATAATAATTTAAAAAATAATATATTTATTAAATAAATAAATAAATAAAAATATACATTAAAAGATACAAATAAAATATTTAAAATAAAAATAATTATATATACTTAGATTATAAATTATAATATAGATGAAATTTAATAGTATAGTAAAATTTTTAATATTTATTTTAATATTTAATTGTACTAATTTAAAATTATTAAATATTAAATTAATTTAAATGAGTAAATATAATATTATAAATTAACACCATAAATATATTTAATTTGTATAATATAGGGTTTATATATAATTTTCTTAAAATTATTTTTTTAATATTTTTTAAAAAAATTGAAAAGCCCATTAAAAAGCCCAACCCGATTGGACCGGAGCAGACCAGACCGAGACCGATTGGGACCAGACCGATCGGTCTAATATTTTAGTCGGTCCAGTCCGGTCCAACATTTTTGGACCGACATATTAGTCGGTTCGGTCCGGTCCGGGTTTGACCGGACCCGGACCGGACCGTGCCCACCCCTAGTGGATACTAATTATGAAGTGCATTTTTCTCACGATGGTTGTATTGTGCAAGATCAGGAATCAAAGAATGTGATCGCGGAGGGGTCTAAAGTGGGACATTTATTTCCTCTCCATTTTTCTATTCCTAGCTTGATGTCTTTGTTATCCACAACTATAGCTAATTCTAGTGATGTATGGCATAAACGATTAGGTCATCCTAATTTCGAGGTATTATCACATTTAATAAAGAATGGTTATTTGGGGAATCAAGTTAGGTTATCCTCTCTAAAGTCATCTTCAAATTGTGTTACTTGTAAACTAGACAAAAGTAAAATCTTACCTTTTCCTAAACATAGCAGTCGAGCAAGTAAATGTTTTGAGATCATTCATTTAGGGTATTAGTCCAATAATTTTGAATGCTCAATATAAGTATTTTGTGACATTCATTGATAATTATAGCCGTTTTACTTGAATATATTTTCTTCAATCTAAATCTGAAGTATTTTGTGTGTTTCAAAATTTTGTCGTTTTCATTGAAACACAATTTTCCACATGTATTAGAATTTTACGCTCAAATTAAGGGGGGAATATATGTCACACCAGTTTCAAAGTTATTTACAACAAAAGGGTATAATTTCTCAAAGATCTTGCTCTTACACCCCACTACAAAATGGGGTAGCAGAACGCAAGAATCGTCATTTATTGGATATTGTCCGTGCTTTGTTGATTGAATCCTCTGTTCCACCTAAATTTTGGGTTGAAGCCTTGTCTACTGCTGTTTACTTGATTAATTGCTTGCCAATGTAGATCTTACACTATGACTCTCCTTATCATCGTTTATATGGCAGTCATCCAGAGTATCAGTCTCTTCATACTTTCGAGCGTGTTTGTTTTGTCATCTTCCACCCATTGAATGTCACAAACTTTCAGCTCAATCTATTCGATGTGTTTTGATGGGATATAGCACAAATCATAAGGGTTTTGTTTATTATGGTGTCATTGCTAACAAACTTTGTGTCTCTAGAAATGTGATCTTTTTTTAGAACGAATACTACTTTCAATCCCAAGTTTTACTAACAAATGATTTTGTCATACTTCTTACCTTTGATGATGTGTTAGATGATAAACCTTTAAGACAAGACTTGTATATGAGAGACGTCATCCGCTCGCTTCAATGCCCCTTCAAGACACTAATTCTATACTTGATCTTGATGATGTGGACATTTATCCTCGATGGTCTAGCAGGGTAAGCAAACCACTAGATAGGTATGTTTTTTCTCAAACATCCCTTGTTGTAATTGTGGATACTATTTCCATATCACGATCTTATTCTTAGGCATCGCAAAATCCATGTTGGCAACAAGCCATGCAAGAAGAGCTTCAAGCTCTTTTAGAGAATCACACTTGGGAGATTGTGGCTTATCCACCTAGTGTAAAGCCTATTGAGGGTAAATGGGTCTATTCCACTAAGTTTCGCTCAGATGGTTCACTTGAAAGATACAAGGCTCGACTTGTGGCACTTGGAAATTGTCAAGAGTATGAAGTGGATTATGAGGAGACCTTTGCTCGTGTGGCCAAAATGACTACCATTCAAGTAATTTTAGCCCTTGCCGCATCTGAAGGATGGTCTCTCTGCCAAATGGATGTCAAAAATGCATTTCTACACAAGGAATTAAAAGAAGAAATATATATATGCTTCCTCATCAAGGTATGTTCTCTACCCCATCTTCAGATGTTTGTCGACTGAAGCAGTCTTTATATGGCTTAAAGGAAGCACCTCATGCCTGGTTGATAAGTTTCGCTCAATACCTTTTGATTTCAATTTTGATCAAAGTAAATTTGATTCATCTCTTTTTCTTTGAAAGACTGATATTGGGGTTATTCTAATTCTAGTATATGTCAATGATATTGTAATTACAAGAATAGATTCTCAGTTGATTAAACAACTAAAACAACATCTGAAAGCATCTTTTCATATGAAAGATTTGGGTCAGCTGCAATTTTTTCTTGGGCTTCAAGTTAAATCTACACCTGAAGTAATATATTTGAATCAACACAAGTACGCATAAGAGATGATTAGTTTAGTAGGTCTTCAAGACGGCAATTGAGTACTTACACTAATGGAGGTAAACTTGAAATTGCAACAAGAAGAAGGGGAACTCATTGCTAATCCATCTCTTTACCGAAAATTGGTTGGGAGCCTAAATTACTTGACGATTACCAGATCTGATATAGCTTATGCAGTTCAACAAGTTAGTCAACTTCTCCACGAGGTTTGTTCTTTTCGGCTAAATCTGTTACACATTTGATTAGTTATACAAATGCAGATTGGGCCGGATGTGCAGACACTCGTCGCTCTATTTAGGATGGTGCATGTTTCTTGGCAACGCTCTTGTCTCTTGGAAGATTAAGAAACAACCTCGTGTCTCCAAGTCCTCTACCAAATCTGAGTATCGTGCTATGTCTTCTGCTTGTTCTGAGATTGAGTGTCTTCGTGGGTTATTGGCAGAACTTGGTTATCCTCAACACCAACCTACTCCTATTCATGCCGACAACACAAACTCTATTCAAATTGCTGCTAATCCCATTTTTCATGAAAGAACCAAACACATTGAAGTCGATTGTCATTTTATACAAGAAGCTTTTACCAGTGCTGTGATTACTCTTCCACATATTTCCACAACTCTTCAAACAGCTGATGTATTCACCAAAGCACTTTCTAGGCCTCGACATCAGTTCAAGATAGACAAATTAATGCTCGTTGATTCTCCCGCATCAATTTGAGGGGGGATGTTAATAGAATTAATTTGGCCAAAGTTAATTGCTTTATAATTACGGGTGATTAATAGTTAATTATTTGTAATTAGGAATGATTTATTGATTGTAATTTGTCAAAGATAAGCTTGTAATTAGCTAGTAATTAGACAAAATTAGCTGGAAATTCAGCGGTTAATTAAATGTAGATTGTTATGTACTCCTATAAATAGATTGTAAATTCTTCAAAGAAATCATTCAGAAAATATCAAACGCAAAAGTTTGTCACTTTTAATGTTACAAACTCTTCCTTAAAATAAGAAATTTAGATTGATTTATTAGATAAACTCTCCTTCAAATCAGAATTTTAATCTAAGGTAGCTATAAACACGATAAGAAGGTTACAACTTTATATATATATATATATATATATACCAACCTTTCTGAGGTGGCCTGAGGCACACATATTTTGATTTTTGATTACAAATTATTATCAAATGGTTTGACTTTTGATTTTTTGGTGAGTAGTGTTAAATTAAGCATATATACATATTGCTGTTGTAGATGGAAAAAATCAAAAGCTATTGTAGTGTTAGAGAGTGAATTGAAATAGAGCTTGTGTTTTATTGGTACTCTTTTTATCTTCTAGTATTGGTACCAACTGGTTCTCCCATCCCATTTCAAACATGTCCTCACTATTTATGGTTATCTTAATTAATAAGGTCAAGGGATGATTAATAATACTTGGCTTTGTTTCACATTAGTCTAATGAGTATAGAATATTTGGTAATTTTAGAATAATTATTCTTAAAATGTATATTACTGTAGACTATATACATTTATGACTATGCTAAATATATATAATCTATAGGATAGTTATTGGTAGGATAATTTAAATGGTAAATATATAGTTTTAGATTAAATATTTGAATATATATTTATTTAGATTCATTTGATATTTAAAATTATGAATGATTTTTGAAATTCGTAAAGTTGGGATTTAGTTGATGTAGTTTTATTTATATATAAATTAAGTGATATTAACATTATTTTATAATTACTTATACTAGTCAATTTATTATTATTATTATTATTTTTTGCAGTGTGGTATTGTGTCCTTGGGTTAACATCAGATATTGATTCTTCCATCTCTCAAACTTGATTAAAGCTCAATTCATCACATGTTTTGATATGTACACTCTCTTTATGATACAATGTGCTTAATGCTATTATTTGCTACCATTTTTTTGTTTGTTATGTAGTCACTGCTATGTAATTATTTATGTATACATTAGCCTCCTATAAATGAAAGATTAATAAGTTCAATGGATGATTAATAATATTTGGATTCGTTTCACATTAGTCTATTGAGTATAGAATATTTGGTGATTTTAGAATAATTATTCTTAAAATGTACAATAGACTACATACATTGAGTATGCTAAATATATATAATCTACAGGGTAGTTATTGGTAGGATCATTTGAATGATAAATATATAGTTTTAGATTAAATTATTTGAATATATATTTATTTATATTCATTTGATATTTAAAATTATGAATGATTTTTTAAATTTGTAAAGTTGTGATTGTTGGGAAAACACAACTAGCTCTGATACCATTTGTTTGACAAATCGATATTAGAGCTAGCCGTGTTTTCCCAACACCTGGTATTAGAGCCCTTGGTTTGTGAGTTAGCGTTGGTGTAGTCCGTGAGTTTTCGGTTTGGTCAAAGTAAACATGGGTGTAGGTAAGATGAAAGTGAAAGATATTGAAGGATGGTAAATCTCCCGGAGTCTCTAGAAGTTCTGAAAAATGGATTTGGCTTCTCTGATCGAGTTTGGAGCTGTTTGCGTGAGAGAAAAAAAAGTCAAAGCTGAAAAAATCCACAAGTGTTGTCAATATCTAGTCTGTGTTAGTCGTAGAGATGAAAAAGCTTCGGCAGTAGTTCTCGAGCGATAGCGGTGGTGATCTATGACATGTATGATTGTGGTGGTAAGGTAGCTTTGAGACTTTTGTGTTTATTTGTTAACACAAATAAAGATCAAAAGATGTGGTCAAAGATTCAAGTCTGGTCAAATAGTCAAAATAAAATTGAGGGTTTGACTAGTGGTATTTTAGGATCTTTGTAGGTTGAGAATTTTGATCAATTGGCTAGTTAACTCGAATAAGGAAGCAGTGTAAGGAGTGGTTCGGCAAAGGCTCCGACTGTACGTTGGGATAGGTGTCCTTGTGACATGTTTTGAACCACCAAGGTTGTCATGATAAATGATGGAATAATTCTAGTGTGTCCACAATTGAACGGGCATCTGGTCAACATGGATATGGGTGTGGTGGAAAGTATGTTGATGGCTGAGGAGTTTCCTAGAAGCTGATGAAGGAAGCTGCACTATGGTTTATTCAGCAAGTGTTTTGACATGTGCCGAGAAAAGAAAATCTTGGGTTGATGGTTCCTAAGTGGTTTTTCTTGGGATGGATTGTACCTGAGTGGGTATACCATCATGGTGGGGTATGATGGCTCTAGTTTGAGTTGTGGTCGTCGGAAAGGGACAAAGGGAATTCTCGTCAAGGGGTGGTTTGTTAGGATTGTGACAAGAATTCGGATATACTCCGGTATCCATAATTGGTTTGTAATTAGGAAAAGACTCGAAGACTATTTTGGAAGTGTCATATTTGATTATGAATGATATTTCCTAAAAGTGGATTCTAATTAGGAAAGAGATTCTTGGGAATCTTAAATAGGAAAAGGTTTTCTTAATTGTTTAGGACTACTTTGTGACTAAGTAACCTGATGTTGTAAATATGGTGCTTGTATCTATTATTAGATATCCTAATAGAACAATGTAGATCTAGTTGGTTAGGTTTGGGAAGTGCCCCATGAGGGCCTAGGAACCATAGAGACCATGGAGATTTTGAGTTCTAGGATCGAGTCATGTTATCCTATGAGAGTCATATGAGGAGAGCTTGAATGTGAGACTATAACCAATGTAATCGGATTGGGGAGTGAGAGAGTGATATTCTGGTTGTAACTATTGCTTTATTGTTACATAGTGAATTAGTCTCTCGTCGTCTTGATGGCCGTGGTTTCTTCCCGTTTTGGGTTTCCATGTAAAAACCTTATGTCTTATTTTCTATCTCTATTTCTTGCCTTGTGTATGTTGTTTTACTTTGTGGTTACCAATACTCGTCTCCACTGCAATGGATCACCGACTTGTTCAACAAGTGGTATTAGAGCTATCCGTGTTTTCCCAACGGTGATTTAGTTGATGTGGTTTTATTTATATATAAATTAAGTGATATTAACATTATTTTATAATTACTTATACTAGTCTTTTTTTTTTAATCTTTTGCAGTGTGGCATTGTGTTATTGGGTTAGCATCAAATATTGATTATTCCATCTCTCAAACTTGTTTAAATCTCAATTCATCACAGGTTTTGATATGTACACTCTCTTTATTTGTGATACAATGTACTTAATGCTATTATTTGCTACCATTCCTTTGTTTGTTATGTAGTCACTGTTATGTAATTATTCATGTACACATTGGCCTCTTATAAATACTAAAAGAAAATGGGTTCGATAAATGCACAATAAACTTATATAAACTAATTATACTCATTATGAAGAATAAGCTAAAAATTTCATTGCCTGGTACTAGTAAATATTATTTTTATAATATTTATATTAAAATATATATAGTGATTAAGCAATTATTGATTATGTTAATAGCTTATTCATTCGAATTACATTAAGCATATTCATAATTTTAGAATTTATGAATGTACCACCCAATACAAATAATAAAATTTGTGATGTTGCTTCTTAGGCAGTTAATAAGCTCAATGAAGTATGATAAAGAGTGGTTAGATTTTCGTCGGAATGACCCACGATATTTGGATAGAGTTAAAAAATTTATTGATATTGCTAGCAGGTGTTCATGTTTTCCTGGATTTATCAAGTGTTATTGCATTCATTATGCTAATGCAAGTAATAGAAACTAGCAACAGTAGAAGAACATCTTGTAATTGATGGAATATCTAAAAATTACCAGTCTAGAAATTGTTATGCACATGGAGAAGTGTTTGAAAGAGAATCAACAATACCTTCCAACAATAATGTATCTAGTACATTTAGGATGTTTAAATATGCAAATCTCAAAGTTCGTAATGATTTTGATGTAATCAAGAAGTTGGTGATAAAGATAATATGGATGGAAGTAATAATTGTGTTGCAAATGATGGTCATGCAAATATGGAAGAATAGGACTTTGTTATAGCTTTGGAGGATGCTGAAACTCCTTTATATAAAGGATGCATAGAATTCTCAAAGATATCCGCGATAGTTGCTTTATATAAGTATAAAACTTCGAGTGGTACCTCTGATAAATCATTTGGAGAACTCTTAAGACTTTTAAAGAGAATGTTGTCGTCAAGCAATGTCTTGCCAGAGACATTTAATGAGACAAAAAAATTATTGAAAACCTTTATAGTAGATTATGTGAAAATTCATGTTTGTCCTAATGATTGTTGTCTATTTAGAGGGGAATTGAATGAACATACGCACTGTCCTAATTGTGGAGAAAATATATATCAATATAAAACTTCTGCCAAGAATAAACAAGAAGAACGAACAAAGATCCGAGTGAAAGTTCTTCGTTACTTCCCTCTGAAACAAAGGTTGGCTAGGATATTTACATCATCTAACATGGTCAAAGATCTACAGTGGCACTTACCTCATAGAAGTGAAGATGGAAAGATACGCCATCCTGTTGATTCAGATACATGGAAGATTATTGATCATAAATGGTCATCCTTTGCTTCAGAGCCACGAAATCTACAATAAGGTTTAGCTTTGGATGGTTTTAATCCATTTGGAAATCAAAACCAAGCTCATAGTTGTTGGCCTATGGTTTTAGTGAATTACAACCTCCCACATTGCAAAGCTATTGATCCCAGGTCCAAAACAACCAGGAAACAATATTTATGTCTATTTGCAACCGCTTGTCGAAGATCTAAATGATTTATGGAACAATAGTATGATTGTATATGATGTAACTGCAGGTGCAAACTTTAACTTCAAGGCAATATTATTGTGGACAATTAATGATTTTTCAGCTTATGGGAACTTATCAGGGTGTCAAACTCACGGTTATTATGCATGTCCTCCATGTGGTCGAAGCCTAGATTCAAGGAGGTTGATTAACTTCAAAAAGAATGTGCTTTTGGGGCATCAACGATACCAACCAAAAAATCATTCATGGCGAAGAAAAGGGTGTTGGTTTGATGGGGAGGATGAAAAGGGTGAACCACTAATTATTTTGAATGGTAGGCAGGTCTTGAATGAGATGAAGGGGATTCGAAATAAATTTGGGAAGTCAATTAAAGGAAAAAGAAAGCATCAAGACAAATACCATGAATTATTTAGGAAAAAAAATCAATCTTCTTTGATTTGCCATATTGGATGGTAAGAAATAACATAATTTTACCTTATTTATTATCGTATATGCTATTTATGGTGATCTTTATTTCTTTAAAAAAAAAGTACTATAGGATTTGAGTTTGCGACATAATCTGGACGTGATGCACATTGAGAAGAATATCTGTGAAAGTCTTATAGGGACATTATTAGATATTAAAGGGAAAGCAAAAGATGGATTGAATTTTCGTAAGGAAATTGTAGCAATGAACATTAGAGATGATCTTCATCCGGTTGAAGTTGGAAATAATAATTATATTCTTCCTGTTGCGCCTCATACATTAGCAAAGGTAGAGAAGCAAATATTTTGCAAACGCTTGAAAGACTTAAAGCTCTCTAATGGTTATGCATCAAACATTTCTAAATGTGTTGACACAAATTAATGTAAAATATTTGGTTTGAAGTCTCATGACTATCATGTGTTGATGCAAAATTTATTACCAGTCGCAATTCGTGGAATTATGCCTCGAGGACCAAGGGTTTCTATCATTAGGTTGTGTAATTTCTGTAATGAATTATGTCAACGGGAGTTAGATAGACAAAATTTAGATAAAATGGAAATTGAGGTTGCTGAAACATTGTGCATGCTTGAAAGATACTTCCCTCCATCTTTCTTAGATATCATGGTCCACCTAACAATTCACTTAGTAAGAGAAGCTCGTTTGGGTGGTCCAGTTCACTTTCGTTGGATGTACCCTTTTGAGAGGTATTAACTATTCATTATCACTAGTTTTTTTTTTTTTAAAAAAAACATATGTTTATATATATATATATATATTCATAATAATTTTTTATTTTGGAAGATATATGAAAGTGTTGAAGGGATATGTGAGAAATCATGCAAAACCAGAAGGATATATAACTGAAAATTACTTGGTCGATGAATATGTACAGTTTTACAGTAGGTACATACCATAAACTAAAGGCATAGGTGAGAAGTATGATAGAAATAGAGATATATTTGGACGATCACTTTCTGTCGTTACTCATAAATGGTTGTCAGAAGAGGAATACGAAGCTGCATATAAAATTGTTTTGTTCAACATGGCTTCAGTAGAACGTTATATATGGTACCCAACAACATAAATTTATGATTATAGACCATAATTGTACTATATAAGACTAAAATATACATTGTTGTATAGTGAACATCGAGAAGAGTTACAAAGGAGATATCCTGATTTTAGTAATAAGCCCGAGTAGTTGGAGAACAAACAGATGAGTGAATTTAAAGATTGGTTTCGTAATAAGGTACTTATTTACATAAAGATGTAAAGGAAATATTGTTAGCATTATTACTGTATCATCTTTGATTTCTAATTTGACTAAACATTTTAATATTTAACTCAGATGTCGACATCCAGTAAGTCGATTAACAACTACATTGTGATGGGGCCATCAATTACAGTAGAATTTTACACCGGTTTTGTTGTGAATGGACATCGATATTGCACAATTAATGCTGAGAGATCTACACAAAATAGAGGCATTGCGCTCGATGCCCAAATTGTGTACATAGAAAGAAATGACACTGAAACAATAAAAAAGATAACTTTCTATGGAGTTCTACAAGATATTGTTGTGTTGAATTATCATTTCTTTAAGGTTCCCTTATTTAAATGTGACTGGGTAGGAAGTGGTAAAAATGACGTGAAAGTTGAAGATGGTTTGACATTAGTTAATTTGAGTAGCACACGTTCTCACATTCGAGATCCTTTTATCTTGGCAGAACATGCAACACAAGTTTTCTATTCTAGAGAAAGTAATAGAGAACTATGGTGTGTAGTGTTGAGAGCACCCCCGAGAGGGTTTAATGATATAGACAATTCTGATATAGATGAATATAATGCTCAAATCTATGCATCCATACTTGATTGTAATATGATCAACGATGATGGCAATACTCGTGTTGATTGTGAAGCATTAATTGTGTAATTATAAATAGACTTATTTTTTTTGGAATTTCAAGTGTTTAATAGTTAGTTTAATGTGTGTGATTATTTTTTATGTCATATTTTACTTTACTTCAAATTATATATATGTGTGTGTGTGTGTTTGTGTGTGTATTTTGTGTATCTAGCACATGTTTTTCTTTTTAAGACTTTGTGCCTTTTCATATGTCAACTAGTGGACAAGACAATCCTACATCGGTTTATCACAATTCTTTTAGTAAGAGTAAAGTAAAAGGAAGAGGTCCCGTAACAAAACAAAGAGTGAAAATATAGTAATAGCTCGAAAGCTACTTTACTGGACTGAGTCAGGAGAGCCATATGGTAAAGGAAGAAAAACACTAGCTTCTTATTGTGGTGAATATGTGAAAGATGTGTTTGTTCCATCACCATATGATTGGGATAAATTATCTAAAGAAGAGAAAGATACGGCTTATGTTAAGGTATGCTTGAAGTTTTTCCATACATAAAAATGTATTTTTTTAGTGATTGGTTTTTTATGTTTATTTTATATAGTGATGTTATTAATTGATCTTTCAAATACATATTTTTTTAATAAAATTTATATGTTTATTGGTTTATGAAATAAATTCTATTATATGTAAGAAACATTTTTATTAGAGGATATTAGAAAAGATTGGGTATTAATAACTATGGGGACAAATTGAGAAATTGGAAGTCGACTTTGTCAAGACAAATTGCAGCTGCCGAGAAAGAGGATAATGCAGAGGTTTAGATAGCTAAATTAATACTTGAGTATGTATCTTTGTAACAGTGGGAGATATTTGTCAATGATAGAATCTCTGCAGCATTTAAGGTATGCCAAAATTCTATTGTATTATATGTAAAAAAATATTACAATATTTTTTTTCTTTTTGTTATAGGAAAAAAGTGACAATTTTCGAAATTTGCCTAAAATAAATAAATATCATCACACCACCGAACGTATGGGATATACAGTACTCGAGGATTTTTTGGTAAGAAATTCTTTATTTTGATCTATTATAATTCTAGCCATAATGCTTATTGTTGAGGAGTAGGAGAAAGATTTATTTCAATATTTTTAGTGATTGGTTGACTGTCAGGTAATGTAATTTATTGGTTTTTGTTGGAGTTTGGTTAGTTGTTTTAAAATTTTGTGGTTTTAGTTGATTTTAATGAAGTTGTGTATAGTTTGATGATTTATGAGTTCTTATTTTTGTAGTTTGGAGTTAGCTTAGTAGCAATCTTTTAGGTGCAGATATTTATTTTGAAGATTATTAGTTATTGTGAATGGCTATTAGGTCTTGCTCTTTGTGAACTTACTTCAGGATTAAGGAAATTCAATGCGTTGATGTCATTATCATGCTCTAGTTGATGACCATAAGACTGTGATGTGAGACCATGGTAAACATTTTGATAAAACACTGTCACAGTCTGCACAACAAACACTCCAATGCTCTCCATTTATTTTTACTTTTTTTTTAAAAAAAAACACAGGGCAGTTAATACTTTTTTCTTTGAGGAAAGCATGAAGTGATGCTTTATATATATGTGTGTGAGAGATTAGAAGAAAAGAAATTTTTAATTGATGATTGACTTAGATTAGTTTAATGAATTGTTAAATACAATTATTGGGTGTTAAATACAATTATTGGGTGAAGTGGGGTTTGAATTTTGTGTGTGTACTTATTAATTGATGATTGACTTAAATTAGTTTAACTATCCAGTAGTCCTTTATCTTTAAACAATAAATAAATAACTGCTCAAGAGTCAACTATAGGAGTATAACTCATACCAAGATAAGTTCATGCTCATAAATGTATATACTTGTTTAAATTATTATTTACGAAAAGAGTCTTAAAAATGATTAATAAGTGAGAGATTGAAATTGTCAGAACATGGAGAGTAATGTTGGATATAACTAACTATTAGTTGTTAAAATAATAAGTTATGATTTAGTTTATTCATATGGTACTTTATTCAATAAAAGTTTTTCTAGATGTTTGAATGTTTAGGATTAGTTTTTCTAGATGTTTGAATGTATAAGATCATAATATTATTAATTTTTTTTTCATTATTTTCCTATCAAAAGAACAGATTGTTAAGGGTGAGGAACCAGAGGTTAACATAACAAAGAAGTGGATCAAGGCACATATAAGAAAACCTAAAAAAAAATGATCCCTATAAATCGCGGGTGCTAGTGAATGATGCTACAACAACCATGATTGTAAGTATATTAATATTCCTTTTACTTTCATATAACATCATATTAATTAGTTATATTAAATGCTTTAGGAAAAATTTAAGGTTGCTCATCCTGATTCTTCTATCATGGATGATCCAATTTATATATATTATAAAGGAGAAACTTTGACAATACTTACAAAACTGACGTGGCGCGCTCACGTATCAGTATTGGGTTGAAAAATAACCAAAATGGACACTTTTGAAATTCGAAGCTGGTTTGCAAATAAAATAGTTACATGTGCCATTATATTTATTTTATTCTAATTAATTATCTCACATCCTCACTACTACATGTATCACTTACCCTTCCTTATTTCATTTCATTACAATACTAAAGACTATTGGTATTTCTATCCAATCATTTATTATTATTATTATTATTTTAAAATAATAGTGTAATGTACAATTATATCTAAAATAAATATATAAGTAAAAAACAATTGAAAAAAATATTTTATAATAATTTTCATAAATAAATATTTATATATATATATAACTTTGGATTGAAAATTAACAAGAATTATATTGTCTTGTGTGAATTAATTCAACATTATTTTATTTATATATTAGTCTCACTCCCTACTCTCTATTTCTATTATTATGTTTTAATAGTTATCTGTCTTATTTTTAGAAATCTTCATCAGAAAAGAATACGCTAACAAAAATAATCAATGTGCTATGCATTAAATTATATGCATCAATGCACACAAAATAAGACTTTTAAATTTTTTAAATTTCTCTCAGACATTACCAACACTTTATTGTTTAAAAAGCTATTTTTCATGTGTTAGGTTCATTTTTTAGACTTCATCTTGAACTCGAATTTCTTGGTCTTCTTTTGTTTCTCCCTTTAATCAGGTCTTCTATTCCTCCCACGAATCAGAAGCACATTTTCTTTCTCAAATTCTACTATTTTATTTACCGTATACTTTTTCTTTTATATTTTTAGATTTATTTATTTTGAAACTTTAAAATTTATTTGATATTTTTGTTTTCAGGTATTTCTTTACTGCATTTTCAACATTCAAACGGTAAGATTCGAATTTCATCAAATTCAATATATATATTTTTTAATGTTATTTTATATTTTGTATTGTATCTTTTTCGTTATTATTAAATATCTATGTGACTTCCAGAACCATCATAATCTTTTTGGTACTATTGTTTTGTATCACTCCAAACATAAAAGGGTAAGAGTTATTTCCTATAAAAATTACTATTTATTTATTTATATGTTTCCTACAAAAATTACTATTTATTTATTTTTATTTTATAATATTTTTCTCTTTTATTAGGTCATATTTGTTTCACTTCAGAAAGATGATAATGAGAAGATGGATAATGAAGATGGGTAATGAAAGACTAATAATTTTAGGACAGAACATTTTTTTTAAATGATTTTGTTTTAATTAGTTATTTCCATTTTTATTTCATAATAAAATTACCTTATTCATTTCTTATTAGTTAATATATATTCCTTTTAATTTTATAAAATTTGAAAATTTTTTATTATTATTATAGCTTCCAAATTAACATTTGGTAAGGTACACATTTATATTGAATGAATGATAATAAAATCAACATTTAATTATAATTTTTCTTTTAATTTTAGTTTACATATTTTTAAATTCAACTTACTTGAAAATTTTATTAGTGACAAATAATAGAGATATTTTATAGTAATGCTCAATATTTATAAAAACATTTGTAACTATTGATATTAAAAAATAATCAACAGTTTCTCAATAGTATTATAATATATTAAGTATATATTTATTAATTATTAAATTTTCAAATTGAATGTTGGTTGGAATCATTTACCTATTTTAATTTATATCTAATAGTGATTTTTCTTCTTATATTTATATAAAGAAACCTACAAATTTATTTAAAATTTATATATTTTTTAATTGTATTTATAATTTAATTAATCTTTATGGTCATATTTGTAACTCTTAAATTTATTACTAAAATAATAATAATAATAATAATAATAATAATAATAAAAATAATACTCTTAATTAACTAAGAATTGAATAGATGGATAAGAGAATATGAAACATTGACTTTAATTCATTTATAGAAAATAATAATAAATAAATTTTAAAAAGAAATGAAAATTTAAAAAATTTGAAAAGATTTTAATTAATATTCTAATTAATTGATATTAAAAGGATAAATTAACTTAATTGTGTATTTAGTTAAATTGAATAAATAAAATTGATTAAAAAAAAAAATAATATCTTAATAAGATATAAATATATAATAATGAAAATATCAAATTAAATGGTTATAACGTTTTTAAAACTTTTGAATAATAACTATGTAAAAAAAATTAATATAATACTAATTAATAATTTATCAAAATTATTTTAGTTGAGTACCTTGTATATATATATATATGACTCTTCGAACTATAACACGTAGATTATAATAGAAAATTCTAACACGTACATTTGAATTTTGAAATTTTATTATAAAATTGTTGATAAACTTTAATATAAAATGGTAAATTTAAATTATAATTAACATTTTAAAAATGAATGTACAATCGCTCAAAACACATCGTTTACATCATACCATATATTCCATTTTTATTTTCTTTTTACTTTTTATCTATTTATTTATTTATTCACTTAGGTCGGTGAGAGGGCAAAATAGAGAAATAACATAATGAGAAAGATATATTCTTTTTCATAATTAAAATAAACAAAAACAAAATGAAAATATAAAACTAGAAAAAAATTATTTTATCCCGTATAATACTCAATTGTTTTTCCAAAGTAGAACAATGAAAAACATATTATTGATGTCTAAAATATATTAACGAATTATTATCCCTCATTGGAATCAACTTCACCAACAACCCAATTTTTATAGCTTTCATTTGATGATATTTTTAAAATTTATTTATGGGGAAAGCTGGAACTTGATATTGAATTTCACTTGATTAAAAAAGTGCTCAATCACTCCTGATTTCTCTATGGCTGTGTTTGGCCACATCAATGTTTTTGATAGCATTTAGCGTTTTTGATAGCGTTTAGCGTTTTCTAAATAGCGTTTAGTTTTTTAATTAGTGTTTTTAATAAATGCTGTTTGGTAAACTAGCATTTTAATTATCTAATAAAGTTTAAATGACATAAAAGGACATATAAAAATGTTAATTAATTTTAAATTTAAAATATAATTTTAGAATAAATTAATTAATTATTTTTTAATAAATAACAAAAAGTGAATAATATATTTACAAAAATAAATTTTTTTCTCTGTCTTTAAAATAAATATTTAATTTATTAAAACTAAAATTAAAATAATAAGGAAATGATTATTACAAAAATTTGATAAAGAGATTAATTTTAGGTAGATAAGGATAATTTTGGAAAAATAATTTCAAACTCTTTCATTGAAACTCTAAACGTTGCTCAAATCAACGTTTTACAAACTCTTTAAAAAAAACTCTAATGGTAAGATTATAAGTTAGTCACTAAACACAGTTTTTAAATACTTTTAGAGTTTTGACTGAGTCAAAACACTAAACTCGGTCAAAAACTCTCCTACCAAACATAGCCTATGTTGAAAAAAATTATTATATTTTT
Organism: Cardiospermum halicacabum; assembly: GCA_031304145.1. Taxonomy (NCBI): domain Eukaryota; kingdom Viridiplantae; phylum Streptophyta; class Magnoliopsida; order Sapindales; family Sapindaceae; genus Cardiospermum; species Cardiospermum halicacabum. The sequence goes on from CM062392.1 coordinate 18,887,785, forward strand.
ATGGTACTAAACTAAATTATATATTATATAAATTGTATTATTCTAATTGTATAAATTGTATTATATATTATATATTATATAAATTGTATTATTTTAATTATGTTATACATAAAATTTGACGTATATTTCTATTTAATATATAAAAAATATCTAAAACCAACGAATTTTAATCTTAAAAAAATAAAATAAAATAAATACCGCACAAAGCGCGGGTTTTTTCCTAGTGTCAATATATTTAGGAAAAGAGCATAGAGGTCGTATGCATGGATATGGTTTAGGGGTCACCCCTTCCAAGGTTAATGTTGTCATTCAGAGCCAGAAATCAATTAGAGCACTTAGAGAAGACAATGATAAACTTAAAGAGATGTATGGTGTCTAACAAAAACAAATAAATACTCAACATATACAAATGAAAACTATGATGAAGATGATTGAAAAATTGCAGCATCATACTCCTAGTTCACAATCTGAGCCTATGGTATATATATCAATTAGCCTATTAGTTTTAACGTTATTATTTCTATACACTTTAAAGACTAGTATTTGTTGTTTAGTCTATTATGATATTAGGTTGGCAAACCAAGTATATCTTCAAACAATATAATACTATCTTCTGGCGAACATGTTTCTTTGATATCAAAAAGGTAAAATTTCTATTATTTGTGAGTTCTTTTTTTTTTTTTTTGCAACTATACGAGTTAGTATTAATATGTTATATATATTGTGGTAGACAAAAGATCCAAGTGAAATTAAAGGAAGAAGATGTCAACTAGTAGATTATGAGGGTATTGGAAAGGTTGTATGTGAATTAACCAATAAGATCTATAAGCAAACATGCAACTCATATCAAAATAACAACACAAAACAATTACGTGGTTCACCACAAAAGTGGCTAATCCACGGAGTCCTCAGACCAAAGAGAGAGGAGCCGGTTGCACTATGAATCAGTGAGTAGTTTACAAGTTACAATGGACTCAAATCATCACAACAAATCACAAAGATCAAACTTACATACCAAGAACAGAAAACCCTAACAGAGGCGGACGAGAGAGAAGAACAAAATACAGCAGTTTCTCTATCTTCACCAACAACAGAGATAAAAGAAGGCTTATATACTGAGGGTTATAAGTGATATGATGTAGAGGCGCGGATCCAAGAAGCGGGTCGGGTGGAGGAGTGGGCCAATACAAGTTTGCAAGACAGGGCCCAGTCAGAAGCTGCTTTAAAGCCAACCAGTCACAAATAGAAGGCAGATACAAGTATACAAAGGAGAATAGGTTGATATATTTCATGATTTACATCAAAATTCCCCTAATATATCAAGCTAATTGCTCATTGAGTCTTCTCATCACATTCAGTCCTTGTGCCATCCAAGGTCTCTTCTCTCTTTTGAAGCATCATTGGTCTCAGGTTCTTCATGATCAGATCTGGTTGAGGTGCAAGAAACTTCTGCAAAATAGAAGCTTCTTGGCTGGAACAACTTTTGTTCCTATGTCTGCAGGATTTCGATCAGTGGATATCTTTTCAACCTGCAAGATACCATTCAAAACATTAGGACGTATAAAGTGATATTTAACACCTATATGTTTGGTTCTGTCGTGATAGACAGGGTTCCTGCTAATGCGATAGGCACCCTGACTATCGGTATATACAGTTGCTTTTCTGTCAAGTAACTTGATTTCCTTAAGCAACCCCTGTATCCAGAGTGCTTCCTTTAGGCCCTCAGTCAAAGCTATGTATTCAGCTTCAGTAGTCGAAAGAGCTACATCAAACTGAAGTTTAGATTTCCAGGATACACAGTTACCACATACAATGAAGATATAGGCAGAAATTGACCGTCTGAATTCATAGTCTTTTGCAAAATCAGAATCAGTATACCCATCTATACAAACATGATCAGTAAATTTTCCATATTCCAGGCCATAATCCAGAGTTCCTTTTACATATCTCAGAACACCTTTTATTGCATTTCAGTGCTCCTGTCTGGGCTTCATCATAAAGCGACTTAATACGCTTATTGAGTAAGCCAGATCAGGACGAGAACAAACCATTGCATGCATTAAAGTCCCTATAGCCTCAGCATATGGAACATCATAAAGAATCTGATCATCATCAGGAATTTTCCTGTCAAGTCTATGGCTAGCAGATAATGGCAAACTATTAGATTTACAATCTATCATATTAAAAATTTTCAACATTTTAACCAGATAATTCCTCTGATCAACATGAAGAACACCTCTGTCATGGTTCCTGGATATGTTCATCCCAAGAACCTTGGAGGCTTCCCCCAAATCTTTCATTTTGAACTCCCTGCTTAGACATGATTTCACATTATCCAACAGTTTCATAACAGGGCTAATTAATAGAATATCATCAACATATAACAACATTAACACAAGATATTCATTAACAGTTTTAAAGTATAAGCAGACATCATACATGCTTCTTTTGAAGCCCAATTTAATTGCATATTTGTGAAACCGTTCATTCCATTGCCTTGGGGATTGTTTCAGACCATATAAAGATCTTTTCAAAAGACATACTTTACCACCATCAACACAGAAATCCTCAGGTTGATCCATATATATCCCCCTGTCCAAAAAACCATGTAGAAAGGCTGTTTTGACATCCATCTGCTCAAGTTCCCAATTGAAATGAGCAGTGAGTGCCAGCATGATTCTAATGGTGATTTACCTTACAACAGGTGAGAAAATCTCTTCAAAATCAACACCTTGTTTTTGGGTAAACCCTTTTGCCACTCGTCTAGCTTTAAACCTGTAAGGATCAGTCGGTGGTAGGTTATCTTTAACCTTGTAAATCCATTTACAAGCCACTGGACATTTGTTGTCAGGTTTGTCAATAAGAATCCAAGTTTTATTCTTTAACAGGGAAGTTATCTCTTCTTCTATAGCTTTCTGCCATTTCACAGCATAGCACAGGATATAGGTTTTTTTGTAACTATTAAGAATAAAACTGGATTCAACCTTGGAGTTTAAAGCATAGATAACTAGATTAGTGTCCACATAATCATTGAACCTGGAGGGTAATCTAGTTAACCTCCTTTCCCTATCTTTAGTAAGGATATAGCCATCTAGATCAGGTTCATGATAAATCTCATCCAAAATTGGTTCAGAAGGATTATCAGCCATTTCAGAATCATTAACAATTTTTTCTACAAGTGTATGACTCTCCAGATCATTTCCAGATTCATTATTAGGAATGTTTACAGGTTCTGTTTGAGTTTTAGTCACTGGATTTTGATCTAGACCAACAGGATTAATGTTATCAGAATCTTGAATATCAAAATTATGCATTTTTAGGTGCTGATATGAATTAAACCCTTCTTGCTTGGAGACCAAGCTTCCAGGAAATTGAGATTCTGAAAATACAATATCCCTAGAGACTAGAAACTTATAGACAGAGCCAACTTTATAGGCTACCCTGATACCTTTAGTGCCAGATTAATAGCCCATAAAGATCCCAATAATAGATCTCGGATCTAGCTTATCAAATTTTTGATGAACAAACACTTTACAACCAAAAACTCTAAGATGATCTAGACAAGGAGGTTTGCCATACCAAAGTTCACAGGGAGTTTTGAAACCTATGGCAAAAGATGGACACCTATTTTCAAATATGTGGCATAACTAAGAGCTTCACCCCAGAAGATTTTAGGAAGATTGTCTTGGAAAAGCATGCTCCTAATTTTCTCTAACAAGGTACGGTTAAGCCTCTCAACTACTCCATTCTGCTGTGGGGTATATCTAACAGTATGGTGTCTAGAAATCTCATTCTCATTGCAAAAATTGTCAAACTGTTCATTGCAAAACTCCAGACCATTATTAGTTCGCAAACATTTTATTTTCTTTCCTTTCTCATTTGCAATCTAACTTTTCCAGATTTTAAAATTTCCAAATACTTCAGTTTTTTATTTTAGTAAAAAGGTCCAAGAAAATCTAGAAAAATCATCAGTTATGGATAAAAAATAAATGCCATTGCCAAAAGTTTTGATCCTAGAGGGACCCCATAAATCTGAATGCAAATATTCTAAAACAGCTTTTGCTTTAAAATTCGATTTTTCAAAATGAAGTCTGGTTTGTTTTGCTAGAACACATTTGTCACATAAAGGAACTTCACTAGGAATGTTTCTATCTATCAGCCCTTGTTTCTGAAGTTCTCTCAACCCATTATTTCCTATGTGGCCAAGTCTTCTATGCCAAAGGATGGTTTTGTCTAGGTTTTGACTAGGTTCGGTTTTGGAGGCTAAGACTTCTAAGGTTTCTCCTTTTAAGATGTACAGATTGCCTATTAAGTTGCCTCTCATAACAACCTCTCTGGTGTTAGTCCTAGTGACACTACAGAGTTCCCCTTAAAGACACACTCTAGGCCAGCCTCACCTAAACTACTAACAGAGAGCAAATTTCTCCTAAGTTCAGGAACCCACTTAACACCACTAATGGAAGTTATATTACCATTATACTGCTTAATGGCTACAGAACCTCACCCTTCAATGCTACACCTATGGTTTGACCCCATTAACACAAAACCTTCCCTATTGACCTTAAGGTTAGCAAACCAACCCTTATTAGGAGACATGTGGTGAGTACAACCTGAATCAATCACCCAAGTATTCAGTTCATGTTCAACAGAATTCACATGATGCAATTCAATCACATCAGTTAAACCTTCACAGAAATGATCAACAACAGCAGAATTAGAGGATGCAGCAAGTTTAATAATGCTATTTGCCTCATCTTTCTTCTTTTGAAAACAGTCTTTAACAAGATGGTTATTCTTATTGCAATAATAACATTTCCTATCAGACTTTTGACCTGATTTAGCCTTCCTATTACCCCTCTGCTTGTTACTATTATTCCTATTCCAGTTATTCTTTTGAGGTTTCTTACCCTTCCCCTTAGCCTTGTTGTTGTTATTGTCAGGTTTAACAGACAGACCTTCATTTTCTTTCTTAATAACATCCTCCCCTATAGACCTAAAATGCAATGCATCCATTATATCCTTAGTTGTGAGGGCCTGTTTATTAAAGGAAATAAATTCCCTCGCCACACTGTGGGTATCGGGTAAAGCATGCAGTGGAACCATGGCTAAGTACTCATCACTGAGCCTTTCAGCCTCTTTGGTTCTACTGTTAAGGTCTTGAACAAGTCTCTTGAACACTGCAAGATTCTCATTTACCGATTTATTCTGGGCAAACCTGAAACTAAACAATTTATGGAGGCTAATTATTCTATTAGGGATGTCAGACTCAAGATAACTAGCTTCTAAAGCCTTCCACAAAGCATCAGCAGTTTTAACATGAGCAACATTGGTAAGAACATCATCAGACAAGTGCAGAAGAATAGTATGATATGCATGCTTAGCAATTCTATACTTTTAAGCATCTGTAATATCAGCAGGATAATCAGAATCTACAGCCCCCTCAATTCCATGATGAACTAAAACTGACAACATTTTCTTTTGTCATAATACGAAATCTTGAGAGCCATCGAAAATCTCTATATTAATAGAGTTTGTATTAGATTTTGCAGACATTTTATTATGAAAAAGTTTCAGAATTCTAAGAAATTTCAGAAAATTTTTAAGACTGAGACTAAGATTTCAACTAAAGACAGAGCCAAAAAGGTGCAAAAACAGATAGTAGATGAAAGGTAATTATCAACAAATATAAGAACAATCACAAACAATTAAGACAAACAATAAAAGCAAATGCAAAGAGATTTTGAATCCGTCAAAGCAATCAGGAACAGTCACAAACTTCAAATCAACACAAGATAATGAGCCTCAAACAAGCTGTGTTTCATACCAGCAGATGTTTGGGACTTTTAACAAGAATAAAGCTTGTATCCCTTCAGCCACGTTCAAACAAGCCAGTCTGTTCCGTACTGGCAGGTGGTTTGGGACTTTTAACAAGAACAAAGCTTGTATCCCTCAGCCAAGACCCAAAGTCACCACAAAGATTCACAAAGAAATTTAAAGAATCAACAATTATCAATACAATAGACAGAAATAAAAGAGGAAAAGGTTTAGAAATGCTCAAACGTCCTAAGCTGCTCCGTAACAGAATCCTGAATTTTTCAGGTTCTGCTTTCCTCCACAATTTCGATTTCTCTTGGAATTGCCTTCAGCTACAATTATTCCAGCTCTTCCTCCAGTTGTCTGACAAGTTTTTCTCAGATCTACTCTTCAGTTCCAGTGGTTAGGCTCCTAGGTACCTGTCATCTCCACAAAGGTTTGTTAGAAACAAATAATGACAGTAATGCAAGAAGTAGTCCTAGACGCCTACTACCTCTGCTAGGGTTTCAAAGTGTTCATAAAGAACCTTCAAGATTCTCTCAGATCTATCAAGATCTGAGCTAACCTCTACCTATTCGACACACAAAGACGAATCACAATAGTTTAGCCTTAGATCTACACAAATCTAAGAACAACCACAAAGAAATCACAAAGATTTTTACCTGGAACACGAAGAGCAGTCAAGCAATGTAAACCACACAGAGAACAAACAATTTACAGGTATGAGTTAACTTACAAAACAAGCTCTGATACCAATTTGTGAATTTACCAACAAGATCTATAAGCAAACATACAACACATATCAAAATAACAACACAAAATAATTTCATGGTTCACCACAAAAGTAGCTAATCCACAGAGACCTCAGACCAAAGAGAGAGGAGTCGGTTGCACTATGAATCAGAGAGTAGTGTACAAGTTACAATAGACTCAAATCATCACAACAAATCACAAAGATCAAACTTACAGACCAAGAACAGAAAACCCTAACAGAGGCGGACGAGAGAGAAGAACAAAATACAGCAGCAGTTTCTCTCTCTTCACCAACAATAGAGATAAAAGAAGGCTTATATATTGAGGGTTATAAGTAATATGATGGAGAGGCGCGGATCCAAGAAGCGGGTCAGGTGGAGGAGTGGGCCAATACAAGTTTGCAAGACAGGGCCCAGTCAGAAGCTGCTTTAAAGCCCACCAGTCACAAATAGAAGGCAGATACAAGTCTACAAAGGAGAATAGGCTGATATATTACATGATTTACATCATTGTAGTTGATGCACTTGTTGATGAGACTGATCCGAAAGCTGTGTGTCATGGAAAAGAGCTTGGACGTGTCTTTTATCGAGTCAAGTTATTAAGGTATACGACCATACTTTGGAGTTGCCGATGTATACTTTAGATTTTACTACACTTTCAGAGGCCATTAACTCATTATTCAGTTGGCCAAAAATGTTTATTGACTATGAATAGATTGTACAATCAAAACATTAGACAGTAGCCATATAGGACTTGTATAGGTTTTTATGATTATCTGTGTAAACACTATTACTTTATTATATATTTGGTTTGAGTTAAATTTTTGATTTATTTGTTATGGATGAATATGTAATAATTTCTTTCAAAATAAAAAATATATATAATCTAGCATTTATATATTATATTTAAAATAATTTATAATTAGAAAAATAATTTACGGCGGGCAACTGATTGGTAAAAAATAAACAATTAAAAAATGACATTTAGAAAAAGTAACAAAAGGCAGTGCTTGAGCAATCACTACAGGTAAATACAATAATTACAACGGCAAATGACTGCTGCAATAAAATCAAATTGTAACGGTCATTTGCTTGCCGCAATTTGATTTTATTGCAGCGGCCACATTCCCGCTACAATATAACCAAATTGTTGCGGTCATATGCCCACTGCAATAAAACCAAATCGTAGCAGTCATATGCCCCTTGCAATTTGATTTTATTGCAGCGGTCATTTGACTGCTAATTTTTTTTTCTTAATTGCTGCAGATACCAATACATCATGCATTTGTGGGGGGCGCTGACCACTGCCACTAATTATTTACGGCGGTCAATGTCCGCTATAATTAGCCTGTTTTGTAGTAGTGATGGTAATTATTTTTTTTAATTAATTTATTTAGTTTGCTTTAATAACTTATTTTTTTTATATAAAATTTATTTATTAACTTTTATAGATGTTGAATCTACTATATGTAGACCTTCAAATTCAATGGATTCTGTATAATTCATTTACCAACTGTTATTGGTATGTTATAAAGAATTTATATTAATTGTTGAAATGGAATTAATTTAGTTATATCACAGTGTTGTAATTTTTAATTCATTTTCATTATTTATATAAATTCATATAACTTCCATATTTAGTTTAACTATTTTTAGTTTAGTTTTGGATGATTATATATTAAGATAGCTGGAGTTAAATTGAGTTTAGAATAGTGATGGTGTCAATCCAAATTATGTTTTCTTGTTTCTTCACTATGTCTTTTTATTTTTATGGTATTTTAATAGGTTTTGAACATTTAACTGGGTTGTAATATTGATGTTAATTGTTATTTTGTGATGTTTATTTAGAATTTCTTATGTTATTTTTATATTTATGTAGTGTTGCAGGTATTATTATGATCTTATTATATTTGGAATATAGATTAGACATGAGAAACTTTTAATTAATGTTTGATAATGCATGTATTATTTTTCAAAACTAAAATTTTGAAATAAAATATGAGAATCTGGACTTAAATATACATACATAAAGATTTAATAACAAAAGCTTTAAAGCCCATAAATTAAAGCCTAAAACCGGTTCAAACCGAACCGAACCGATCCGGACCGACAAAAACCAAATCTGTCGGTTTTCATACACAAGTCGGTCTGGCTCGTTTCCAAATTTTATAAAACCGGTCTTTCCGGTTCCGATTAAGTTTTAAGCAAAATCAAACGGGACCAGCTATTGCTCACCCCTACTAAGTGTCTGTTTGGTTGGGCTTCTTTAAATAGATCTTTTAGTTGTAGATATTTTAATAATAGACCTTTTAAAAGTAGAGCTTTGGAGAAAAATAATAAAATCGTTTGGTTATCAATTAAAAAAGCACTTATGAATTTTTTAAGTGTTTGGATATATCACTTTTCAAAATACTTTAATTCATTATAATTATGTTGAAGGGTATTAGATATAATTATTTAAATAAATAAAAAAATTTAATATAACACCAATATTTAAAACTTTGTAAATAAAATAAAAAATATATATACTCAGCAAATTTTGTAACTAAAATGCAACTACAAATAAATAAATTTTGTAACTCAGAAAATATACACACATAAATACTATATATTATTAGTGAAGATCAGACAAGTTTAAAATTTTAATTGAGATTTGAATAAGAGAAAAATATCTACACATATTCATGGAAAGTAGATAATTTGATTTAAATTTAAAATTCAAATTTTGAATTACGATTTTAAAGAGGAAAAAAATATATACACATTGACATTATTTATTTATTTATTAAATTTTTTTAATAAGAACATATTTTAATTTAAATTTAAACTTCGAATATGTTTATATTTTGGAGTACATTTTTCTATTTATATAAGATAGAATTTTATAAAGATGTGTTTAAATTAATGTAAGTAAAACAATGAATTAATTCATGATATAATATATTATATATGATAAGGCTATAAAAGATATTTTGTGTGTTTTTTTTTTTTTAAAAAAGCTCAAAAAGATCTACTTGGGAAGCTTCAAAATTGTGCTTCTCCTTGTAGATGATTTTCTACTTTTTTAAATCATCAAAAGCTCTACTTTATTTCCAACCAAACCTCGTAAAAAAGAAAATAAACTGCTTTTAAGTTTAAAAAAGCGCTTCCATCGAGTAGATAAGCCCAACCAAACAGGCACTAAGTGGTTTCTATTATTGCTTAATAAAGTTTTGTTATTATTTACATATTTACTTAATTTAGTTTCATAAATTTTTTTCTAATTTCTATTTACTTAACATCATTGTCTGATTTTGGCTTTGAATTAATATAAATCCAAAAAAATAACAAGACAAAACTTGAGAGGTTGTTCACTAGATTAAGAGATTTTTAGAAATAAATGTATCTTCACATACTAATGCATGCAACTTATCTCCGAATCAGCATATGCTGTCCTAGTTTGGAGGTCGTTTAAATCGTCTTTATAGTTGTGCTACTTGTTTTTCTCTTCTTAAACCGTGATTTAATATGACAATTATATTCTATTTTGTTGGTGTATGAATGATATTGTTGTTATTCAAACTCTAAAATCAAATATTTGAAATGGTGATTTATTACGGTGAAAATTTACTATTTAAATAAAATATAAAAAGTTTATTTAATTTTTAAAGAAACATGGGTCAGTTGAGTCAATCTCGACATTCACCTTATCTTTGGGCAACCTGACATTACTCGAGATAGATATGAAATACAAATATATTCGATTCGATCTGAGTTTTGGTTTTTTCAGATGGTCCGAATTTTGTCCCAAACCGACTCTATATATAAATTTATTTTTATTTATTTTTAGGAGATTCCCAAAAAACACTGCAGATTTGACCTATTAGCCAAAAAATCTGCACAGTTTCATTTTTAGCTAAACAACCTAAATTTATATTTTTCCATCCAAGTTACTGTTCATCCGTCACTGATGAAAAATAATTGAGCGGCATTTTGGTAATTTTGATTGTTTTAATTTAAAAAATATTTTTTTTTCATTTTTTCACTTATTTTTCTTCTTTTTCCTTTCATTCATTTTTTCCTTCTTATTTTTCTTTCTTTCTATTTCTTCAATTTTTTAAATTTAAAAAATTAAAAAAATTTCATTTTCTTTCTTTTTCTTCCCTTCTTTTTTTTTTAAATTTTTTTAAATTTGAAAATAAAAGTTATAAAATAAATTTTCTTTATTGTTTTCTTCCTCTTCTATTTCTTGTTTTTTCTCCTTTTATTTTTTTTTAAATTGTAAAAATTTTAAAACAAAAAATATTAAAAATTTAAAATTATCAAAAATTAAAAACTAAAAAAATAAATTATCTTATTTTCCATTTTTCCCCTTATTTATTTTTTTTCTATTTTTTTCTTAGAAAAAAAGAAAAAGAAGAAAATAAAAAAAATAAAAAAATTATTTTTTATTTTTTAAATAAAAAAAAAAGTAAAATTATAAAAATATTCATCAGTTACTGTTTATTACCTATCAATGAACAATAACTTAAATGAAAAAATAAAAATAATTTTTTTTTCGCCTAAAAATGAAATACTCGATTTATTTATTTACTAGAAAATTGGTCCGCGCGTTGCGCGGAATTATAAATTTATTTATTTTTATTATTAAAAAAATATATTCTGTCTTAAAATTTTATTTATTTTTAATATTAATAGAATTAAATAAATGACTTAATATAATAAATTATTTAAATAATTGAAAAAATTTTGGTATAATTTTTTTTATATAATTAGATTTTAAAATAAATGAATTATAAAGTGAATATATTTTTTAAACATAAATAATTTTTACTTATAAAAAAATTATTCTAAAATGATGTTATTTTATACTATATATATATATATATATATTAATCAATTATGCTCCATATTTTTTTTAACACATTATTATCTTTAATATATATTTAATCAAATTATACTCTATATATTTTAAATATTTTATTATCTCAAATTGATTAATAATTTAATTTTGTAGAATAAGTTATTATAATTATTTATAAAATGTAACAAAATATATATATATATATATATATAGATTAATAATAAAGACTTCATATGATTTAATTATTTATATTGAGATTCTATAATACTTTTCAATAAGATGAAATAAAGGTTCAACCTCCATTATCTAAAATAAATACCTTATATGGTCATTCCCTCAAAAACACATACTCACATCATTATATACAAAATTATTCACTCTTAATACACCAAACAACTTCCTAATACAAACTATGGATGACTTCAACCATCCATATTAATTAGATAAATTGTATTTTTTATGTTTGAAATGAAAAATATGTCTAATGTTCCAAATAGAAGATACATTATTGCCCAAACTTGAATATTTTCTATTTAAACAAAAATAAAAAGTACAACCATTTACTTTTCTTCATAGATGAAAAATAAGTTATTTTTATTTTTATTTAAAAAATATATTCAATTTTCTTTTAAAAAATAAAATATATTTTAGTTTTAATATCAATTTAATATGTAAAATGATGATATAATATTTATTTATTTTTACGTAACTATTTATTTAATCAAAATAAAATTTAAATATTTTTAATTTAATTAATAAATATAATATATATATATAGTTATTTCAAATTTTATTACAAAATCTGATCTTTATAATTTACTTGTATTGAGGGAGAGTGATTACTATTTATATAATTTTCATTCTACGGTTTATTGAGGGGAGGAAGGTGAAGATGAATAGACGTATGAATCGAATGAATTAATATATGGATGGTTATTTAGAGAGAGAAGGTTTAATAATAATCAAGTTTCATTATAACTATTTATTGATTTTAATTATATGTTTTCAGTAAAAAAAATTAAATATATAATTTATTTAGAGAGTGGACCATAAATTATTTTAAAATATATTATTTATATTATATGTGAATCATGGCTTATTAAATAAGGAGATAGGTGAGAAAATAAACAACAGAATCTAGTCAAAATATCGAATTTTTTTAAAATTTCATCAAAATATCAAAAAAAAAATCAAAATTAGCCAAAATCACTAATCTTCAGCTCAACGCAGAACTCTCATGAGGGACCCGCCGAGAGTTCTGCTTTATAATATATATAGATTTTATTTAATTAATAAATTTTATTATTTTTATTTAATTTTTTTATAGATATAAACACATTCAACTTACTAAAATTGAATTTATATTCTAATTATCTGTAATAAAACTAAAAAATAAAAAAAAATATTTATTTTCACACTGTTTTGATATTGATAGTTGCCATCTTCGAATTCCATAAGTATTGCAAAAGCACATTTAGTATTGTATCCCAACTCGTAAAGGAAGATCTCTGATGTTCTTACCACAAATCATATTAGTATAAACTTACCACAAACTGCAATGTATTAGAAAACTATTATTATTTCCCTTATACTAACCACAAAATTACCACAAACTGCAATGTATTAGAAAACTATTATTATTTCCCTCCCTTTAAACAATAATTTCCAAATTATAAATCATATTAGTATAAAATTACCACAAACTGCGGTGTATTAAAAAATTATTATTAGTAGTTGTGAGTTGCAACCATTACACATCATTTCTCACTTTTCAGTCAATAAATCAAAAACATAAGCAGTAACCAGCCAATCAATTCTAAAATTATAAGCACAACTATTTCCGGATTCCGAAAAACATACTAATACCATATCATTCTTGATGTCTATATTATACTACAATTTACCAATAGCTAATGACATCTCAACAACATACAAATTCAAATCCTCAACTGCATCCAAAAATTGAGCTTTCTACATCCAATCACATCTAATGATATCTCCAAGAATATCATTTACTCTGAGCTTTAACCATATAAGCAATATGCTTAGTAACAGTTTTCTTTCCATCGACTCATCTTGATATATGTAGTAACCTATGACTCACTCATACCTTTTTTTTGATTGTTTTTACCCATGGTTCATCATTGGTATTGGCGTTCTAACCCCGGACTCAGAGTTGCTAGACATTGAAGATTTGGTTTTAAATCTCATTGCTAGCATTGAGTTTAAGCCGCCTAGGGACTTACTCAACCCATAACCCTTGACATGCTGGCAGTTCATCATACCCCTCCACTTCCTCTTCGTTTTCTTCTTCATCATCTACATCATCAAAATAATGGGATATGCCAATAGATTGATTCAGAGAAGGTTTGATGTCTTCACTAACAACTTCATTAATCATTTTTGGCTGTTCAGCAACACTTGGTTGCTTAATTGTTGTCGCATGTTGTTTTCTTGATGCATATTGAGGTGGTTCCAAAGTCATTGCTTTGGATAGCATGCAAAAAATGCCTCATCATGAAATCTCTGAGTTTGAGGATCAGTTGAATATGAATCAGTTGGTGTCAAAGCATCAATGCCTCAGCATAACTTCATCATCATCCTTGTTCTCAAAATCTGGAATTATCAACTTCCTTTTTCAATGAGTATTTTACAATATCCAAATTCCTCAATGTTGAAAGCGTTAGAGTGGCAGAGACATCTGCCTGATATTGAGGCTCACCATCACCATCCTTCGGACTTCCAAGAATCTGTTCCCATAAGAATGTTACTACAATTGATTGTGTAACCTACTCTGAGTTTATTTTCGACCTATAAAAATATATTGTATATTGTCTACTCGGCTGCGAACTCCCAGTCACATTTTCCTTATTCCCTAATACAATGGAAACAATATAAGAAACCCCTCAAATTGGAAACAATACAAGAAATAACAATATATAAACATAAATAAACACTTATCTCCTAAAATTTTTTTAAAAAAATAGATTAAGAATGTTAAATGACAACACAAATACACACATGTATATGCTATTTAGTATATAAAATCTATTACAGAGTTACACCAATCTCAATACATTTCCAAATATTAATCAACCCTAATCTTCAATTAAAACATCCACAAATAATTAGCCCTTTCATAAGCATTAAAAAAATGTTGACAAAAACTTACAATCTCCAACAAAAGAGAGACAATCCAGATGATAAATGAAGTTACTGGAGAATCTATTATTAGATTTGATATCTCTAGATACAATTTAATGAATAAAAACTTCTTATTCTCCATTGCTAGATACGATAATCAAAACAAAGATAAAAAAATAGATTAGTTACTATTTTATCTCAAACACACTTAATTTTACTGTTTTTTATTATCAAAACTTGATTATCACAGTAAACAATAACATAAAACTCTTTCAAAATCAAATCCAAATAAAAATAAAAATCAAAACTTACCGATCAAGATGATCAAACATGAGCAGAAACCGAGTTATTTCCTTCAATCAAACTCAAATTGTCACCAAAACCAACCAAAATCAAAGCTATATATATAAAACATAAACATACAACTTGCGGAAGAAACATCAAAATCGACAGAGATATCAGAACCTAAAGGAAACATCAAAAGAAAAGATGTAAACATGTGCGGAAGGAGAAGTAGAAGAAGTAACAGACTGCAATATTGTTGAAGAAGTAGAAGGATGCTGTGATTTTTTACCTTCCTTCTCCATTTATTTTGCTGATTGATATTCCGGCCACGACAGCCACCGATGGGTCTTTCTCCACCTCGATAGCCTCCCGCTGACTCCACAGCTTCCTACTCCTCTGTCCATTCTTATTGGTCGAAAATTCAACAAAAAAGTAAACATAAAAAAAATTAGAAAATAAAAAAACGTAGATTCAAAATCCTCACAAACAAAAATCGATAATCATAGATAGTATCCTTACAAGGTTTAAATTCCTTCATTTGCAACTACTGCTAGAACTTTAATGGAAGCTTCTCATCTCTTTACCCTCACTTTGAGCTCTTACTCATTAATCTTTAATATCTCATCTTTATCGTTCAAAAGCTCATTTATCTTCTTAATTTTCATCTTCTTCAACAATTATTAGTTCTGCGAGTCCCTCCCAACAGACTGATTTGATGATTCCATTTCGCCTGTAGAACATCTCTTGATTCGCGACTACGAACGTGTGGATTTATGACAGAATGGGAATAGTAACAGAAACATACAGAGGAGATGAAGAGAAAAAGACACATGTTATTTTTATTAAGGGAGTGGGTAAGAGAGAGGAACCGAGTCGTCCAAATTTTATTAAAAATAATAATTAGCTGGAATAGGTGATATTTTGTGTAAAGTAATTTATTTCAATGAAAATATTGAAAGACATCATATGACGTGTCATATTTTTACTGGTTAAATATGAATCAAATTTAGAAACAGCGATTTTTGCTGTTTTTCAACCCAAAGCTGAACTCTCGAGTATGCCACGTCAATTTCGTGGGCCCGCTCGAGAGTTCCGCTTTATATATATATAGACTAGTGAAAATGCTCGCGCAAGTGCGAGGTATAAATATTTTCAACTATTTTTTTAATAGTGTTAATAATAATTGTTATTTTTATAAATTATAAATTTTATCAATTAATTAATAGGTTAATTGTTTTTGAATTTTTCTATTTTTTTTTTAAAAAAAATGTTCTTTAAGAAAATTAACAATGGTTTGATTAAATTTTATAAGTTTTATTCCTTTTAAAAAATTTTAATTTTTTTATTAATTTTATTTATTCAATATTATTAAGAAATTATTATAAAATTTTGAAAATAACATTTTAAAAAAATTCTTTCAATATTTAATAACTCATTAATATATTATTTTTATTTTATTTGAAATTTTATAATCATGAAATTAAATCTATATATATTATAAAGCAGAACTCTCAGCGGGTCCCACAAAGGTGACATGGCACGCTGAGAGTTCGGCGTTGTGTGGAAAAATAGCAGTTTTGGCTATTTTTGAATCTCGCGATATTTTAACGAAATTTTTGGTGAGAATTCAATAATTTGAAGAGATTGTTTAATCTTTTTGATTTCTCTCCTCCCATTTAATGATTTATAACTCCCACACAATAATAAATAACATATTAAGTGTCATTCACTCTCTTTCTCTTATGACAAAAATTAAGTATTTTTAAAATTAATGACCTTTAACTAATCTTTTTATATCCTTTCCTATATCTATTCCCCTTCCACTTCATCAGCCTCAGTTAACCGCTGGTTCAAAAATATATAAATAGAGATCATTCTCACACATTTTTCTCCTTACATTTTATCTATCAATCTAACCTATTCAATTTTAAATAGTGACATAATTTTGGGACTCCAACCTCACCACTGTTGACACTCACCAAGACGTCGACAACATGAGTTGGGTTGAGTTGAACACTTCAGAAAGACATTGACGACATGGGTTGGGTTGAACTTTGGTGACATCTTGATTAATAGTAGAAATGATGAACTATAGTTACAAGTCAGAGAGAATAGGATTTGTAAGGTTAGCCATGGCGGCACACCAAAATGAATAAGAGGGTCTGAGTTATTTGTATTTTATGTGCGCTTTAAATTGTTGGGTACACATCCACTTTTTACTTATAATTCATATGTGTCTCTTGAGTGAGTTGGTTGTGTTATGTATAATAATATATATATATATATATATATATTTGATAAATACCATTTTTTATAGATTATTATTTGGGATATTCAATGATTATAATTGGCTTTGAATGTGAGATAAACTCAAAGTTAAATTTTTGTTTAAAACCACAATTTAACTTTAGTCAATTAATTGCCCTTATTAACACTGATAAAATAAAATATCAAACTTAAAATGATCAACAATTTAAAAAACTGTATTATAGTATCTAATTAATTAAAATTATAATTAATTACAATATCTAGATATTTAGAATTTTAATTAATTATGATTTTTTAAAATATATTTTAATAATTTCACTTTAATTAAAATCTATTAACATTAATAAAAACCAAAATGATTAAAAAGTATACATTCGCGCAAAGCGCGAGCACTTTATTAGTTATGTTTAATTTAATATATAGACATTAAATATAATTTATTATGTTTAATTTTAATTAAAAAAATTAGGTCGGTAAAATCCAATTTAATTTATTTATTTATGAAAATATGAACTTCAATACTAAACAAATATAAGTTTATGTATTACGTTTATGGAAAAAATGTATTATTTCATGTATTTTAAAAATATCTATCTATATATATATATAAATATAATATTTCTATAAATATTTTATTAATATTTTGTGAGATATTTATTTTGATGAGCTTTATTATGAAATAAATATAATATAATTTATTATATAAATAAAATATTAATTTGATCATAACATGAATTTGATGAGTTAATTATTAATTTCACTCTCTTTTTAGTATTTGATACATAAAAGAATAGTCATTTTAATTTTATTATTATTTAGAAAAATAAATAGTAAAATAAAAAATTAAATAGTAAAATAAAAAAATTAAATAGTAAAATAATTTTTAAAATTGAGATAAAAATATGAAAAAAATTCAATAATCGTTTCTTATTATTGCATTGCATTTTAAAATAATATTGACATAATTTAATTTACTATTTTTTAATATGACAATTTTTTTTTAAATAACATAAATTTTATATTTCTAGTATTAGTATGATTTTCTCATTATGTTTGAAAGTAATAATATATTTATATTAGATATATGATTAATAATTTTCATACTATTTATTAAGTTTAAAGATTTAGGAGCAGTTTGTTTTATTTATATATTATATACTTTGATGTTATTTTTAAATCTAAAACATTCTTATTTTAATCATGTCATCGATTTATTTTTTTAATTTTTACAAATCATAAATATATTATAAATGTATTATATTTACCATTTTATCCTTTGTATGCAACTCAATAAAGTTAGTCTAAGCCTATGTTCTGTGTCAGCGTTTAAAATTAGCGGTTTAGATAGCTGTTAGAATAACGGTCAAAATAGTGGTTACAATAACCGTTCGATAATAGCTGTAGCGGTCAAAAATAGCGGTTAGACATAAAATTACAAAAATGATTGATTTAATTATTTGAGTTGTATTTATTAATGTGAAATAAAATGGGATTTTAGTAGTTTTATAACAGCGGTTGGAGCGAAAGCTAATTTGAATAGTGTTCGTCATACCGCTAAATGAACCACTAACCGCTATTTTAAAAAACTATCACCGAACACCTGTTTTTTCAAAACGCGGTTCAAACCGCTAACCGCTAATGAAACAGCTGACGCCGAACACACACTAATATATTAATTTATTCTTATCCCTCACTTTAATAAAATTTTTTGTATATATTATTTTATTATTATCTCGATTTCATATATATATATATATATATATATATATATATACGGTTTATCTAACCTGTGTCTAGAAGACACAGGTTAAGAATCATTAATTATTTGTATTTTTACCTATTATATATAAATCAATTCAATTTAATGAAAAATAATTAATAAACATTTCATCGAGAAATTATTAATAGGAGAGAGAATGAAATTAATTATGACTCTTTTTTCAAAATATTCTTTTATATTTTATTAAAAAAAATATAATATATTAAATAATAGAAAAAGAAAATTGAACTCGCTTCATGATAAAATATTTTATCTTCAATTTTTATATTTTTATTTTAAGTATTTTTAGAACAATTAAATTCATTTTTTTAATTTAATTTAATTTTTTCATTTCTTTCTATCATTTAATATATTTTATATTATTTTTTTAAAATTTAAAATAAATAAAATATGGAATAATTTTTAAAAAATATCATGTTTGTGGGAATTAATTCCATTCTCTATTTCTAACATTTAAATTTTATATTTTTTTTATAAAATAAATAAAATATGGAATATTGATTAAAAAAATATTCTAACGGTCATTTGAATTTATTTTATAAAAATATGATACATCCCAATTTTCTCTTTCTATTATTTAATATATTTTATATTTTTTTAGATAAAAATATGATACGTCCTAATTTTCTCTCTCCTATTATAGTTTCTCGATAAATACAACATATTCATTCATTGCTTTGCAATGAATTGAATTGATTTATATATAATAGGTAAAAATACAAATAATTAATGATCGTTAACCTGTGCCTAGATAAACCAATACATATATATATATATATTAATATATTCTACACATAATGTATTTATTAATTGCTTATTGGAAATTTAAAAAGTGAGTAAAAATTAGAAATGAATTTTTTATTTGTAAAATATTACCTTTTCAATTCTCAATTAATAATTATTACTTAAAAAAATAATAAGAAGAATAAGAAATAATTAATGAACATCATAGACACAATCAAATTACAAAAGTGTGCTTGTGACTTGTATATAAAAAGCAGAAAATGGTAAGTTTAGCATACCAGGGGAATCCCATGACAATTACTACAACATTCACTATAACAAACCACTGCAACTCGATATACCTCGCAAAGGAATGAAAACACACCATAGTCTCTAGATAAATAACTATAACACCCAATGCAATAGCAATATTACACACTATGATATTAAGCAATTCATTTACATTCTCAAAGAAAACATATATCAAATACAATATTGTTTAAACCACCATTCATACCTTCACATTTTTAGAAAAGCTTCTGCTTCTGCTATAACCATCACTTCCCTAGACAAATGAATCAGAAGAGTAAGATGATGATGAACACATAAAACCATTTTATATCTTGATCATATCATTCATACTTGCTCTGACGATGGATGGCAGCTTCACCAAAAATTCCCTAAATAATAAATCGGTATTTTCTTAAAAGATTATAGATAGTAAACATAAAACGGGTATATGTGAAAAATAAAATAGGTACAAATGTCTAAATTACAGACATTAAACATTTAAAAAAAATGTCAAATTTGACATTTTTCTTAAATGATTTTCTAAAGTGCTGTGTGAAAAAAGAAAGGTACAAATGTATAAATTAGAGACATTAAACCTAAAATAATAATAATGGTCAAATTAGACATCTTTTGGAATATTTTTTAGAGTAATATTGAGATATAAATGAAAAAAAGGGTACAAATATAACATAAAAAACAATTAAAAAAAATGGAGCTGATAGTATTCATGGATACATTATTAAGTTTGAAATTATTTACATTTAATTTAAAATTTAAATACATTTAATTACCATTCATATAATTTATTGTCATTATTCTCATTAATAATTATATTATTTCAAAAATAATATATAATATAAATAGTACAAAATAAATAGAGACGTTTATGGAAAAATGGATGAATTATTTAATTTATGTAAAATAAATAAAAAAGTAAATAATTAATTACTGGCACTGGTTAGATAAACGGATAGATATATAAATTTCAATTATTTAATTATTAATAGATAGTGAGTTTAAGTATATAAAAAATAAATATACATATTTTTTATTAAAATTTATTAAATTTGAGAAATCTTAATTGTTTCTGTGAAAATTTGAATTATTGATTATATTAGGATTCTACTGACTTTTTTTTTTTTTTTAATTTTCTTGGTGTTAATAACGATATTTAATTAACTAAATAAAATTGTGGTTTTAGATAATAATTTAAGTTCGAGCTTATCTTAAGAGCATGTCATAATTATTCAATGGGTCCACTTAAGTAATTATATAGATTGAGTTACTATATACATAACTCATAAGCAAGAGACTCAATAAAATTATAAATAAAAAGTAGATCTACATACCCAATAATTTAAAGGCTCATATACAATACAAGTAATTCAGATCTTTATTTCATTCAGCTGCACCCAAACCCAAATTGTCGATTCTTTATGAGCGTCACCAATGGTGAAGTCGGACATCGTGAGCGTCACCAATGGTGAAGTCGGACATCGTGAGCATCACCAGTGGTGAGGTCGGAACCGCTGGTTCTCTTTAGTAAGGTCGGACATCGGTGGTGAGGTCAGAACTGTTGGTTCTCTTACTAAAGAGATTGGCCCTCTCGATCTCTCATCTAAGAAAATAGGAGAAAGTATCACTATTTAAAATTGAATTTGATAGATGAAAATGTAAGGAGAAGATTGTGTGAATGGTCCCTACTTATACAATTTTGATTCGTTTGTTAATAAATGTGAGGAAGTGGAAGAAGAATAAAAATATAAATGTAAATGTAAAATGTAAATGTAAGGGAGAGGAAATGGTCAGTTAAAGTAATTAAATTTAAAAGTAATTAATTGGTAGGGAGTGAGAGATTGAATGATCATATTTTTTATTTTTCCAAATCACTTTAATCATTAAATGAGAATGAGTGGGAAAAAAAGATAAAACAAAATAAAATCTCATTAAAATTTATATTCCTGTCAATATCTTTTTAAAAATCGTATTCTCGTTAATATCTCATTAAAATATCATGAGATTCAAAAATAACCAAAAACAGCTATTTTTCTACCCAAAGTCGAACTCTCATCGCGCTACATTATCTTCGTGGATCCCGCTGAGAGTTCCGCTTTATATTATATATGTATAGATAGATTTTTTAACTGGCCAATGACTTTTTTGGAATCTCCCACTATTTTTTATTTTATGTTTTCGCAATTTACCCACAAAAATTTGGCTTCTCATCACTCGCACGCGCATGTGTTTCTAAGCAAGGCGGAATTTATTTTATGCATAAATTTCGAACACAAAAGTGGGGCATTCAGGCTCCTCCTTGTGACACTTAAATCAGCTGAGTCACTCACGTTTGATGGCGTGTCTGTTTCTCTGACCCTCAAATCCAAATGCTTATGAGCCTTCTTGGCACAACCTTGAGTCCTGCGCTCTCTGTTTGCTGCAGCAGGTACTTTATTTTCTCTCGCCGGATCTCCCTGCGCGTTTGTTTGATTTCTTATCGTTTGATGCAATTTTATTTGACAATGTACTCTTTCTTGTTCGAAACCAAATGCGTCTTTTATGAGATTGTCAGTTTTTAGTTTCAGGAAGAATTACCGATCGTACTGTATAAGTAGAAACATGGAGCTTGCGAAATTAACCTCCAAAGTGAAAAGAACTGTCAATTTTCGACTATGCAATGTCTCCAGGTATATACATACTTGAACTGAAACATATTCAACTTCCTTCACGCCTTTCTGTTGTAATTGATATTTGGTTTTATGTTCCAACTCCTGCTCAGTTATACCACTGAATTACTAGAGATTCAAGCTGATGATCCTACCATGCATGTTTTAGTCATTCCTGGAAATCCAGGTTTGTGCTTATTTGATTTATATATATAAAATAAATGTGTATTGTTTTTTCTTTGATGATTTAGTTATTAGAATTGTGAGAATTAGGATTTTCTTTGATGATTTCTCAGGTATAATTACGTTCTATAAGGATTTTGTGGAATCATTATATGAACTCCTAGGAGGAAGCGCGTCAATAACTGGCAAGAAATGTTTATATTCATCTTTATTGTTGGGCTTCTTGATTTTTGAGTCATGGTTATGTGCTAATTGGTTGCATTTTCCTGTTCAATACAGCTATTGGGCATATAGCTCACACAAGAAAGGTAATTGTATTTCTTTAAAGCAGTGTTGGAAAGTTTATGTGTATGTTGCTTATGATAGTTTTGTTACTTTTCTTCTGTAACTTGATATTTACCTTAGAAATTGGTGCAAATTATGATAATGGCTAAGGAAGCTCAATTCTTTTGGTAACCTGTTTAGATTGGCAGTAGGGCACATGAACATTGGCTGTCAGCATTTATATTTATAGGTAACAGAAGTATCAGAATGTGGTGAAAGTCCCACAAATGTTATTGCATTTATTTTACTTGCATCCATATACTGTAAAGAGTATAATACAGGGATTTTACTTTGGTAAGTAGGTTAGACGGTTTAATTTATACATGGTTTGAAGATCAGGTACATCTATGTGAACTACAAAATTAGCCTGAGCAGGAACTTGAAAACTACTATGCAACAATCATTCTAATGAACGATTAATTAAAAATAAATAAATAAATAAAGAGGAAAAAAGAAAAAGAAGATGAATATCACAATTTTCCTCTACTCAGTCATGTCCTTTTCTGCCTCCTCTCTCAAACCCTTCTCCCTCTTTTTATCTTATTCTTGAACTTCTTCCTCTCTTAAAAGACCTTAAACAATGCCTCACACCTAGCCACATAGATGGTGCTTTGCCTTGACGTAAGTGATGCACTGAAGATGATTCTCTGCTGTTCATCATGCACTGGTGCACTTTAATAATCTCTGGGCACAGTTGTTCTTTTAGAACTTGCTTTTAACATTCTTATATTCTTTCTCATTAGAACTGGGAGTGTGGAAGGTTGTTTTCACTAGAAGATCAAATTGTTCATAAGGTAAATTTTCTATGCTTACTTCATTGTGGTGTCAGATAATTTGTGGACTTTGTGTACATTAAAGTTACAAAAATTTATCCAATAGTTATCAAAGTCTGCAGTATAAGATTTTATGTATGCTTGATCAGGCTATCTAGCTTTGATGGATTTTTGTAGAATCATCGCTATAAACAAGTGACTTCTAAAAATTTCGTTTGATACTTGTATGAACAATATTAGTGAAAAATGTTGATAGACCCTGAGTAACAGCAGATCGCTACTTTTCTGAAATCTGCTGTCAATTGAAGCTTTATAGGAGTTAAACATTAAATATCTACAATAAGTTTATACCCTACGGCTGATAAAGTTCTAGTGTTATTTATTTATTTATTTTTTAAAAAAATTAAATCAAATCAAAATCAGGTTAATGGGATGTTCAATTCTGCTTTTAACCTTCATAATCTCTGGATGAAGAGGCCAATTTATTTATCTTGCAGATGGACTTTATCAAACAGGAACTACAAAATAATGAACTCCCACTAATACTGGTATAAGCTTCTTCTGCTGTAGTGCCTTTCTTTTGTGAAGAACCATCGAATATTGTGTTATGCGATATTGCATTTCTTGTAGCAAATTATGATTCTCATATAAGCAGTTCTAGAAGGACTATTTCCAGCGGGTGCTCATGAAAAATTGGAATTTGATACTCATCTAGATTCCTTCCTGATTTATTATTTATTAATTAAGTTTTAGAGTTGAGCGATGCTTGTGTGTTTCTTGTGTCCTTTTAGTATCTTCCAGTCATGAAATTTAGGATTTCAGCACCAAAGTTACTTGGTGGATAATTCATTTTGGGGAGTGATTTAGGTATATTCTTACTGCTACTTTTCTTCTTTAACCAAGCTAATACTAGCTCATACAAGAATAATATGTTAAATGCCATATAGGTAGAGTTAACAAGATTTACAAAGGTAGATATAATTAGGCATAACTTTTAGAATTTAGGAAATTAGAACTTGAACAAGATTTAGTGAAAACTAGAACCGAGTAGAAGTGGAAAACTTTTTGGCCAAGGCTTGTATTTTTTTTTTTTATTAGCGGTAAAGTACATTCAAAAGGAGGCAATCTTACTAATTTAAAAATTATAAGTGTTTTGACAATTCACTTGTTTCAAATCGCAAAATTTTTATTTCACAACTAAGTGCTTGTTTGTTTTTCCCCACTTAACACTTAATGTCATTTAATTTCATCAAATTCATGAGTAAAATGTCTTAAATTAAGTTGCATCTAAGTGTTAAGTTGAAAAAACAAACATGCACTAAGTCAATTTAGCTTTTTACTTGTTTATTTATTTATTTATTTTTTATTATTGTTTAATTTTAATGTTTCCAGTAAGGAGGATCATAACTTCTAATCTTTTACCTTTTTACTGAAGGGCCATTTAACTTGCTTCTCCTGCTGAGTGCTCTTCTAAATTCAGCAGTGATCAAAGTTCAAAAAACAAATTACTTATTTTAGTTGCAAAGATACTTCAACTTCCTGCTATTTCCTCATTTAATAATTTTCTGAAAAAAGTTATGTAGTACATTTGGTTTCTTTATAGCTTATCTGCGGTTCTCCCCTTGAAGGTTGGTCACTCAATTGGTTCATACATATCTATTGAAATGCTAAGGAGGTCTTCAGAAAAGGTAATGACTTCGATGGGTGAATCTTCCATACTTTAGTATCCATCACTTTATTCTCATTTGGTATGAACTTATCGAGTCATTATATCTATCATTCACTATATTTTCATTTGGTATGATCTTATATAGTCATTATATCTATCATTCTTTGGTTTTAGGTGATATATTGTATTGGGCTCTATCCATTTTTGGCACTAAATCTACAATCAGCAAAGCAGTCTGTTATCGGAAAAATTGCAGTGTAAAGTTCTACCCTATCATAATTTAAATTATTTCCCTATCTGTAGTTGCTATATTTACATTAAAACTTCTTATTTACTTGGTGCTTGCTGAGAAATGACTTTTTAAACTCTTAATGATAACAGAACTGCATTTAAAATTCTTTTGTGCTCTATGCTTTCCTATTTCATTTGTATTTGTTCTACACATGCAAAGGTTTATGTGCTTCTATAAACATGTTCTTCAGTATGATCACCCTATCGAAGCTTCGGGTTCAATATTGAATATTTTAGCGACAAGTATTGTGGTGCTTAAAGCCTAATGTATGTCTGTTTCTACTTTCTTCTTTTCTTCTTTTTCTTTGTGTAAAAAAATAAATTTATAAAATGAATACCTTGATGGAGTTGATCTGCGCAAGTGAAGTTTCATGAGGCCTTATTTATGGATACACAGATCTTGTTGATGTATTCTTTGGAGTTTCTAAAATACCACGAATGCATGAGTATTAACAGAAGCTGTGGATTGAGTTTCAGGAATCAAATGACATCAGCTTTATTTAGTCTCATTATAGCATCTTTGGGTTTCCTACCAAGTAAAACTTTGAGATTTCTTGTGTTCAAATGTCTTGGAGGTTCATGGTCAGATGCTGCAGTGGAGGCTGCTTGCACTCACTTAACACAGGTGAAATATATCCATGATGATTTTGTAGAAGCATCCCCATGTAGTTCTTATACTTTCTATTTCATCATCGTGTCATTGTCATCATAGTTTTATACTATGCATTGTAATTTATTTATGTCGAACGCTTACCATTCTCAGAGTTCCAAATAACCATTATATGAAAGCAATGTGGTGATCAAATTCTAATTAACTTTTATTTGATGTGGGTTTTCAGTATCATGTTATGCGAAATGTGTTCTTCATGGCAATGACAGAGTTTAGAAAGGTAATATAACTTTAATTCAACTAGAACTTTTCCAAGCACATTGCACTTGTAATTCAACTTTAGATTTTGTAAACATTATTGTCAAGATTTTCCCGAAGGAAGTGCAAGTTAATTCCGTATTTGTATTCAAAATATTAATAAATAATAATAATAAATATGTAAAATTCCCAAGTATGGCAAGATACATCAGTAAGCTCTTAAATTATTACGTTTAGTTCTATTGAGCTCTCAAATTAAGCTTTTGTTATTGAGTCCTCTACCTTTTTAACATTGTTTAATTGAGTTTCTTACTTATTAAGTTTCATGATTATAATTCCTTTTAGGTTTTATTTACTTTTTTTTTTTTTAGTTATTTTACTTTAATTAGTTTTCCTATTAGTATTTGTTTAGGTTTTTCTTCTCGAACGGGGTGTAGTTAGCCTATTTGAAGGGCTAATTTATGTGCTTCTATTCATTCAATTCAATTCAAATATCAATAAAGTTGGAGAGTCTATCTCTATTCTCTTTCGGCTTCCTGCTAATAACCAGTTGCTTGGACTAGAAGAAAGGTGATAAGATTATGAAAACAGAAATTCTAAAATTGAAGTAACTTGTATTTCATAAACAACAAAAAAACAAGTTACAGCCCACACTGAGGTTTAAGCATCCTCATAGCTCTGCCTTTGGCTCAACATGTCTTAGACAAAATGACTGATGAGCTTGGATTCATATTTCCCTCTATTTATATTTTCACGACTTTCTTTTACCAGCAAAACAAACAACCAAAAAGTAATAACAACCTGCTCATACAAAACCAACATTCTCTGACAAACCCACGACTTGCCTCACACAGTACCTCACCCTCTCGCCCAGCTAGTAATAACTTCCTCTAAGTTCCAAAATTGCCCTTCTTACCTCTTCTCTTGTATACATTTAAGATAGGATGTCTATCAAAAGGCTAACTAACCTTGACTCTAGATATTTTTTTCGGCTTCTTGGCTAACTACCAAGTGTTTGGGTTAGGGCAAAGACTAATTGATGCGGATCAATTAGCCTTAAATTTTATGGAAGACTTGGACCGGATCAAGATTAGAAAGAAGTCGTAATTATTTTAGGATTTATTATTTTAATAGGATTTAGGATTTAT
Organism: Cardiospermum halicacabum; assembly: GCA_031304145.1. Classification (NCBI taxonomy): domain Eukaryota; kingdom Viridiplantae; phylum Streptophyta; class Magnoliopsida; order Sapindales; family Sapindaceae; genus Cardiospermum; species Cardiospermum halicacabum. The sequence goes on from CM062392.1 coordinate 18,915,604, forward strand.
TTTCCTTATTTGATTTATTTGTTTTCTTTTTAGGTTTTCTAAAATATTAAGGAAATTCCTTCTTAAAAGGATTTCCATTATATCTAGGTTGTAACCCCTATATAAGGGGCTCCCTTTTCATAAATTAAACATCTTTCATCTTTCAACTTTTTAATATCTTATTTCTCTGAAATAGATTTTCCCCTTGGATTAGGGTTTATCTTCCCTTGGATTAGGGAGTTTTATCGTCCCGACCAAACGAAATTGATCACCTAACACTTGTGACCGAGTATAATTAGTCTATCAAAACTCATGACCGAGTCTAAACAGTCTTATATTTTATTTTTCGCTTCCGTTCTGCGTTAGTTGGTATCAGAGCCAAAGGTTCATTCATGGCAGACAATACCGCTCCACGAGTCACTGCTCTAGAGACTTCTATGACTGAATTAAGGGAACAACTCGCATTGATTAATCAATCGCTGCAACAATTAGTGCAGCGTGTTCCCCAAGAGATTCCCGAAGAACCGCAAAGAGGGAGAGAGCGTGAACAGAGAAGAGAAGAGCGACATCTAGATCACCGCGAGGGGTATAAAATAAAAGTGGATCTACAAAATTTCTCTGGCACAATGGATGTTGAAGCGGTAATGGATTGGCTTGCGGAGGTAGATAGATTTTTTGAAATTATGGATGTAGAAGAGGAGCGACGAGTGGCGATCGTAGCATATAAGCTAAAAGGAGGTGCCGCTGCTTGGTGGCAATCCACTCAAAACGAGCGCTATCGCAGGAGGCTCGAACCAATACGAGATTGGGCTATAATGAAGCAGATGATCGAACAACGCTTTTTACCTAGCGATTATATTGAGATCCTATACAATCGATACCATGATTGTATCCAAGGAAATAGATCTGTTGATGAATATACCGATGAGTTTCTGAGATTGCAATCCCGATGTGACAATTGTGAAAACGAATCTCAACAAATTGCTCATTATAAGCGAGGATTAAGCCGTGAGATCCGAGGTAAGATGGGTGTGTCTGCAATTTATACTATAACAGACGCAATCGAGATGGCTAAAAGAGCAGAAGAACATAATGAAGGGTCACTTCGACAACAATCTAATCGAAGCTACAACTACAAAAGTTCCAGTTCGAGCGGAAATCAACAAAAAAGTTTTGGGCAGCCTTCCAAGACTGCGAATACTGAGAATAATTCAAAGGCTATGGAGGAAAAAGGAGAAAGTCAAGGTAAGGATCCAGTAAAGACGACCAATAAACCTAACAGATCTAATCCTTATCAGAGGCCACGCATAGACATCTGTTTTAGATGCCAAAAATCTGGACATCTTTCCAATAATTGTCCAGAACGAAGGGGAAACAACTCTGATCGTCGACATGTTAATGTTGTTGATGAGGTGGGCGAGTCTGAGGAGGAAGGAAGTGATGGATCTCTTGCTGGTTCTGAAAACGGAGATGTTGCTTTTGTTATAAAGAAAATTTTTTGTTCACCAAAACAGGAAACCGAAAGTCAACGAAGAAAAATTTTCCAAGCAAAGTGTCGAGTGGGAGAAGCTGTCTGTAGGCTGATTATAGACAGTTGCAGCTGTGAAAATCTAATTGCCAAACAACTGGTGGAGAAGTTACAATTACCCACAGAACCTCATCCTTCACCGTATAAAGTTGGTTGGATTAAAGAAGGTCCAACGATTCAAGTAACGCGAATCTGTAAAGTTCCTATTTCAATGGGTAATTCTTATACTGACACTGTTGTTTGTGATGTTGTGGACATGGACGCTTGTGGAGTTTTGTTAGGGCGTCCGTGGCAATTTGATGTGGATGCACTGCACAAAGGAAAGTTGAACTCCTACACTTTCATGTGGAATAAAAAAAAGATTACGGTCTTGCCATCCGGATCGGAAAAATCTTCTAAAGTGGAAGGGAAACCTATTGTGGCGATTTCCGCTAATGTGAAGGACTTGACAGATACTATTAAAGGATCTGGAGGGGCGTTGGCTCTTCTGTTGAAGCCAACAAGCAAAGAGGAAGATGTCTTACCACTCCCACCGCCGGTCAAAGATCTATTAGATGAATTTCCACTGGTAACTAAGGAGTCGTTGAAGTTGCCACCTCTAAGGGATATTCAACACCAAATTGATTTCATTCCTGGTTCTAAATTACCGAATTTACCTCATATAAGAGTCCAAAGGAGAGTGAAATTCTGCAAGAACAAGTGGAAGAATTATTGAAGAAGGGGCACATTCGAGAAAGTATCAGCCCTTGTGGAGTCCCTGCCCTATTGGTTCTGAAGAAAGATGGTTCTTGGAGGATGTGTGTGGATAGCAGAGCCATCAATAAGATAACCATTCAATATCGTTTTCCTATTCCTCGTTTGGAAGACATGCTTGATCAATTAGCTGGGTCGAAGGTTTTCTCGAAGATTGATCTTAAAAGTGGATATCATCAGCTAAGAATTAAGGAAGGAGACGAATGGAAGACGGCCTTTAAAACTAAAGAAGGCTTGTATGAGTGGTTGGTTATGCCGTTTGGGTTAACAAATGCGCCGAGTACTTTCATGCGGCTAATGAACCAAGTTTTGCGCCCTTTTCTACGCAAATTCGTGGTTGTTTACTTTGATGACATTTTGATTTTCAGCCGCAGCGATAATGAGCACCTAGAACACCTTCGTCAAGTGATGATAGCTTTAGAGAAGAACGAGCTGTTTGTAAACCTTAAAAAGTGCATATTTTTGACGAATCGGGTTCTGTTTTTGGGCTATATCGTTAGCTCTGAAGGTATTCATGTGGATGAGAAGAAGGTGGAGACAATTCGAAATTGGCCAATTCCGACATCCATTACTGAAGTCCGCAGCTTTCATGGACTTGCTACCTTTTATAGGCGATTTATCAGAAATTTCAGTAGCATTGTAGCACCTATAACAAACTGTTTGAAGAAGGACAGGGTGCAGAATTTTAAATGGACCGAAGCTGCCAACAAGAGCTTTGAGGAGATTAAAGATAAGCTTACTACTGCCCCTATTCTCGCTTTACCTGATTTTGATAAGCTGTTTGAGATTGATTGTGATGCTTGTGGTGTTGGTATCGGGGGTGTATTATCACAATGTGGCAGACCTATATCCTTCTTTAGTGAAAAATTAAATTCTGCTAGACAAAAGTGGTCCACGTATGAGCAAGAGCTGTATGCTGTTTTTAGAGCTCTAAAGACTTGGGAACATTATCTGCTAGGGCAAGAGTTTGTTATTCATACCGATCATCAGGCCTTAGTCCATTTTAGGACCCAGAGAAATTTGAGTAAGATGCATGCACGTTGGGCTGCTTATTTTGGTGCATTCAATTACATCATAAAGTATAAGGCTGGAACTAGTAACACCGTAGCAGATGCATTGAGTAGGAGAGCTGCTTTGTTGGTTACAATTAGCCAAGAAGTTGTTGGGTTCGAATTTTTGAAGGACCTATTTGTGGAAGATGAAGATTTTGCTAACACATGGGAAAGGGTCCTGAACAAACAACCTGCAGATGGATTTATGTTGCATGATGGATACCTCTTCAAGGACAATAGATTATGTATTCCTCGATCTTCTCTTCGAGAGAAATTAATTAGAGAGGTTCATGGTGGAGGTTTAGGTGGACATCTTGGGCGTGACAAGACTATTGCTGGTTTGGAGGCTCGATTTTATTGGCCTCAATTGAAGAAGGATGTTGGTCGAATGGTGCAGAAGTGTCCAATTTGTCAAACACAGAAGGGACATTCACAAAATACGGGGTTGTACACACCACTACCTGTCCCCGAATATCCTTGGGAAGATTTGTCCATGGACTTTGTTCTTGGACTGCCACGTACTCAACGTGGAGCTGACTCTATTTTTGTTGTAGTTGACAGGTTTTCCAAGATGGCGCATTTTATTCCTTGCAAAAGGACTAGTGATGCATCTCATATTGCGAAATTATTTTTTCAGGAAATTGTACGGTTACATGGTCTTCCCAAGACCATTACTTCTGACAGAGATGTGAAGTTTCTAGCTCACTTTTGGGTTGTGTTATGGAAGCGTCTTGGTACTGAACTTCGCTATAGTAGCGCTGCCCATCCTCAAACAGATGGGCAAACAGAGGTTGTGAATAGGACATTGGGGAACCTACTTCGCTGCATCTGCAGTAATAAGAAAACGGCTTGGGATCTTGCTTTGGCACAAGCAGAATTCGCCTATAACAGCACTACCTATAGTTCTACAAAGATGACACCTTTTGCAATTGTATACAGAAAGATTCCAGCACATACTGTTGATCTTATTACTCTTCCATCAAGTTTTCTGAAGAGTACAGCAGCCAACAACTTGGCGTCGCAACATGTGGATGTGTTTAAACAAGTTCAACAATACATCGTGGAAGCTAATTCTAAGTACAAAGGTGCAGCCGATGAACACCGTCGTTTCAAGTCCTTTAATGTTGGAGATCAAGTGATGGTGTACTTGCGCAAAGAACGTGGAGGAGGACAGCACAAGTTGGATTCAAAGAAGATTGGTCCGTTTCAGATTCTTCAGAAGATTAACGATAATGCCTATGTTCTCGATCTTCCTGCCCACATGAAAATCTCCAAAACGTTTAACGTGGTGGATTTATTTCATTATTATCCTTCTGACGACAACTCGAGGACGAGTTCTTTTCAAGTGGAAGGGAATGATGCGGATCAATTAGCCTTAAATTTTATGGAAGACTTGGACCGGATCAAGATTAGAAAGAAGTCGTAATTATTTTAGGATTTATTATTTTAATAGGATTTAGGATTTATTTTCCTTATTTGATTTATTTGTTTTCTTTTTAGGTTTTCTAAAATATTAAGGAAATTCCTTCTTAAAAGGATTTCCATTATATCTAGGTTGTAACCCCTATATAAGGGGCTCCCTTTTCATAAATTAAACATCTTTCATCTTTCAACTTTTTAATATCTTATTTCTCTGAAATAGATTTTCCCCTTGGATTAGGGTTTATCTTCCCTTGGATTAGGGAGTTTTATCGTCCCGACCAAATGAAATTGGTCACCTAACACTCGTGATCGAGTATAATTAGTCTATCAAAACTTGTGACCGAGTCTAAACAGTCTTATATTTTATTTTTCACTTCCGTTCTGCGTCACTAATAACCTAAACTCTAGAGAATTAGTAAACCCTAATTAAGGTGACCTAATTCAAATATATCATGTGTGTGTGAGGATTTTTTTAGGGGTGAACTTAAGTTTCTTGCGGTTGAAGTTAGATCAAATTCGAGATTATTTGCTGTTCAAGTTAGATGTGTTTGCTTTATTTATCAGCCCAATTATGGACATGACTAGTTATCAAATTCCGAAAATTAGCTCCTCAACAATTTATTACTCCTAGCTTGGAACAAAATGTTTCAAAAGATATTGTAACATTAGTGAAAACATATGCAACTTGAATATTTGCATATGTATGGATGAAACTAATCTACTCTGATCAAACTAATCAACTCTCAGTCCATCTACTCTTTTTTATGAAAACAGCTATGTATGTGTCTCCACATGCTTTATGCCATTGTGATTGACTGGTTCTTTTCTGTATCAAGCAGCGTTATTGTAACAAATAGCTTCATAATTGGGTTTAGGTTGCATTTGAAATCCTTCAACCTATTTCAAACCAACCTCCACTGTGTTGTTTTAGAAGTGTAAAACAGAAGAATGAGGAGAAATCTTCACTTGATTATTTCCTCAGGCAGTGGGAATTTATATAGTGCTACATAGGTACAATATAGGAAACTAACAACAATTAATCCCTAATAATCAGCTAATCAATCAGCTAATTGGAGCAGCTAATTACATGCTAATTGTAGCTAATTACAGCTGATCATAACAAGAAGTTTCACGTTGAAAATGAAAATTCATTTAAGAATAAGACTTAACTTTCCCAATAATTACTATAATTTATAATAATCACATTAAGAACTCAATTATATAAGGCGGAAACTATGTTTAGAATATAATGGAAAACAACTTTTTATAGACCATGTTTTATAAATATGCATGTATTTAGATTTCAGGTTGGATTACAGAAATATTATTACCCAACCCAAACCTAGAGAAGATCAGGTTGGGATTTGCCAACCTAAGAAAAGATTGGGTCGGTAGTCAACCTGGAGATAGGTAGCTTTCGAGTTTATTTATTTATTTATTTTTAAAGTAGTCCTCTAAAGCTCGTTTCCAGATGAATGTCCTGAACTCTATCTTTGAACTTGACCTTCCCACTTTAATGGGAAACTACATTCTGTTTCTTGCTGTCATGTTACTAGATTCTCCCACACTTAGAGTGATTACCTTTTGGTTAATCTTCGATCTACCTTTGAACTGGCCTAATTCACTAAAATTTATTGTTCTTTAATTTATCACTTATCTTGAAACAAAATTCTTGACAAGATGTCATATTTATATATTTAGTCCCTAGTGCTCTTTATTAGGATCTCTCATAATTGTCAATTAGTGTTCATTAGAGGGTGTGATCCAAGTTTGGTAAGAAACTGAAAATAATGACTTCTGAACTATAGATGGATATCTTCACTATCCTCAACCTAACTCAACTCAGTGAACTACTGATAAGAATCTCCATGAGAAGATTCAATTTTTCTATAAAAAAATGCATTTCAGAGTTCTCCGGTTGCTATCTCTGCTTCGTCATTTTTTTTTCTTTTGCATTTTTTATCAAATAAAAACTTAGATTGGTATGCCATTCATATTTTGTGTGATAATGTCAGCGATACTTGTCTCATGCATTTCAGAATCTTATGGCATTTTTCATCCAACTTCTTGTGCTTATACTTCACCACATAATGGAGTTATTCAACATCATTTGTATGATTAGAAGCTTTAGTTTAAATTAATATGTTTAAATTAGAATGGTTTTCGTGATTAGGATAGATATAGTGTGCAATATCCACGTAGTTTTGGGATTAATTGTATGACTAAACACTTCGAGTGCTTGTTATCCTCTGTTATCTTTTGATTAGTTAATATTAGAATTTACACTTTTTCTATCTAATTTCATTTTACTTTCCTGACTTCGCTTCATTTCTTTTTTAGCTATCGGAAGCACCAGACTGGGCTTTTATGAGAGGAAACAAGGAGAAAATTGCATTTCTGTTTGGTATAGACGATCATTGGGGTCCACTCCAAATGTTTGAGAAGGTATAGTTTGCCAAATATTATTTTCTAGTATTATTGGCACTCGTAGGAGCATTTTTAGTGACAAGCTCTAGTCTGATATGCATGTTTATTGCTCTTCTCTGAATATCTAGGAAGCTAGATGCTGGAGGTAGGTAGAAAAATCAGATGTGTTTATCCAATTTATGTGGGATTATTACCCTTATTTTTTCTGCCTGGCAAATCTTTCAGGGTAACCTACAAACTTTTATATTGTTTTACTTATAAAACTAGAGGAAACGGTGATAACTAGCACAACTTCTGGACTTTGCTGCAAAACTAGAAGTAGTGTTATTGTGTCAAACTCAAAATAAGCTGCGAACGTTAAGTTATAAGTTGCGAGTTGTAATCATAACTTGCGAGCTTGTTTTGAATTTGACACAATAGTACTGGTTTTAGTTTTACAACAAAATTATGAAGTGATACTAGTTCTCGAATTTCCCCTATAAACTGTCTAAGAAATTTGTTACTGTATTACTAAAATCCAAAGTTTAGAGCTTATCATAGGAAAGCACTGAAATACATTCTTGAAACTTTAATATATTTCTCCATGCACAGAGTTGGATAAAAATAGTTTACTGAACTCATAGAAAATCACCGTGACATATTAGTTGTTAAGATGGAAGTCTTTGTAAGAGATGAAACTAAAATCTTTCAGTTAGTATTAGCTTTAGAACATATTAGTTCCAAAAATTAAAGCTGATAGGAATCCTTTGAACTTTTAAAATCAAACGGTTTCTAAAGTGATCTGAACCACCTATAGATTGCCATCTTACTCTTGTGATGTACCTATAGGTTGCCATCTACTCTTCTGATGTAGGCCAAACATTACACTATACAAGGATTGGAAAAGAAATCGAATAAGTGGAAAGTGGAAATTGTAGAAGAAAAGAGGGAAAAGGAATAGTATAGTAGCAATTTGTGACTTTGAGAAGTCGGTAACAGAAGCTTTATTTTATTCACTTGTATCATTCCTACATCGCAAAGGAGGAATTAAAGAAGGAATCAAAGAATACACCTATTATTACCTACCTACCTATTTTATATACTCAGAATAAGGAGATCAAAATTATCTTCCAAGTTCATCTCCTTAGAATAATTTAAAAATATAAGAGAAGATGTGTACAAAATTTTGAATATAAAATATAGTCATACATAACATTCTCCAACACTCCCTCAAGTTGGGTTGAATTTACAACATTATGTAACTTTGATTTCGGATCAATTTATAATAATTTGTTACTTATAGATTTAGTAACATATAATATTTAAACTAATAATAATAATTATTAGTAACATATTATTTAACTAATGGTAGAAAATTAATTTTAATTATAAACGTTCGTATAACAATAATATAGTTACCTCCGAGATGTCGGACTTTTTGCTCCAATATTCCATTTTGCGTGGGGTTATCACACAAGCGGATTGATGAATACTTCATTCTTTTCTTAGAAAATCCTTCCAACTCAGGTTAGAAAGCTGAATTTTATTAAAAATGGTTAGAAACTTCTTAAAACCGTTAGGAATTTTTTATTTTCTCCTAATAAAACATACCTTTTAACTCTACTATAATTAGTGATAGAAAACACCAAATCATTATTTGTATCTGTTAATTTTAGTGATATTCGTGTTTCTATAGCAATGTAAAAAATTAAAACGGTTTTGAAGATAGATGGATATGAGTTTTTGTCATGGTTTGACATTTGATGTATAAATGGCTAGACTAATCTGAAATTTATTAAAATTTATTAAATAAGTTCCTGTAATTAAGACCCGCACATTAAACTGCCTACTTAAGATAGATCTAGCTTCAACTAGAAATAGTCCCATTCAGCCCTAGTCCTAGCTTCAAGTAGATATTCTGTCCGACGGTGAACTAGCCCAATCTACATCAGCGTACACTTCAATATTTTTATTATTTGTTTTTCTAAAATAAACTCCTTTTTCAGCTGCAGATTTTAGGTATCTCAGTATTCTATATAGTCCTTTCATATGAACTTTTTTCATATGAACTTTTGTTGGACGAGTTATGAATTGACTAAGAACACTAATGGAATACTCTATACCTTTATCTACTGGTATTCCATCCTTCTCTACCACAAATTGTGTTTTGATCCATAGGAGTGTCACTTGGTTTACACCTAATCATTCCGGTCTCTCTAAATAAGTCTAGTGTATACTTCCTTTGAGATACTACAATACCACTCTTAGTTCTTGCAATTTCCATTCCTATAAAATACTTTAGGCCCCTAAATTCTTGATTTCAAATTCCTTTGCTAAATACTCCTTTCCTTTGCTAAATACTCCTTTGTCTTCACCGGTGAGTATTATGTCATAACATAAACTCTCAATACTAATATTCTGCCTGTCACATTATGTTTCATGAATAATGTGTGATCAGTATGACATTGACTATATCCTGCAATGACCATAGCTCTTGTAAATCGGGCAAACCATGCTCTTGGAGACTGGTTGAGTCCATAACGAGATTTCAACAGCCTGCACACGTTTCCTATTTTTGAAACTCCATCTAGACTAATTGGTATATCCATGTACACTTCTTTTTTTAATCCCCATTTAGAAATGTGTTCTTCACGTCTAATTGGTGAAGCTTGCAATCAAGATTTGCTGCAAGGGATAGCAATACCCAAACAGTGTTCATCTTTGCTACTTGTGCAAACGTCTAGCTATAGTGAATTCCGTAGGATTGTGTAAACTCTTTTGCTACCAAGCGAGCCTTGTATCTCTCGATACTTCCATCCGTCCTTTATTTTATTGTAAACACCCTTTTGTTTCCAACTGGTAGGTTCATCAGTTGTCATGTTCCATTCCTTGGTAAGGCTGTAAGCTCCTCAAGTACTGTCTGTTTCTACATTGAATAATTTAAAGCTTCATATATGGAGTTTGGAATTCTCACCTCTTTTAATTTGGCTGTAAATGCACGAAATTATGGGGACAACTTTGCATAAGAAACATAATCTGCAATCGAATATCTGGCTGCTCGATTTCTGCATTTTCTCACCCATTTAGTTTGAGCAATAGGATGATTTAAGCTTCCATCCTTATGACCTGTTTGTACTTCTTCATCACCATCCTCGTTGCTTTCTTCAGGGACCTGAATATATGGTTCTATTTCTTGACCATGTTGACCCACCATTTCCTCTTTATTCCTCCTTGAAGTTTTATTTCCTCCGTTGCTACACTTGAAGGTCAGTTTCAGTGTTTGGTCTTGGATGCTCACCAAGTTGCTGAGTGTCTGCTAGCTTTCTCAGATCCTCACTTTCTTTCAGCTTTAGTTCTGTTGATTGCTCAATGTTTATAGTCTCTATATTTTTATCTTTAAGATTTCTCACCTTCACTCAGCTCTAATTCTGTTATGCTGAATTGGTCCATAACAGGTTTTAATATATGTTTAGGTTCTAGCCGAATCTGTTCACTCTCATGTCCATCAAAATATGATTCGTTTTCGAATAAACGTAAAATTCATAAAGACTATAAACTTTCTCTTTCTAGGTGAATAACATTTTTACCCTTTTTGGCTAGTTGAATACCCTAAGAACAAACACTTTTCGGCCTTTGGATCTTATTTATTCCTAAACTGAGAGTGAATATGAACATATGTTATGCATCCAAACACTTTCACTGGGATATTTGAGATGATTTTACTCGAAGGGAATGATTCTTGTAGGACTTGTAGTGGTGTTTTGAAATTTAGGATTCTAGATGGAAGTTGATTTATTTGTCCTAAAAAATTTTATTTCTGCTTGAAACTGGGTAGAGCTCATTTGATGAAATCTTTTGAAAATTTGAGAAACTTCGGCTTTTCCTTTCACTAGGTATACCCAACTTACACGAGTATGATCATCTACAAATAAAACGAACCACTTTGAACCAGTGACATTAGAAATCCGAGTAAGACCCTACACATCACATCACTATGATGAATGGCTTAGAGCTCTTATAAGGATTGGGACGATATGTATTTCGGGAGTGTTTAGATTGCATACATGTTTCACAATTGGACAAGTCTCATTTTATTGATTTCTAAATTGGGAAATAATCTCTCGAGGTACGGTCGATTTGGATGCCCTAATCTAAGGCGCCATAATCTAATTGTATCTTCATTGGAAGCTTTCGATAGATAACCTAGTTGGGTAATTCTTT